>JACCIB010000042.1:395000-995000 GCA_018906965.1 Philotrypesis tridentata
AATAGTGAAGTACAAACAAGCTATAACTACAAATTCTTTATGTAATAGAAAATACTTATGTATATAAGTTGAATTTGACCGATTGATTTACAATTGAAACAAACGATTGGAAATACGATCCTAGGCGAGGATGACAAATAATCTTGGTAATAACGTAAGATGACCATCATTTTGACGTTTGGAATTTTAGCACATATTAATATACTTATATTGAGCAATTTGAATGCCAGTAATGCAATTGAGGCAAATTCTTTACATGATTATAAACGATTATCAACTTAGTTTTTCTTGTTTCAAATCGCATTTTCTTTTAACAATGATTTTTGCGATTCCATTTGGAGGTCACAGCATGGATTGGCTATACGATATCCTCTTCTAAGTAGTTCTACCTATTTTTTACATTTTCATTCAATAGAAATGTATTTGCAAAAAAATTTTGCACTAATGTTAGATAATAATAAAAAGGAAGATCATACATTCTTATCAATTTTTGTAGTATATTTGTTAAATATTGTACACAGACAACTGTAAATTGTATTTATTTTCAGATTTATTGCAGACGTAATCATAATCAACCGAACATAATCAAATAATCTCAATTTATTGGCACTCAGCTTTTTCAAAAAAAATGTATTGTTCTAATAAATCATATGCAATTAAAATATGAAGTGTTTCAATTAAATGAAAGATAAAATTTTAATAATATTATTTTACACAAAATTTTAAACTATATATAACATTTGAAGATATAAAATAGAACAGGGTATACATTTTTGTTATTACAAATCATTGGCTAAAAATCCTGTTACAAGCGTTCTATTTTTTTGGCCAACTAAACATGTTCCACAGTTTCAGTCAAACTACATGAGTAGAAAATATATTTCTTATGACAGCTATTCGCAGTTTTGAAAGAATCTAGGCGAAATTTTGAAGAGACAAAATGAAAATAAAAGAAAAAAGAAAATTTAAGTTTACAGAGTCATCTATGCAACGTGCAAATTCAGTGTTCTTTCTTCGTTTAACTCTATCGTAAATGCATATATTCTTTTCTTATAAAAAAATAAAAAGGGTAAAATAAATAATGGAATATCTTATAGTTTAAAATTTTTAAATGACTTACAGATCACTAAGTCGTTAAGGAGTAACGCCACTCTAGGATTTTCAAAAAATCGATTTCTCTTTTTTCAGCTTAAAATACGCTTTAAGATCCTAAGATTAATATTTATTTGGTCCTACATCGATATCTAACATATAGCACAACAATCGGGCCAAACTGCTTCAATTTCTGCGTGAAGGCGGACGAGCGTTGAGTCAATTTTTCTGAGCAATCACTCACCGACGGTGCTCGAGATGCCCGGATGTCTTTGAGATCAAGCAGGAAGAAAGAGAAGACAGACATGCTAAGAGATGGCCGAATGTAGGGTGCAAGCATCTTATATTAGAGGTAAACAAAAATTTCAAGGAATTATTTGCTTTCAAAACTTTAAACGCGTTTTTCTCGAAACTGCTTTTTTTTAACTTGATGAACTAATTTTCAAAAGACTATTGCTGCTTCGATCGATCTGAAATTCTTACAGTAGCTTCCTAGTAATCTTCTCTAGGGAAATACATAGCCGATTTTTAATCTTTTAAAAATTGTCTTTGTTTTAAACAATTTACTGCTCACTGTTTTTCGAAAAATCGTACTTTTTTTAGAAACGCATAATTTCTTCAAAAATTAATATAAAAATATCCTACGTACTTCACTAGGTATTGGTATGTAGATTACAAAAATATTTTTCGTTTTTTTCCAGCTCTCATCAATTTTGTGGAAATAATTTGTCAATGGACCTTTCTCAAAAAATTTTTTGTATTATGTTAAAAAATTACAAGTCAAAAACGATTTTTAATAATACATAATTCATTAATAATTTAAGAGGATGTCACAGCTACAAGTAACATATTGTGGCCCAATAACTTCAAGTCTTTAACCATGTTTGTTGACTTTATTTCTAAAAAATTAATATTCTAAACTATTATGTACATCAAAGTAATGGTTATCTTACTGATTCTGAAAATCATCATCGGTTTCATCTTGAATTTAGTTATCAGTGTTTTGTAAAAGTTAAAATTTAACTAATATTCATTATTGCAAAGCGTTTGACTTTTATTTGTACGCTAAGTAAAGATTTGTTTTTTATGATTAAAAAAAATGTGATATTAAGTTATGATAGTAAAACGTTTTTACGTCATTTATGTTTATAGCGATTTTTACGTTTTACGGGGTGTAAAAGTTTGAAAGTTTTGATAAAAGTACATTTTTTATGTTTCTAAAATAGAAAATGTATCAATATTTTAAATAAATTTAGTAAATAAACATCAGGTACGTTTAAATTCAGCATATTATAAAAACTTGATACACAGAAACCCTATTCCTTAACAATATGCACAACTCGTAACCATAGTTATAAGTATGTCAATACATCGTCACATAGGAACAATAATTTTTTCTCCACACTACACTGCACCCAAAGTACAATTTTCACTTCCGGGCACCAGAAGTGAAATGGAAGAATAGTATATTACGCATCTAGAGAGGAAAAAACTTGGACAGTCGACTGTTAATTTAATTAATGTTTTAAATTATTTAAAAATTTATAAATTAAAAAAAACACAGGAGAATGTAGTGTATATAGGTATAGATTTTTGCTTGCTCGTATTCGTATAACACGTTAAAACTACGTACACTATAATTACCTACATATATATATAGGTAATAGTTAATTATACACTATAATTAACTATTACCCATAATTTATATATTTCGCACAAATACACATACTTCTAGTTTCGCATTCCGTTATTATATACGTATAGTAAGCACGCACAACTACATTATGAATGTTATACACTGGTAGTAGTCGAAGCGAGCTTATATACTAACCAAGGTTGCGCTTGCGAGTAAGGAAAACCGGGTATGGTACTTTCGGCGTATTGTGGAGTAAATTCGCACAGCCCATATCTCGTGTTTGTCAATAAGTAAGAACGGGTTATGGACTGCAAGTTTTTTCCCATATAGATATGTAATATACTAATTAATGATGAAATTAAGGTAGTTCTACACGGAGTGGGGATAACCTTTTGGAAAGTCTATTTCCACTGCAGTTTATTGAAAAATATGATATAATCTAAAAGAAGCTAGTTACTAGGAACCAAGATGCAATTGTTCACGTAAAAATCATGAAGTCAGGTAAAAATCGTATAGAATTACGTAAACGATTGCATTCTATGCTTTGCCTATAAATGCTGTCACCAAAACTTCTACGGTAACTTAACCTGAAATTTTCCAAGAAACAAAATAAGCTATAGTTCCTTTAAATCGAATAAAAAACAAAAAAGGTTCCAGTATGTGTAAATTTTTTGTTTGATAAGTATTATTAGGGCACACGAAGACTCAACCGGTTTCAATTAAATTGTTCTTGCTTCCTCTAGTAACTAGCTCCTTTTAGATTATATTATATTTTTCAATAAACTGCAGTGAAAATATATTTTCCAAAAGGTTACCTCCACCCCGTGTTCGAACTACCTTAAGTGCCAATAAATTGGCATTGTTTGTTTGTTTCCTCCAGTACAACTTTTCTAGATAAAATCAATTTATTTCCGGTGAAAAAAGGATTAATGTTTTGATTTTCCTATTAGAAATAAAAATATATAAACATGTGATTAATAATTGTCCACCTTCTCGAATCGTTAATTTCCCAAGCTCAACAAATCGAGCGATTCAACGATAAAAGAAGGATACCTCTTTTTTATCCGAACCAACGAAACAGGAGTGCAAAAGAAACCGGTGTAAAAATATCCTTTGTTATCCGACAGCATAATCCAAAGAGATTCGCAATGCAATGAATTGTCGTAAGACTGCAAATCGAATTCTAAGCGGTGAACGCTCGAGATGCTGACTTCCTGCGGGACGACGCACCTATGCGCTCGCGCAAATCTTTCTCTCTCTCTCTCTCTCTCTCTCCCCTCGGTATGATGCTGGAAGATCGTTGGCAGCGATAACCCCGAGCGCGAAAAATTCGCGAGTTCAAGGATCAGTCTGAAATGCTGCTGCGGGCGCGATTTCAAAGTCTGATTCAAACGATTTCGAAAAAAACGAGAGCGCGCGCTCGCGTGCCTTAGCATTCGCAATAGTCTATACTTATTTGTTATGTTTCCTCAGGCGGAGAAGACAGTTTGCTTATGTAAAATCTCGACTTTTCGAATTATTTCCTTGGACCTAAATTATTCCACAGCTTGGAGGAGAGGAAACGATTTTATTTAACAGATATATACCATGTATATACTAGGCGTTTATTTCTTAAACCTTCACCTTTTATTCTCGCGCGCGAGATGAAGTGAAGAACCGGGGGAAGATGTCGCACAAGGGGAAAAAAAAGATACTCGACAAAAAAGTGGCGACCGGATGTTGCGAAACCAAGTGAAATAACTTTGCGATTGTTTGATGCTCTATAGGCTTGCGTCTGGTAAAAGAAAAAATACAGTACACTCAACAATTTATGAAAAGATAAATTAAAATTAATTAAATCATAATCAACTTAAAAAAATGTCAAATTTAAAAAATGTTATAAATGATGCTATCGCTCGAATATTGGTGTTTTGTATTAATTTATTAATGTTTATATTGTAGCCTTGAAAAGGAGCCTATACTAAGGCTCGAATTAACGTCGGCTGAACAAATTACTATTTGAAGCTATTGAAAAATTTTTAAATTTGTCCCTATCTGCTTTCTTGCATCTCACCCCCGTAGAATAAAAAATAAAACAATTTTACATTAATTCTTAACGGGGCAATATACAATGTTTGATACAAACAAAATAGATCATGAAAATAATGTACTAAAAAATTGCAGGTGCGACTAAGTAGACTATTTGAAAACTATGTTGAAAAGAGAAATTATCGATGAATAATGAGAGTATGAATGAAAACCGAGTTAGCCAACTAAATTGTTAATGAATAAGGAAAATACGGCCTTGTGACATCTTCCCCGAGCTGGCAGACTCCCCCGGTCTTTGCTGTAATAGTTGGCGAATGGCGAAGAAGTGTAAATTTGAAAATGTATTTTGCGCGAAAAAGCTTGAACGAGTAGCCGGAAAATTCACGAAAATTTTCCAAATTGCAGCTCGCGAGCCTGCCGTTTACGAAACACCGCGGAAGTTTCCAAAGCCCCCCCCCCCCCCGCAGCGGCACTGCGCTGTGTATATATACGAATATGAGAAAAGAGTAAAAAAAACATGATCTAGTTTTGCAACGGAGCACACAAATTTATTGGGAAAAAATATGGCGTTGAGCGGGCGTTTATCTATATTTTTTGAAGTTGATTAATCGAAGCGACCTACTTGGACCTATACTCTCTCGCCGACTTCCTTCGGGAGTTCTCTAGAGTGCGCCGCGATGAAAAAAGATAAGACGTTAGCAGGTGGCTGTATCAGTTTCTCTCGATCCCCAGCACACATATTTTTCGGTTTCTTATTAATTTCCCGCCAAAGCGTAGTCGCGCGTGTCTTAGAAAAACATGGCGATAGTGGAGCACAATTGTTGCAGTGTCTCTCGCTCACTCTCTGGCTGCCGCACGCTTATTATGAAACTGAGCGAGAGAGAGAGAGAGAGAGCTTGCTCTTTTAGTAAATAGAGTATCGATGCAGCCGGAATTTCTAAGGCTTTGCCCAAATTGGCGTCTCTCCAGGCTTTCGAGAGCACATGTTTTCACGGCACACACGCACTGCACACTCTCCTCGCGCTTTCTCTCGCTGCTTCTCTTTCTCCTCCTAACTTATTGCACTCAGGGTGCCGACCCTGGTCTCATTTCTAATTTTCGCAAATATTGCGTCTCGCTCGGTGAGCTGCTTGAAAAGCTAGAGGAGCGAGGGAGAGAGGGAGATGTAAGCGCATGCACGAAGCTTTGAAGCGCCACCAGTGCAGCAGTGCAGCGATTGCCGAACGGCGTTGCCAGAAATCATTGCGGTTTTGGGTCGCTGTTCGAAAAAGAAAGCTTCGACGAGCGCCCCGGAAAATTGGCTATAGCCGGCCGCGCGCGACGAAAGCTGCAATTATTGCGAAATGCTTGAATATGCTTCTCTCTCTCTCTCTCTCTCTCTCTCTCTCTTTGCTACCTATACTGTCTCTTTTATGAGCGACGCGCGCGCTTGAGGTTGAAGGTGACACAGATGAGCGACGTCTTAAGCGCGACGATACGTGCGAGGCAATAAACTATAAGCGTTCGCTTTTCAATGCTTCATCAGCATAATTTAAAATTCACATGAATACCAGTAGCCTCGAGAGTCTTTTTATTACATTGTCTTATATAGAGTTTCGCGAGAGATGATAGGGTCACCTTCAAACTCGCGCTGCTCGGCTCCGATGGATTCATTGGCATTCCTCCGTTGAAGAAGCGATAGATATAAAAGCTTCAATAAACATCATTACTTCGTAGAAAACATTAGCGCTAGAGATACATCTCTCGCGCCGTCAGGATTAGTTTATCACGCTTAAACATTCATATACGGTTAAACGATATTGAAAGCAGTAAACGCCGCGCCACCTCCGCTCTCTGCTGCACACGCGGCCTTTGGATTCGGAATTCGTCGCTTCATTATGCACAGTTTAAATTCATTCGGAAGAATGAATTGCTTCCTTAAGAGAATGCCGGCAAAACCGATAAATAGTCTATTGCCACTAGCTCTACAGAAAGAAATGGTAACCACCGTCCTGTCTAGAAAGCATTTTCATCGCCGAATTGCCAAATATTTTCTAAATCTACCGAAAAGTCTCAACGAATCATCTTTTTTTATTACACCAGTCACTTACTGACCCCATAGTTTTCTTTTTTATAACCTTTTTTTCGAAAAATTCTCTTAAGGTAATGTAAATACCTCATTTCTTCGGCCTTTTACATGCGTATGCTGTGAAAATGTGAGGATAAAAATTATGGTTACAGTTACGATAATTGAGCGAAATAAGACCATAACTCAATATTCTCACAAAATTACTATAATTTTTACTGTTAAGAGGGGTACATAAGTAAATTGTACCTTTATAGGCAAGTAAAATTTCTCCAATATTTCATGAATGTATACCAGGACGTATTTTTCAATATTTTCATGGATAAATGAAAAAGAATACTTTCTTAAATAAATTATTCTTGAACGTTTATTGTAATCTTCTTTTATCGATATAGTGTCATTAAAATTGCCCAACAAATTCTTGTATCAATCAGTCATGTCTAATTTATATAGTAATTATTTTCTAAAATATTTATTTTGAATTATTTTCAATCGATGAATAACTCAACAATTTTTCTGTTATAATAATGATACTTGCATGAAATTATGCAATCGCAATCCGCGGTAGGGCTTCTCGCACATAAAGCAGAATTATAATTTAACGTTTATGCAAAAAATGGCTTTATTTTAAATAAAATAGCAAGCTGTTCGCAAAAAAGAAGGCAGCGTTCAGTGAAATTCATTCTGCAGTCAGGCTGTTCTTTGCTTTATTTGACCTTGATCGATGAAGCGAGTATCTTTTATAATAGGATTCGTGAACGAGCAGATTTAATTTTTTGCGCTATAGTCGAATCGAAAGATCGACGAAGAGTCAAGTCGCGCGCCTCTCCCTTCGCTTCGCGCACATGTTCGTTTCCTCTGCATTCTGCCCCCACACGTCGTCACTCGGCTCATTTGAGCACACCAGCACTTGCTTCTCAGCAGATGGCCCTCGATTTTTGCAATCGTTTTCTTCTCTCTTCTATTTTCTTCTTCGTTACCATTCTCTTTCTCTATTGATCATCTAACCATAATTTTACGTGTGGCAATTTTCATACGCTCAAAAATACCGACAAGAGAGAGCAATGAGAGTATAGAGAGAGAGAGAGAGAGAGAGAGAGAGAGAGAGAGAGAGACGCAGTGAGAGAAAGAGCAAGGAAGAATAAATAAACAGAGAGATATTATAGTTTCTCTGCAATACAATTAAGTTATAATAAGAAAAAAATTTACCTGTACAGTAATTATGTAAAAAAAATAGTACAAATAAAACAAGCAAATAATTAATAATAAAAACTGATTAATTAAAAAAATGAATAAATGAATAGAAAGTAAAAGTACGGAAGTAGTATGTAAAAATACATGAATAGGTATACAATTCGTGCTTGCATACTCACTTTCTAAGACTGATAAGCTTTCAAAGATCTAAATTATGTGATACATCTGTTTTATTATCTTGTGAGAATACAACACTAATCAAGGAGTATAAAAATTGTTTAGCAAATTATCAATACTAATCCGCAAGCAAAAAAATTTAAATAATCCATCTTTACATTGCAGATATTATAATCATAAAACTTCAATTTTTTTTAGATTTCTATTTATTTCTATTAGTAAATTTATCTTTCACCATTTAATAGCATGATTGAAGGATAATTTTCAAAATATAAATTTTATAATAAAATAATATTTGGCGATCATATAATCATAAATTATTGTTTTTATTTTTACAGCAATTCAAATACCTAAAGAGTAATTTCGCACTTCATATAGTCATCGACTTGGCCCTGTCTCGTTCAACACTGCGCCGTGCCAAATTGAAATCTGTCTCTAATCTTTGTCCGGTTCATGGTCAGTAGGTTCAGATGCATTTACTGCCTTGATCGTTTTGTTTTTGTTTTGTTTAACAACTTCTTTTTTTACTGACATTAAGTACTAATTGTATTAGAACGTTCATTCGTCTCACAACAGGCGCTCTTAAAAAATGTTTTATCAGTAAAATATATACTTGTAAAATTTGCTGAAAAATATGACAAAATATAATGTCTGAAATATCTTAAAATTCAAGAAATATTTTTAATAAATTGTTCATGGTGAAAAATTAAAATTTGTATTGTTGCCAGTACAGGCGGTTGTATTTCTGCAAAGAATGGAAAAGAATTTTCAGTTAAATTGTTTTATGTGAGCAAAATTTATTTTTAAATAGATATTAAATAGTTTTGTATACTATTTTTTATCTAAATAATATAATTTTATGATTTAAAAGTAAAATTTCTTCATTTAATATACACGACATAATATATTGGTGACAACTCACATGTAACCAATTTTAAAAAATTTGCGGTTTTCTTAAAGTTTAATTTTATTATTCTATTCAAAATAGATATACCTAGATATTTATGTGTGTATATTAGTTTAAAACTATATGCCGATAAACTGAGAACAGTTTATTAACGTAAAATTCATGCTATTGTAAAAACGAAAAATATAAATAAATTAAAAGTAAGAAAGTATATGATATCATAGAAATTAATTATATTGTTTATACTTTATGATTATTTATGAATATTCAATAATCTAATTTAAATTTCAACAAGTAATTTTTAAAATATTTTGCTTATAATCATTAACATAACACATTTTTTAACAAATGAGAATTTATACTTCAGCATTATTGCTAACAATTTTAGATTTCCTACAATATTTGCAGCCGATAATGTAGGAGGTATGATTCGTGATGACAGATTATCATAGAGACTTGCGTGTAAGATAAATTATGCACCATTATAAGGTAGCTGTATTATCGGTTGTACTACACTAGTGGAAATCCATATCATTTGAAAACTGATAAAGACCTTGTCGCTTTAAAAATGAGTGAAAAATGGTCCCACGCTTTTTCGATCAAAGATATTTCTTTTAGAGTAAAAATGGTGGGATATATTCATGTACTAATAAGTAGAATTTGTGATATTTCTAATATACAATTTAATTCAAGTTATATGTAAAACATTTAGCCCTCTTCATAGTATAATGAACACTTTTGTAAAAAAATGTCTGAATAAATTTTTATACATAGTGCATTGGCATTTATTTTTATAAGTTTTTTTTAAATTTCTTTATTTAACGTCGCATCCCCTTGCGGTATTAGCGACTTTTACATTTACATATTTACATGTTTCGTTTTATAGATCGTCGTATACAATAAGATTATATGTAGTATATGGTTGTTTTATTTTACATTACAGTGTAGTTATAATTCATGGCGAATATCTACTGTTTCTAAAAATTCGATAACATTAAATAATTGTGAATTTATGTTCAGAACTTCTGTAAGTGTATTTCTGATTTTACATTTTTTTCTTTCGAGTTGGAAGATCGGGCACTTGAGTATGATGTGGTGAATGCTCAGCTTCACGTTGCAGTTAGTGCATATTTTTGCTTTTTCTTTTGCTAGTATGTGACCGTGTGTTAGTCTTGTGTGTCCTACTCTAAGGCGCGTTATTATTATTTGGTCTCTTCTTTTCAGTTTTATGGCTGGATTTGTGTCGTATATGTTTCTTTTTATTTATTTACGCTTGTTTGTATTTGAAGTATTTTTCCAGTTTTCATTGAGTTTCTTTTTTATCATTTTATTTATTAGCCTTGACATGTCTTCTTTGTTTATTTCTTTATGGTGGTCTGCTAGTTCTAGTTCGTTGGCCAATTTTGCTGCTTCGAATATGCTATTTTTTATTTCCTCATCAACCTTCATTGTGCTGAATTTCACTTTTTCGTTGGAAATTATTATTTTATTAAATGTATCTTTGCATTCCAGTGCGCTATTGAGAAGGAGTGTATTCTCTGCATGAATTACAGTATCTGCTGGTTTGCTGTGTATACTTTCTATGATTTTTGAAGTCAGTCTTTGCGCAGCAGTTTTCAATCCTATCCACTCTGGTAGTTTAAGCAGTATTAATTCGATGTCGTCTAGTTTAGCTACTGCTATTACATTGGATTTTGTTCGGGTTATTTGTGTATAAACGTGGTAATTGAGCGGTGTCTGGTCAACTATTGGAGTGTTGGGCTGCTCAGTCTCTTGATACATTAACTTGTAAGTCTTTGAGTTGTATAAAAATGTTGGAATTTTAAAAACTTCTTGGAATTTGTATTGCCGTGGATCTATTTTTAACTCTTTAAAATATCTATTGTTCGTAGATAAAATGGTTTGTTATTATTGTTGATTTTTTGGCGTTGCTGTTAGTCTTGTTGTGTAATTCATAGTAAGCTTTTTCCTTCTCACATCCAGAGGCATCAATAAACTTTCCGACAGGATAATAATTATGGGGCTGGTTCTGAATGCTCCCGTAATTATTCTAGCTGCTGAGTTCAAAATTGGGTCCAGTATTGCTAGGGTAATTTTGGATGCCAATCCATATGCCATACATCCGTAGTCTATTTTGGATTGAATTAAGGCCTTGTATGTGTTGGTCAAGATTATTTGGTCCGTTCTCCAGTTTTTTACAGCTAGGACTTTTAAGAGGTTTAATCTTGATAGGCATTTTTTTTAGTTGCTCAATATGTGATTTTCATGTGAGTCTTTTATCGACTATTAGTCCCAATATTTTTATTTCCTCTACTGTTTTAATTATGTCATTATCTAATTTTTAATTCAATTAGTTATTTAGATTTCGGTATCTATTGAATATTATAGCCTGAGTTTTGCTTTTTGAGATTTTAAATCCTGCTGTATTGGAGAATTCTATGAATTGGTCGACGGTCTCTTGGAGAATTTCTTGGCTAGTATTTATATTTTTGCCTTTTAAAAAGATCGTGACGTCATCTGTAAAAATAGTGCATTCAACAGGTTGTTTAATTCTTTTTGTGATTTCGTTTATCGCAAGCAAAAATATAGTAACACTTAGCAATGATCCTTGCGGTACTCCATTATCTATTGTGTGCACGTCTGAGAGAGTCCCATTGACTTTTACTTGGAATCTTCTGTTTCCTAGCAAGTTTTTTATAAAAAAAATATGTTACCGGTGATTTTGTGTTGTAGTAGGATTTCGAAAATTCTGCGGCGCCAGATTAAGTCGTAGGCTTTCTCCATATCTAGACATAATATGATTATGTGTTGTTGGTTAGCGAAGGCTTCGCGTATTTGGACTCTAGCATTACTAGGCAATCAGCTGTTGAGCAATTTTATCTGAAACCGCTTTGTTTTTGGTTAATTATGTTTTCGCTTTCGAGGTACCATCGCAATAGTTTGTTGATTATTTTTTCGAGTAATTTGCATAGACAGCACGTTAGAGCGATTGGTTTAAAGCTTTCTTTTTCATGCTTATTTTTCTTTGGTTTCAACAGAGGAATGATTATTGCTTGGCTTCATATCTTTGGGAATAATTTGTTATTCCATATTAAATTGAAAATTTTTAAAAGACATTCTATTGCAGTTTTTGGTAATTGTTTTAACATAATATTAAGGATTGTGTCCGGTCCTGGACTAGAATTATTGGTTTTGGTTAAAACTTCTTGTAGTTTTGGCAATGATAGTGGGCAGTTGAGTTTTCGAATTTTCATGCATAGTCGCTGATAGATTCAATTCTGTGTTTTTTTCAAATTCGTTCTTGTACTTCAGAAATTCTTGGCTGTAGTTGTTGTCACTTGAATTGTTTGCAAATTGTTTTGCGAGTAGATTAGAAATTTCAGATGAGTCAGTTATTAATTTATTATTGACCTTTAATGCAGGTAAGGATGAGCAATAGTTTCCACACGACGACATGCGGCACACGCGAGTACTTTCGGGTGTGCATTCAGATGAAATGAGTTAATGTGCAACTAAGATTTTGAACTTAAATGTTTATTCTCGAATCCATTGGAGGGATCTGAGGACAGCTACCGCTCCGCTAGACGTACAAATTCAATCTGACTAAAACTAGACGTTTACATGATTTTGAAGGTGTCAACCTTCTTATACATTTGCAGTTATACTTTATTCTAATTGGTTGATGAGTGCATAAGCTCCGCCTCGGCGAGATTGGAGGGTGAAGGAAGAGAGCGATGGCTTGGGCCTAGTACCGTTAGGGCAATACAGGCGGCTTGTCCGACTATTTACAATATTATTGAAAGTATGAGTCGCTATGGGTTTCCCCGTCATTAGCACTAATGGGCAGATTCAAGATTTATTGCACTTGGGTTTTACGTATAGTAAATCTATTGCAATTCATGTAGTGTACCTCAAGAACTTCACAGAAACTCTAATAGACCAAGTGAATCTCTCACTCATGCAATTCTCACAACAGTTCGTTTTACCATAGCTGTTAAGCGCTTGTGACTGATTTTGTTTTCTACGGTTTTGTGTTTGCGGTATTTGTTCAGCGCATGTTTAGCTTTCTTCATAGTGTTTTCGCACTCTTCATTCCACCATTCGGTTCTTTTCTTTTGAAATTTTTCTGAGGATTTCGGTATGCTTTCTTTTGCTGCATTTAATAAGGTGTTGGTGAATGACTCTAAGACTATATTTATATCGATCATAATATTATTGGTTTGTGATTCTATTGTTTCTTCAATGTTGTGTATATTTTCTTCTATAATTTGTTTGTTTAGGTCCCAGTTTGCTTAGTGCAATTTCTATCTGGGCTCATGTGCTTTTGTATTTTCGAATTCCCGATTTATTTTCAGGAGGATCGGAAAATGGTCGCTGCCGTATAGGTCGTCTGTAACTTGCCAGTCAATGTTTGCGGCTATGTTGCTGCTGCATAGAGTTAGGTCTATGGCGTTAGTGTTTCCGTTGGCGACATTGAAGTATGTTGTTGATAAGTTATTGAATAGAACTAAGTCTATATGATTTAAAATGATGTCTTCTATTATTTTGCCCCTTTTGTCAGTTTTATGTGAGCCCCATAATTTTCTGTGGCTATTGAAGTCACCTAGTACTATAAATGGACTGGGGAGTTGAGTTAGAATGATTTCGATTTGATTGTATTGAAGTTCGTTTCTGTTACTTAGATATAGGTTATAAATGGTGAATTGTTTGTTGTTAATAGTTATTGTTAATAGTTGTTAATATTGCTATGGCTTCGAGATCGGTGTTTAATTGTAATTCTTGACTGTATCTTTGATTTTTCACGAACATGCTTACACCTCCGCTAGCCGATTGGCAATCGGTTCTAATTTTGTTGAAGCTGGTGTAGTTTTTCATTTTTATTGTGTTCCCAACGATAGCATATAGTTCAGCTAAGGTACAAATTTAATGTAGTCATAAGCATCGACGTACACCCAAACTTCTAACGCATCTGTCTTTCCCATCGTAATTGTCCTCGACCACTCCCTCAATTGTCATAAACCCAAAATTCGTACGTCCAATTACCAATCGGGAAAACACCAATTGCCATAAGCCCAAATTTATATACCTAAATTACAAATCGGGAATACCCGAAGTACAGTTCCGAGAAACCTTAATTATCTGCACACGCGTACCTATTCCTTGAAAATCGCTAATGACCTACGACACCCAAGTTCACCACCTCCCTTAACTCCACCTTCCACCACTTCTAGCCTATCAGGGCCTTCTGCCAAAATGTTAAGAGGGAGAAGAACACTTTTCCGACCTCCTCCGGAATTTTCGTATAAGTATGCGTGATTCTAGCTTAAGCATTAGAATAAAACTGGTCGTGTCCTACTACACACGGTCCAGTGTGTTATGAATTGTATCGAGCCCTCGTGTTCTCTGCAAAATAAAATAATTTTCGTATTAATAAACACCCGCTTCTCAAATTTAATTAAGAGAAGCAAACATTGGTCCTTCGAGCCGGATAACTGGCAAATTATAAAATCGGACAAACAACTACCGATAGTGATCTTGAAAGTGAGTGAAAATAATATTCGTGCGATTCTTCAATGAATCACAATTCGATTCATTGAGCAATAACGGACTCCAAGCCTGTGAGAACAACCTCAGGCAAACAACTAAAAGGGACCTGTACAAGGACTTGTGCATAAAACTCATCGCTAACGAGGAAAGCTGATCAGGCCTGTCAATTCAAGGCGCCACACCTCGTCAGGACGGAGTGCTGTGCAACGATACAGTCAACAAAGTGTCATCAAAACAATTTTCGAGGACGGACAATAATACCAAGTAGACATCAGTTGTTGTCTGATCTCCTCCGGTGTCGCACTACCATCGAGCGACACCGGGTACTCTGCAAAAAAATTTCGGGTCGTTGCCACACGAACGACAGCTACATGGTCGTCACGTTAGCGCAGTAATTTTATATTTAGAAGTTTTAATTATTTAAGCCCTGAAGAGGACCGACAATCGGTCGAAACGTCGGCAGAATAAAAGAAACTTTGGCTCGAAGAGATGCATCTATTCATTTCTCCTAGACGTTTTCAGCTTCAAGGCACCAGATCTTGTCACGGCGGGCGGCTGCGCAACGACACAGCCTGTCAATCGGTGAGTCTCCAAACAATTCCATAAAATTCCATTCCCTCCTGCACGCTTCGACAAGTGTTAGAATTGTGTAAAAATGGATAGTTTGAAAAGAAACCGTGCTGTCATAAAAGGACAACTTACGCGATTCTCTAATTATCTCGCTAAGATAGGAGAAAACGTGAATAGTTTTGAATCACGTACGCGTTTGATAAATTTTGAACCCCTAATTGAAAAATTCAATTCAACCCAAGCAGATATCGAAGTTCTAATAACAGACAATGATTTGTTAACCGCAGAAGATGAAGAACGTCTTCAGTTTGAAAATAACTATTATGCCGCGATCGCTAAAGCCCAAGAACTTTTAAAGCCGTTTGACGAAGTACCACCCGCACGAAGTGTAAATTCACACGCCGCAAGTTCAATTCACAGTGAAGTAATAAATATCGAATCGCATGGTGTTGGCATCAACTTGCCTAAAATTGATTTAAGAAAGTTCGATGGTTCATTCGGTGGTGAGTGGATCAGATTTCGCGACACTTGTAAATCAATGATACATGAAAACCCGCGTTTGAATAATATACAAAAATGTCACTATTTGAACTCGGTTTTATCCGACGAAGCGCTTCACGCAGTCGAGAACCTCGGAATATCTGAAGCGAACTACGATCTCGCGTGGGCAGCTTTGTGTTTGCGATACGAAGAGACAGGGTCGTTACTTCATCATCATGTGCAAGGGCTGTTTGAATATCCTGTGTTAACGAAAGAATCTTACACAGATTTGCAAAAGCTGCTAGACAGTACTAATGCGCATCTCCTCGCATTAGCTGCTCTTGGCGAAAAAACTGCTGAATGGGACACTCTTGTCGTTTAATCTCCTCACGTCAAAGTTAAATAATTCGTTGAAAGGCGAGTGGAAAAAATCTTTAACAACTTATGCAGAAGGTAAAATCACCCTTAAAATGTTAACTGATTTTTTGGAAAAGTGTTGGAATACGACAATAATGCGTACACACAGATACATGCACAGACACAGACATAGATATATAGGCAATAATGTAGAGGCCCAGATTCGGAGGTCCACTACCTGGAATGTTTATTGCACCCGGCAAAGGAGAGTCTAGTCGATGCAGGAGCATCTCAGTCCCGGCCGAACATCAGCCAAGTACGGATCAAGGGAAGGACACAAGCAGATCACAGCACACGCAGTTTACAGTTATTCTACATACAGTCATTTATACACAATTACACAGCTACGGATTACTTGTTTCTATATTTATTAAAGTTATTCACCTTATTATAAATTAGTATTCATTCATTACCACACATTCCACGCATGTAATCCTGATATTCCAATAAAAAGCACTGTCGGTATCTGCAAAAATTAAATGTATATAAAGCGGTAAGCACCGAGCAAAAATCCAACAATAAATCTACTTCAAAAAAATACAAATAAACAAGTAAAATTCTTTTCTACAACAACAAAAAAACCTGTGCTCTTTACAAAGGAGCACGCAATCTATAACTGTAAGGATTTCAAACAGCTCCCGCCATCCGCGCGCGTAAAAAGGTACAAGAACTCAAACTTTGCTTCAATTGTTTATCTGATCAATATCAGAACAAACAATGTAACTTCGACCCATGCAAAAAATGCGGTAACAAACACAATAATTTGTTGCACGTTGAAAAAAATGATGCTGATGTACAAAATTCTCAAAATGAGCAAAATACAAGCTCTGATTCACCGAAACATGTTTATAACATTCATTCTAAATCGAAGTCTGAAGCTTCTTCAGATTATGTACTCTTGTCAACCGCAATGATATACGTCTTTGATAAATCTGGCAAGACGCATGATTGTCATGTTTTACTCGATCCTGGTTCTCAGACGCACATAATGACAAAGGAATTAGCTCTGATTTACTATCTAAATAACGATTCCAAAATTCAACCATTTTTTAAGAAAACCCTTTTTGGCTGGATTGTTGCCGGAAATGTACAACTGCTATTTACCGCTAAGCCGCGAGTAACATGTAACTTAGTTTGAAATGATGAACTGAACGCACGATTGACTAAGTTTTGGGATATCGAACACAGTTATTCCGAAATCCCCATGATCAATAAAAATGATATATCTGAAAACCACTTTCGCGAGACGACTAAACGTGACGCGAACGGTAGATTTATCGTTAATATACCGTTTAAAGGTAATGTAGAGGAGCTTGGTGACTCCAAAGAATCTGCTTATAAGCAACTGCTTGGCATTGAAAGATCTTTGAAAAATAACAGTCAAACAAAGGACGATTACGTGAATTTTCTGAATGAATATGAAAAACTTGGTCATATGACAGAAGTTCCGATTGAAGCTTTAAATGACGACGAGATAATCTCGTAACTAAAGACGAAAGCACAACAAACAAAAAACGCGTTGTTTTTAATGGCTCAAAGGTAACAAGAGGGAAAGATGGTAAAGTAGCTCCATCGCTCAACGAAGTACAGCATGTCGGACCAACTGTACAAGACGACCTTTTTTCTATTTTAATGCAATTTCATCGGCACCGTTACGTAATCACTGCTGATATAGCAAAAATGTATCGGCAGATTTTAATTGATCCGGAGCAGAGAAAATTTCAAAGAATTCTCTGGCGTTCAGATTTTAATGCACCACTAAAAATTTATGAATTAAATACCGTCACTTATACGGAACCGCGTCAGCTCCCTTTCTAGCCACACGATGCCTTATCGAACTTGCTAATGAATATCAAAATCAGTATCCAACTGCTAGTAAAATCTTAAGACATGATTTTTATATTGATGACTTACTCACGGGAGTAAACAGTGTCGATGAAGGTATTCAATTAAAAAATGAAATCTCAAAAATTTTAAGTTCGGCGGGAATGGAACTGCGCAAATGGGCTTCAAACGAACCGCGAATAATTAAAGATCAATGTAACGTTAACACAAATCCCGATTCACGGAGAAAAGGATCCTAAAACTCTAGGACTCCTTTGGAATCCAAGTACAGACAAATTAAATTATCGAATCAATTTTTCCGATACTCGTAAAGTCACAAAAAGAACTATTTTATCCGCAATAGATCAAATTTTTGATCCCTTAGGTCTGGTTGGACCGGCCATTATACAAGCAAAAATAATTATGCAAAAATTATAGTCGCTTCAATTAGATTGGGACGAAACTATCCCTCAGTACTTGCATAATTTGTGGACTACCACATATAATCAACTAAATGAAATCAATAATCGTACTATTGACAGACATGTGATAATAAAAAATTACAAACAAATTGAATTTCACGGATTCAGTGGTGCATCCGAAGCCGCCTACGGGGCATGCATATACGTTTGCTCAACTGACGCGAACGGTAAACGCGAATCTCGTTTACTTTGCGCAAAGTCTCGAGTCGCACATTTGAAAACATTGTCAATGCCGCGTCTCGAACTTTTCGGGACACTTTTATTGGCACGACTTGCTCATAAAGTGCCTCTCGCGTACAATTTGCACAAAGAAGACTGGCATTTTTGGTCGGATTCAATGATCACGTTAGCATGGATAAAATCCCCGTCCAATAAATGGAAACCGCTTGTCGCAAATAGAGTCGCGGAAATACAAAATATAACCAACGGAACCTGGAATCATGTCGACTCTGAATCAAATCCAGCTGATTTAATATCGCTTGGTATTACCGCAAACAAATTACGGAGTCTCACTTATGGTGGCACGGGCTGTCTTGGTTAACCAAAGAGCCAACCGAGAGGTAAATAAAAACCAAAGTTTCAATGAACTTACTGCCTGTGCAGAAAAAAATCGCTCAAACATTTTTAACTGTACGCGATGATGAAAAACTCGACGCGACAAAGGTTAACGATAAACTTGAATTAATCATCGTTGTTACATCTTACTATGACTTTCATAGATTTTCATCTTTTTCTCGATTGGTTAGAACAGTAGCTTATGTGAAACTTTATGTCAATAAACTCAAAAAAGGGGTAATCAAGAAAAAATTCAAAACTAACGATAATGTTCAAAACTCCGATTGCAAGTCCAACTTAAATGCTAAGTCATTAAAAACCCCAATTTCATTGCCTTTGTCAGGGGAACAATTGCAACACGCAACCTATAAAATTATAAGGTGCACCTATAAAAATTATAAGGTGCACCCATGGGTCCAAAATGAATGTTTTGCAACAGAAATAAATAAATATTAAAAAAGTAGAAGATGATGTGGAACGTGGTAGAATAAAATTGTCTTGCATAAAGATATTTAAGCAAAAAGAAATTGCAACTAGAAAAAATATATGGTTTTAGGGTTACAGGATTATAGGATAATAGGCGGGTTTTAGGGTTTATTTACCACACGTCGCCATAAAATATTTTGCGTCAACCTACTCATCGCTGGACTTCTCAAATAACTGGTCATCGCTCGATGAATGGTTGATGCCTCGCTGGTAGACAGTGACAACGGTCCTTGCGGGCTCGAGAGGAGTTAATTGTTGAGGGGGGAGGGGGGTAATAGTTGGAATGGATAATTTGCTTTAATAGGAGGATCAAGAACGTTTCTCTCTTATTTCTAATTGCTTAGAATTTTTTTATCCGCGTATATTTTAACGTAGCGAGTAAGCCCATATGCCAGTTTCTGTTTTAAGGGGCTAGCATGGACATTTTTATTAGCAGAACCTAAATTCGAGACATACGCCCCTCCTGAGGGTAGTTAATTTGACTTTTTAAACAAATACGAGTATCTGTTCTTATCTTGTCTTGTTAAGGCTGCTCATCCCCCGGTGGGTGCCACCATCTCGGTGAATCGATCCGTCCCCAGTACCAGGGGAGTTACGGCTGCAATGAGGCCAGACATTGTCCTCATGGACAATGCCCGTTGCCGAGCGATCATCATCGACGTTTGTGTTCCGTTTCAGAACAGAAGCATCGCCCTGGAGGAGGCCCACAATCAGAAACTGAATAAGTATAAGCCAGTTGCTGACCAACTCCAGGAGCAGGGATACAACGTCGATGTTCATGCCGTCGTTGTTAGTGCACTGGATGGCTGGGATTCCCGAAATGAAAAGCCTCTCAAGCTGCTTGGCATCTCGTCCCACTATACTAAAATGATGAGAAAACTCATCATTAGCGATACCATCAGGTGGGGTCGAGACGTTTAGTCGATTATGTTTCAGGAGTTATAGGCAATACCATCTGTCCCCTCCTGAGGATGAGCAACTACGCTAGTCCCCCTTGTCCACTTCAGTTTTCTTGTCTTTTATGTTGTCCTGTACACATTTACTTTTTCTTATTTTAATCCCTGAGCAGCTTGTTTGTGTCAGCATAGCCGAGTGAGAGGAATGTTTAGGCTTAACTCTAGTCAGTGATATTCCTATATTCTCTCTTATTTCTAATTGCTTGGAATTTTTCTTATCCGTGTATATTTTAACGTAGCGAGTAAGCCTATAATGCCAGTTTCTGTTTTAAGGGGCTGGCATGAACATTTTTATTAGCAGAACCTAATTCAAGACATACATCCCTCCTGGGAGTACTTAATTCGACTTTTTAAACAAATACGAGTATCTATTCTTATCATCTTAATTTGAAATGCTTAAAATGCTTATTAATTAGAATAGGTCCAGCACTGTTGAAAGTTGCCCCATCAGCTTTTAGAACTAGCCTAATACTGCTTCAAAGCCTAAGTCCTATATTTTCCTAACAATAAACGGTGTAATTTTTAACAAGATGAACTGACGTATTTTCTTCTCGCTGTTGCGCGTACCTTGCGCAATATCACCAAAAAATGCGCTGGAGCCCGAGAAACTCGACGAGGATGCAACGCGTCTGCTTCTGCAGGTCCACTATCCAACTGCTCCGTGTTGTTCAAGTGCGGGCGGCGCGCGGTTGACTGCACCCGCTGAAGCTCAAGCGACTTGATGACGAGAACGTAGCGTATCTGCTTTTATATTTTAATTAAATATTTAATTCATTTAATTACTCTCAAATTAATTAAATATTTAATTGAATCAAATAAATAATGAGTATTTATTTTATTGATTTAAATATTTATTTGATAAAAGTGATTGCAATAATATTCAATTAATTTCAATACAATTCTGAAATTATCTGTCACTTCGAGCAAAAAAAAAACTTTAAAAAAGGTTGAAATTTAATGACTTTTTCGAAGTATATATAGGTGCGTTTCCTCCCGGACTACTTGCTAGGCTCATCAACAAAATGACGAGTAGTCCTATCTTAAACACAACGTGATATGCCGGGAACGGGTGTTACTTATGGCAAAGAATGACAAATTTAACTAGTCAAACACGAAAAATTGTGACCCATCTAGTGGAAGAAATAGAAACATTATAAAAAAGACTCTAAATGTATCCACAAGTTTCCATTAGGAGTAAGGAAATGGAATAGCATTAATATTTAATTAAATTGGCTTAATTGATTCAACTAAACTTTTTTCTCTGAGTATATTCCTCCCAAAAATGAGTTCTGGCCTTAAAAGCAAATAAAAATTATTTCAATAAAATTTTCAATAATTATAAATAATTAATAAAAAATTGTCTTGTCAAAGATTATTATTAAAAAACATTCTTCAAAATTCAAAATCGATTCAGGCTATAAATAAGAAATAAGTAGTCACAGGTAGCTCTAAAATTGAAATTTATTATACAAATGTAGAGTATTTATAAAAGTTGTTTTATGTTCTATACAGGTTTCTTGAATTTCTATTACTATTTAAAAAGTATATTTTTTTCTTTTACAATTCAGAACATACGTTTGTGTTTTTAACTATTTATGGTTTAGTCAAATTTTATTTTTAAATATAGTTTAGAAAGTATGTTTATACTCTTTCAATAAAAAAAAGTATTGTAAAATAAGAATACACACCGATATAATACAAATGCAAGATTTAGATTAAGAATTTACTAATTTACTGCTCTTTTCAAAATATAACCTATTGTTGGAATAGCTGAGTCATTGATGTTAATTCATAGAAAGTCATTGATTTTTATTATTCAACAAGTACTTCATAAGTGAAGGCGTATGTTCAACCTACGAAAAGAAGGATGTTGAAATATGTATCGTTAATTGAATAATTTTTTCAGAATAGCATTTTATGTCTATAGCATACTGTCATAGATGTTGCATCTGCTAGAGAAACTAGAACTTTATTAGGGCACCAGAAATTCATATGATTAAAAATGTTTTTAAATGTTAAATATACCCTTGTGATAATGGTAACTATAAAATATTTTATGTGCCTCTGTGCGTAAAGTTAGTGCGTAAAGTATTTTTCTTTATCATTTTTAGCGCGTAAAATCGTTTTTAATCACAAGTGCTTTTTTCGATCTTACGCACTATTGACAGTGTATAAACAAAAATCTATGCATTGCTATCAGTGCGTAAAACATTTTACACATTGTTAAGCGTGCGTAAACAATTTTACCCACTTTGACAAAATGTTATTTCTTCTTGTATTTTAATAAAATTGTATTTATAGCACAGGGTGGCATAAATCCGCATTTATGCCACGGCTATCCGTGGCATAAGTAGTCCATTATGGCACCGTGTATATCACACTCGCTACGCTCGTGTGTTAACCTCACGGTGCCAGAATGGACAGCTAATGCCACGGATATAGCCGTGGCAGCGGATTTATGCTAATCTGTGCTATAAAAAATCGTACGATATACGCGTGTCATAAGCCGTTCTTCATGGCACGACTCTAACCTCACTCGCTACGCTCGTGCGGTTATACACGTCGTGCCGTAAAGTACGACTTATGCCACTAGTATCGTAATGTACTATTTCTATACACTCGTTTAAAAAACAATGCGTAAAATCGCTTTTACGCACTCTTCACGTTAACTCCTGCATAAAGTTAAGTTTACGCCCTTGTTGCTTAATAAACTACTATTATTTATGTAAAATACTTACAATTGTTGCATTATATGTTTTTTAGTTATACTTTAGAAAATCGCTTGGAGAAACTTGTATGCCTTTTTTAAAACATCAGAGTGAAGAACGAAGTAATAATATTCTTTATCCTGAACAATTCTGGCGCTTTAATCCAGTCACAGGAGTATTTGATAAGCTTGAATACTTGAAACCAAATCGTAGTGCTCTTTGTTCTGTTGATTTTACATCAAATCTTAAAGGGACAGTTTTAAAAGTAGCCGTTGAAGAGGTAAATAAAATTATAAAATTAAATAGATTTTCAGTTAATTCGTGTTGATAGAATCATATATATTTAATAATTTTATAAAATATTTATCGAATGCATTGTTTGCAGTTAAATCCATACTTAATATTCTTACATAATAATACAGAAGTGACTGGATTTTTTGGAGATGTTTGGTCTGCAATACAGGATGCTTTAAAATTCAAGTAAGTCTGATTAAAATCAATTGTAATTATAATTTTTATAGCAAAATTTTCCAATTTAACTATTAAATTGTACAGATCCGTTTATGAACCATCTGATGATTATGCAATTTTAAAAACCGGAATGTTTGATGCTTATTTAACGGCTTCATTAATGAAGCTTCCACCTACTGTATATTATTCACATAGCACTGTAATAGGCGAAAATTCGTAAGTTTAAGTAATAGTTTAATATTAATATTATGCCCGAAAATATGATTTGCTATTCAATAATATTGATAGATACGTTATGAAAATATTTGTCAGGTATTCATTATTTACACTTTCGGAGGGTACTTTCGTTTCCAAGTGGTGGTATACACGCATCTTTGATTTTAATGTCTGGATCATTTCGACAATATTTGTGATTATATTAACTATTACAATGATGGGTATTCAGAAAATCAAAAGAAATTGGACTAACCAAGCCAAATACTGTAATGAAAATACAGAATTTGGATTTCCTACTTTTAACTTACTTTGTGTTTTAGGCGCCACTAGCGGTCAAGGTACGTTTTCAAAGTCATTGATTAAAATCAAACCTATATATCTGATCTTTTAAAAGATAAAATAGAATAAATATTTATGAAGGATTTCAAGCGATGCCTCGATCGTGGTCACTGAGATTATGTGCATTTACTGCACTAAATATGGGAATGTTATTATCTTGCGGATTCAACAGCTCTTTGACTTCTTACTTAGCGTATCGCGCACCTTACGTAGGAATGAATAATCTTGAAGATGTTTGGAAATTAGGTTATTCCCTTTGCGTAAGGAATAAAAGTCTTGCTTACAACGAATTAATTGGGGTTTGTATTTAATTCTTTTTATTATTGTTATAAAGGTTAAATCGTAACAAATAATTTTTTTTTATATATATTCAGGCAATAGCAACGGGAAATAAGCCTACAGCTTCTAAAGGCAAATGGTCCAAGTTATTGAACAAAAATTGCCCGGATATGGAAAATAAATTTGAATTGAGAAAAAGTCTTTGCAGAGTAGGTTTTGTTTATGTTGAAGCGTCAGTGGTATTTTTAAAAGAATATCGGCACGTCCAAGATAAATGTCAATTTGTAAAAATTCCTGGTACGTATTGGGGCTCTAAAATATCGTTTCTACATTATCGAGGATCCAAATATCAAAAAACTATAAACAAATAGTAAGTTCTAACTTGCATGATATACCATTATTCAAAATATAGTGTAACTAATATATATTTACTGTATTTATGTAGTTTGATGCGACTTCGTTCAACGGGCATTTTAAAGTACTTGGAAGCCAAATGGTCCCTTCATCAAGATCTTCATCGTGGAGTATTTAATAATATTCAACCTGTTGAATTAGATCATATACAAATACTTCTTGTAGGCCTCATTATAATGATGATATTTAGTATAATCATTTGTATTTTTGAGAATGTCTGGTTTCAGTTTTGCAACAAAGCGCGAAAAGAAATTGATCAGTTCGCAATAAATGAAAATGACATTCATCTTCCAATTTATAAAAGTATAAAAATGTTATCATCAAGTGAACTTCGTCCAAAATATTAATGCATCTTGTCATTGTAATAATATAAAAAATATTTTTTAAAAATTGTATTGCATTCGTGAAATCAAACGAAAATACGAAAATAAGTAAAGCTATACACGTATACAAATATGTTATAACATTAATGTATTTAAGCAAAATACATGACGTACAAGTAAAATACCAAAAAATAATTACATACGTCAAGGACGCATCACTTTCGCATTTTTATATCAAATCATACATAAATTATAGACAACAATTAATCGTATATACACATATACATATACATATATATATATATATGTGCATAATACATATTGTATATAACGTCAAAACATTTTTGTTTTTAGCACTCGACAATGTAGCTAGACGCCATTCTTTGATATCCATTGATCCATATACCATCAATATATTTCAACAAATTCACATACTTATTCACATCTCACTGCGTACACTTTAAGGCCTACTGATCGCACTGAATACATAAATCGTCGCAGCGATTTACATACTCCTTTTTATGGGTTATTATCTACTAGGATTTTATTCGTCCGACTAGAAGTTCAGAATTCTCTTTCTCTTTATACAATTTTAGTTATTTTACTCACTGTTTATTTACGCGGGAATGACAGATCATTTCAACTATTTAATTATGGAGTTTTAGTCACTGGTTGACTAAACTAATTTTCTGACTATTCATCTTTAGTATGCAATGACTGGCCTTTAGAAAAGCATAAAACTTAATACATTCATTCTCATAATAGCATAATAAATGAGTCTTTTTTTCAATTATATGAGAAGCATTATAATTATAGACTCAAAAATAATGTCTACTTGCAATGATTGCTACAATATATTTTTGTTTAGCAATCAATCTTTCATAATGTTTATTTAAATATAAAATACGTTGAAGATTTACCAAACTACAAAATAAATAATTTATTTCCTTATAGGCATGATATACCTATGAGTTTATTGTGAAACATTGATCACTCCCTTAAATTAAAAAATTTTTTCTCCATTAAAAGAATTCAAACTACTGAAGATAGTTAAACTATCGTAGACGATCTCTCAACAGTTCTTTGATACTTAATAATGAAAAAAATTGCATAATTGATGGTCTTCATTGTAATAAATTGTCAAGTTCAACTACTTTCAAACAAATAATAAGATTTGTTGTTGAACCAAATTAATTATGTATTATAGTATGCTCAATTCGCAGTACGTGTTTTACATATTGGTTTGACTATCACAGTATACTTGCGCGGAAATTCTATTCGATAACTATTTAAATTCAGTTTGTTTTATTCATTATTTCATTCATCAATGTTGGCATAATATTCGTAACTAATATATTACGACGAATAAATGAAAGAGGTCACAATCACCAGAATCGTTAAAATTTGATTTTCTTTAAAAATACGTTAGGTAAATATACACGAGAAATTTTTACAGTTTAGCATCAGTTATCAATAATAATTAAAATATTAATATATTAATTACATTGATATATTATTTTAAAATAAATCTTTTTAAGCTTATTATCTATCCTGCCTGCAGAAATAACTTGGCGGCACTTTGACTAAGTTTACTCTGCTTCAATGAGACAAGTATCTTCAAAATGTTTTCCACTTTATTCTACTTTCGATAACTATTGTTAATTGCCGTTATTTAATCTTAGTCGTATTAGGTTTCGGAAAAAGGAAGAATAATAATGATATATTGTATAGTATTTTTTAAGTATAAAAGTGGAAAAGGACAGGGTTTTAACCACCATTATTCATTGCAAATCGTATACAATAGTTAAATAATGTTAAAATTTTGTTGTACAAAAACACCTCTTTGTGGAGCAAACAAAATTTGAAATTTTGTTCAACTCCTGCAGTTGTCTCAAAGAAACAGAGCATAATGATATATGTATATATATCTTTACTCCTTTTCCTCATAAACTCGTGGAGATCAAGTTTTCATGGAGATTTAGTGCGTGGTTCATGAAAAGTGCGCAACTCAGGCATCAGATCAGAATTTTTGAAGAGACATTTTTTCCATTTCTCTGCGGTCAGCCTATGATACGTACACAAAATGTTTATAATCACTTAAATTCGTCTAGAACGTCCTTGCTTCGTGTCTCTCGGCGTACAGCTACAATCTCTATTTCGTATGAAATATTGATTCGAGTCTTGGTTTAAAATCCAGTTCTTTTTTATTAGCTGTACGAAGGCGCCGGACGTAATTGAGAGGCTCTTAAAGGCTTCTTTAAAAAAATTTTGGAGACCCCATCGCACAGGTGCATTACCATACTTCGCACTTATGGACCGGATTCATTCTTGTGCCCCTAGGACAGTTGAATTCGGCTGAGAACTCGTCGAGATTCGACAAGGGCCCAATGACCCTGAACTTGGCCGGACAATGGGAGTCCTTTTCAATCTGAAGGCCGATCGCTTCGGTCGTTACGGCTGAGCACCAGACCTAAAATACAAGTGCTTATTTAATTCAAACTCGAGATGCAGAGTTATAATACTTAATAATAGCTAATTACTGCCTTGTGATTATTTTTCTATTGTACACAAGTGATTACAGAATTGTTGTTGTAATGGAAATCACGAGCTAAATTTGAAGAGTTTTTCAACAAAAATTTTCGCAATTGCTATAGAAAAGTTAGATAGGTGAATAGTGCAGGCGGGTTAGTTTACGAGCCAGTTAGTCGAATTTAATTGGAATACTTTTTCCGCAACGTACCTGAGCGAAATTAAGGAAAAACAACTGACGATGCGTCAAATTAAGTCCTGGTAACGGCAGTTGATCCTTGTAATCTTTGAGCATCGTCAAATATGCATGGTACGCAGCCTTAAGGCCGCCATTATCGGCAATATTCTCCCCTGAAAAGTGGTAACGCGTACATAATGTTTAATGGTACTTAATTATCCTGCGGAACGATCTCTTATGAGATACAGAGTTTCAAGCGAGAGCAGTAAATTACCCAATGTTTGCCGGCCGTTTACATGCCGGCCTTCAATTTCGAATTCGCTATATTGGTCGACAAAACACTCAGTTCTCTCCTTAAACCTCTCTATAGTTTCGTTGTTCCACCATTGATGCAGATTGCCGTGCCGATCATATTCCCGTCCTTGAACAAAGCGTATAATTATCGTTTATTATAGTTTTGCGTTTGCCTCTTATATATTTTTCTCTTTAATCGCGACGTAAGCTATGCCCCGCTTTAAATTTATCAACAAAAAGTTTGATAAGTATATACCGCGCGAGACTTTTCTACACAACTCACCTTGATCATCGAAGGCGTGCGTCAGTTCGTGTCCCATTACGACGCCCATTCCGCCGAAATTCAAGCTGCTCGGATTCTTCATGTCGTAAAATGGACTTTGCAAAATCCCAGCCGGAAAGACAATCTGGTTTTTCGTTGGCGTGTAATAAGCGTTAACTGTCGGTGGCGTCATAATCCACGTCGTCTTGTTCACCGGCTGGTCGAGTTTTTCAAGATTCCTCTTTAAATTGTACTTGTTCACGCGAATGTTATTGAAGAAATATTCGTTTGGCTTTATCAACAGATCGCGATATCTCTCGTCGAGTTCGCTCGGATTCAAAATGAAATCGGGAAATCCAATCATATCCGTTATCGCGTTCGCTTTTTCCTCAGCTGATTTTCGCGTTTCCGCATCCATCCAATCCAAGTTTTTCAAATTCTTCGTGAACGCTGTCCGTATTTCATTTATCATTTCCTCCGCCTGCGAAAATTATCAATCGTATCTCAGCATTGTATTTACAAAGTTTAAAAAATAAAAGGCAAAATTGAAATTTCCCGCCACACTACATAACGAACGAAAATCCAATTAATCTATATGAAACAAATAACTACTGTAGAAAATTAAATTATATTTTTCAAAGTTTTGAAATGATGAATCGTCATAGACCGTAGCGCAAGTATCTCTTGGTTTATTGCACAATTTTTTATTTCATCTGCTGAATTGTGGCATGAAATTTGATTTTTTTTGTGCATGCATTTGTATGTCTAACCATGGGCTTGCTCTTTCCGTGAAAAACTTCTCGCACGAACATGGCACCGATGGCAAAGCCCATGACATTGTTGGCATCGTTAACGCAGTAACGCCACTGCTCCTCACGTCCCTCAGAACCGATCAAGGCTTTCCGTAGGCCTTTGTAGGCATCCCTAAATGGCTTGGACAAACAAGAAGTGAGCGACCTCACCGTTTGCCATACAAGATAATCATTCAAAATACTGTAAACACACACAAGAAAATGTATTCTTATTTAATTTATTCAAAGGCTTAGTCGGTCAATCTCAAAAGAAATGTTTTCTGAAATGTTCCAATCCCATTGCTTGATTAACAGAAAATCTAACCAATGGCCGAAAATAAAAATAAACAAGCAACTTCTTTCGGATTGAATTCCCGTCGAGTGCGCAGTAATCGAGCTCTACGTACGTTTTTCCTTCGTTCGTTTTACTGTACTCCAATACGAGCTTCGTTAATTTTGCAAAGTACTCGGGTGCGTAATTGACTATGTACAGCTTATTCGTAATTTTCTTATTGACGAGACGCGTGGCATTTTGGAAATATAGAAACCACGACATCTGTAAACATCGTTTTACAAATGGTTAATAATCGAGCAGTCTGAGAAAGTAGTATATTGATCGATACATTATACCAAACAACGAACACTTACAAATGGAGCTTTATCTTGTAGTTCACTTATCGTCATGATGTTATATAATTTTTCTTCGTCTCTTCTATCTTCTTGTGGTGTCGTGATCTCTGCTAACCTAGTTTCAAAATCAATTACATCTTGCATGTGTTTCCTAGTAGAATTCACTTCACCTCCCAATAAAACTCCAATCTGAAAAATAAAGAATTATAAAAAATAAGATGTGCTCTGTTTTAACAAGTTGCCTTAAAAACTAGAGAAACGATGAGAATAGCTTACCTTCGTCATATAATCTAAATAGGCTACTAAAACTTTACCGTGCTCAGTTTTATTCAAGTAATTGTCTGTCGTTGGTAAGGTTAAACCGCCTTGATCAATCTGAAAAGCATGATTTATTTGTCAGTCGACATTTCGACAAGTGTTTTGTCGTTTACAAACAATTCAGGTGAAAACAGTGCGCAACCCACTTGGATAATATGCCTGCTGCTATTTCTGTCATCCTCGTTAACTGCCCAAGAGAACAGTCCACCCATATTGTACTCATTCTGCAGCACGTGCATGCTATTCTGCAACGACCACGTACTGACGTTGAATTTTCCGTTAATGCTCCAACCGCCTATGTTGTCCAGTAAATCTAGCATTGGCTTCGGACCTAGAGACTCTATTGTTTCATTTGCATCCATGCAGGATATGTAATACTGTTTTGCTTTAATCTCCGTGTTTGACTTCATACTGGCGAAAGGCCTCTCTGAAAACAATTTTGATAATACAATATAATACAAGCTCCCCAGCAAGGCATCGATAATAATAGACGTAACGATTTGTCCAATTATCAAATAACTCATATCTCTCGGCAAATACGAGCTTATCTAACTTATCGAGTTAAGATCAATTTATTACGACTAGCTCTTAACTCGGTATATTTTTTAAATATCTTTTTGAGTAAGTGCAAAATGCACATGAAACTTGGACGATATTACAATTAAATTGATCCTAATTAGTCAAAGACGGTGGAATATTATAGATACAAATTCGTTTTTTCTGAATTAAAATTCTCGAGTGATAAATTCTGCTGACCTAGAACGTTTTTCACGACTAATTGATTGTCTTGTTCGAGTTTTCCGAACGTGCCCCACATGCTTTTTCCATCAGGTATGGGATTCTTCTTGATCCAGCCACCGCATGCATATTGATAGAAATCATCGCACGGATTGACGGACTGATCTATACTGTTTATTATCGATGCCGCAACGGTTACGCAGTGCTCGGTAATGCAGTGAGAGCCATCTGAAAGAATCGATATGCATATTTAAATTCTGATTTAATAATTTCATTGGTACGGGGCGACAGTATCGAATTGCCATGCATTTCGTTTATCGTTATTTTCATTCACGAATATCGCTTCTCTGGAATTGAGATAAAGAATTCGATAAAATTTAAATTGCATCAGCTATGAACAGTAAATAGTTAACGACTGCATAATTATAAAGTAAATTTATCTACCTTCGTTATGAACTTGAGCTTCGTCCCAGCCATTTTGACTGCTAATTACTATTGAGAGTACAAGGACCATAAGTAGCAATGCCGCACAAATAATGACGAGACATCTCTCAAGTGTACTTCTTGCTCGCCACAATGACGAACCCTGTTAAAGTAACGATGAACGTTTATTTTCTTTACAATACATCATAATAAGTTAAAAATATAATCTTGAATTAGTAAAAGAAAAAATAAGTATAAAGAAGATGTAGGCATAGAAATGTACGAAAAAATGGTAAAGGGGTTATTTCGTATACATTTATACATATATCTTTGTATATTATAAAGATATGCCGACGCTGCCGCCGCCTTCGTTTCACTCGGCTCACCCCCTCACTACCCCTCTACTCCTTCCCATTTCTCCTCACCTCCTTCTCACTTCCCCTCACTTCCTTTTCACTTTCCCTCTCCTCCTTCTCACTTTCCCTTTGTACACCCCTTAAATCATGATTTTGGACACTCCTTGAACTCTCATTTTCGACACCCCTTAAACTCTCATTTTGAACACTATAAAAACTATGTGGGGGTTATTACCTTAAAATATGTTCCTCCATAAAATCATCAAAATTCTCGGTATAAACATTTTTTCGATATGAACATCTCGATGTAAACATTTTTTCTCGGTATAATTCTTTTCATTCTCGGTATAAACATTTTTTCGATATTTTAATTAAATTGAAATATTTTAAATATCTTTTATCATATGGAGTCCTGGTGTATTGCAGGACGATAACTGGAATCTATAACTTTTTTTATTCATATTAACACATGCACTGGTCGATCTTTTGAAAGACGGTAATTTTCATATTTACTAATCTTTTAAAATCAAACGAATAGTTTTCAGTTAATTTGTATTTATCATGGAATCAGTTCATGTAATTTTCGATATGAACGAAAATGGAATTGGGGGAATTGGCTAGTGACGCGGATAGGGGGGCAAGGACCCACTAGTATTTTTTTATGCATTTATTTTTTATGCATAAACTTTTTCTTAGTAAGGTAGATTTTACTTATCGCTAGATATGAAAATTTTACTTAAATTTAGTTATAACGGATACTTGGTAGTTTTTTAATATCCGCTTCGTAATTTTGGGATCTTGTGAAAGTTTGTACACGAGTTGCGCATGTATGGGGAGCTTCCGCAGGTCGTAATATCTTGAAAGTACTTGCCCAAGCGAAAATTTTGAGCCCTCGTAAACCTTCCACGATTAGTTTCAGATTTTGTGCTTACATTGCAAAATTGACTTTACTTTCGGGCTAATTTGTAAATTTTGCTAGGGTGAATTCGTGAATCACGTAACTTCATGAATTTGAATAAGTAGAAATAAATACACTACAGTAATATATTTGAATTAAAAAAGAAAATAATAATTCGACCAAAATGAATGTGCTGGTGAAAATGTTCTCCTCTTATCTTCGAATCTTCATAGCTTTTTACTCGATTGGTCATTTGTGACGAATTTTCTCTTTCTAAAGCACTTTTTTCTATTTTATCTCTTTAGATGGTTAAAATTTATGGTATTATTTGTTGAAGTATGCTTATCTATTTTAGAATTGTTTGTTTACGATAGTCATATACACATACCATATAACATCTATCAAAGTTTTGTGTACTTACTCACTTGATAACAAGTGAAATATAATTTAGCGATAAAAGAATGCAAAAGAAAAATCTTTAATTTCAAATAAATCTCATTTAAAAACATTTTAAAAACTGCTTTATTTTTTAAAAATCAAGCTACGTCACAGAAATTTTATCATTAAATGCCTACAGTTCCTAATTTAAGGAGTTTTTTTCAAGGTTTTAATCTTAAATTAAATCTACTTTATTTTGTTTGTATTCCGTTTGAATAATCACAATTAATCAAGTCAAGGCTTACATTGAAAATTGTTTCGGCTCGTCTATAGGAATTTACCTCGCGGTAAAACTAATATTTTTTTTCAGTTGAGAACAATTTAATACAAAAGGAACGAGCGTAAAATTTTTTTAGTCTCGCATTTAATAACTATATAGATTAGGATAATCGATTGATCGAAGCAGTGGAAAGATATGAGTTATACATATGAAAATAAAGTTTACGAATTGGTACCATCCTCTCCTAATCAGTCAAAGATAATCTACTTCGATAAGTTCTGATTAACGAGTAAAACTAGTAACGTCAATCAATCACACAAGTGTGGATTACTTCACTGATATGATCATTTTCATTCATGTGCAATAATAGTAAAATAGTTCAGTTACCGAGTGGTATCGTATGTGAGTTGCAGACGCACTAATTCCATCACTGTTCAATGCAACTGATCCAATGCTGCTGCTGTTATCATCTTCGAATTCTGCTTGTTTATACCTCATCATCTAGAAAGAAAATTAATCAAATTTTATTGTTGCAATTGACGAAAACAAAAGTTAGCTTTTATTTGCTTCAAATATCTAATCTACTCAAGTAGGATATTTTTAAAAGTATGCTGTAAACAAATATAATATATAGTTAAAGGTACAATACTGTATGAATAACAATTCTATCTACATAAATTTCAACTGCACTTGTGACATAATTTAATTAATAATTTAATTGTATTAAATTACATTATTTCTATCACAATTTCACAGATAATAGGCATCCAATGATCACAGAAATTACTTTATTTTTAATGAAGGATTATATTACAGAGGAAAATTATAAAAATTGAGCAGGACTATACATATATATTTATTTAAGCTAATTACAGTATTAAATTTATGCGACTTTCAACAACCTTCTCTATAGGGTACGAAATCGCGAATGTTTGAGTCATTTATAACCCTTAAATGTACGCGCATGTACAAAAGTATATTTCAACCCGAATATTCATTTCCGTGTAATTTTATGTTGAGAGGATCAATGTACGTCAGAAGGTGATTACATTTAATAATACATAGCCTGTAATTTTGGTAAAAGCAAACGTCAGTATAATCTTGGTTATTGGCACATAAAGTGTACAAGCGCGAGAGGGTAAAGTTTGTTAATGGAATTGTTACAAAGCCATTGTAAAACAGTAGAAATGCAAATAATCGAGATAATAGAGCATTGCGTTTGCTAATAGGATTATCTGCACATTGCAGTTAAGATAAAAATTGTATAACATGATTTATTTGGTTATATTCTCGAATAATATTTATATAATAAATTTATAAGTTTTTAATTAAATTCATCATTAGTTTTTAATCTTATTTCGACTAAAAATATTCTCGAACTCGAAGAAGTAATTGTATTCTCGTATCGCGTAAAGCTCGCGTGTACGTAAAAATCTGCGAGTACAATTTCGTTGACCTAAATCTATGTAATCGGAGTTCGGTAACCCTTCCGCTGTTTTATAAGAGATAAAATCAATTGACAAACAAACATTGCTTTACGCTGTAATTTATTCGTTACAAAGTAAAGAAAAGACGGGAACTGCAATTCAGCGCTTTGACTACATGCAGAAACGACCGAAGTTTAAATATTCGAACGTATTCGAAGCTATTAAGTCGATGTGTATATACAGTATATTTTTCCCAAAAAACGAAAAACGTTAATGTCTTCTCGCAAGGGCAGAGTGTTATACCGTGCACATATAAAGCTCGGCTTCGGCGTTCGGAGCTTCCGGAATTCGGCAATTCGAATCACGACGGCTGGTAGCGATGGCGGTGGCCGTGTTGATAAATCAAACGAGTGCGAAATTCCCTGGAACGTTGCCACGAAATTTCCGAATACCTACGTAATCTCTACATCGCCATAGAAACGCGGACAGCAGTTCGAATTTTCCGCGATGCAACTTCTTCGCGAGCGTCCCCTTACACTGGACCCGCAGCTATACACACGATTAATCGAGCGCATATACAGGCTCCGGTGAGATCCGCACTTGACAACTTCGCTCTCCCTCTCTCCCTACATCTCTGCGCGACAAAATATGTATATTTCAGTCGGCTCTAAAAATATCATCGATTTTCAGTGTCTCCTTTCGTGCTCGTGCCCCGGTCATAGAGCTTATCGCCTTAGCGCTCTCTGCTCTTTTATTCCCCGCGTATAGCCGTTCTATACATATGTATGCGACTAGATCCACGAAACCATCTAGTTTCCCGCTGGTTCAGACAGGATTGTTAACATTTTTTTTATTCCAAGGGTAAACCGGCGTAATTGCATTTTGTTGTGCCGGTCGAGAGGTCACAAGAAATCCGAGCTAACGTTGAAATATTCACGTATTTTTTGTTGCACAAATATAACGCGGAGAGAAGGTAAAAAAAGTGTCGGTGACACAACGCAATATTCAGAGGGCACAAATAAATCAAAGCCACTGACAGAGCTTTAATTTAAATAAAATTTGACCAGATAAAGTTTTGAGCTCTTGAAAAAGGAAAATATTAAAAAAAAGTTTATTGCATTTCTTTTGATTTTTTTATTTTCTCTTGCCATAATACCTCACAATGTTATAACCTTCCGATTATGGTTCATCATCACACTAGATTTTTTAATTATTTATAGGTAATAAATGTGCTACTCAAAATGAAAATTTTAAGCCTAGTCTGCTTCGACTGATTAGCTCAAAAACCAATTATAATAGTGGGTCTTATTAGGGCACATAAGGAAAATATATAATACTTCAGTATGCAAAATTATGTTTTTATCGAGTACTTACAACGAAGATACAAAAGAACTCGTTTTATTTATTGCAATAATATATACGTTTCTCTATAGCGGTGTTATAGCACTTAAAAAGCTTACTAATACTATAGCGTTTAACTAAGACCTACTCCACTTTTAAATTATAATTAACGTTTTATCTATTGATGAGCTACACTTTATTTATTATAAATATTATAAATATTTTTTAATTTAGAATGATTTTGATAAAGACATTGTTGGAGGGTAAAAAAGATAACTGTTTTTAAAACAGCTTTATCTCGAAAATTGGTTATTTTCCTGAAACGTGATACTGATTGGAACATAAACCATTGCATTTTATTCTTCTCTTTAACGCTTTGCTTCATTTTATTTAATGAAAAGTTTATTTACACTTACCGCCAGTTGCAGAACCAAAAATTATCAATTTTTCCCGCTTGTTAAATTTTGCAATGGCTCAGAAAAAAGTGCATCGTTTGAATTACGTTTCAAAATTTCCATCACAGTCTCGATCCACAGAATAAAATGCGATTAGTCTAAAAGCTTCAGTGTTAAAATTAATTTTTTACGATTGAATGTACGAGAAAAATGCATTTTTCTCGCGGATTTAGCCGTATCATTCGCGACTATATGCGCCAATGCCGAGTGTTTGACGTGTATATACAAACGCGATCCCTGGGAGGCATCTGCTCGGAATCTCGTGCGCGATTGATGATTTTCAAGAGAGAGAGAGAGAGAGAGAGAGAGAGAGAGAGAGAGAAAGAGAGAGAGAAAGAGAGAGAGAAGAGAGAGAGAGAGAGAGAGAGAAGATAGAGAGAGAGAGAGTCGAGTTCAAGGGTTTGCGGGAACGTTACGGTTCTGATAAATGGAATTTATGGGCTCGCGCGCGGCGCTTGTTTTGAATTGCGCAGCCTTCTTCTAATTCTGGTGTTTATATCGGATGCAGATGCGCTTAGCGCTGAAAATAGTAATGCGCGCTTATTTCCATTGCAATTTATGTAACGTGAAAAGCGTAATACTCGTTTTTCGCCCGTGAATTTTTCATTTTAATGATACTTTAATACATGTCGACGACGTGAATTATGGGAGTTCCGTATAATAATAAAATACCGCATACACGTAATGCTGGGAGATTACGAGGTCTACCGGCGATCAATGCCTTCCTTCTCAAACTCCAATGTACGTTATATATGTATGCAATGCATATTCACAGCTGCGGCGCGCATGATGCCATTCAACGAAATCTTTCCAATTACGCTTTCGAATCAAAGCCAATCTCGCAATTACCTAATCTATGCGCTTAAATAGCCACATTATACGCATGCATCAATTAGTTAGAGCTATTCTCTTGGTAAACGCAAGCTCGGGACGGCACAGTTGCGCATATGAGAACTATACGCGGGACTTATCTCTCGAATATGGAATATATAATAAAGGTATATATATGAAAAAATTCACACCAGTTCTTCACAGACTCTTTCTTGAGCAGCGAGATGTTTAGAACCGCACGTATTGGCGCATCTGCGCGTCAAACAGAGCCGAACAATCGACGCTCCGACGAGTCCCGATAAAAGCGACAACGATTTCTTTGTCGCGCCGCACGTTCTACTCTATTTACGCATATTGAAAAAAGAGCAACTCCTTGAGCAAAAGCGCGCACAATAGCGTTTGTGTGTGCGTGACGTCGACGCTCCGGCTTTTGTGCGGAATAATGCGAGAAGCTCTGCGGTCGTTGCAGGCGACGCGCGCGAACCAGACGATTGCGTATGAAGGGAGGCCCAACACTGCATGAGAGCCGCGGCGACGAGTCGCGGAAAAGCCGCCGCCGTCGGCACTCTGGCCACCGCTTGCCGACGAGGCGCGCGCGGGAGGCGCGACGCGCGGCACGTGACGTTAGTGCGTCGTCGCAGACGCGTCGGATGTTACACTTATTATTATCAGCTCTGCTCTTATGGAAAAAGAGTAGTGATCATCGCCGAAAGGACAGGCCCGCAAGCCAACATATTCTATATATACATATAGATCGCCTTCGGATAATGATGCGACGTGACTCTCCACTTGAATTAGATCGGCTACGCTGCGGTTAATTGCCTGCGGAGAAAAGCTCTTTTAGCTCTCGATGTCGCGCTCGATGCGGCGCGCGGGAGATATTGCATTTAAATTTACGCTCCTCGCGCGTGTTAATTGCACTGGAAATTCGGATGCGTTTAGTGGCAATTACCTGCGCTTTATTACGTTACTTCAAGCTCGATTTTGATTCACCGCTCGCGTCGTAGGCTTAGCTAGTAATTGCGCGATGGAAAATTTTAGAAATTGGAAGAGAGCTTCACGGGAGCATATCAGTTTCGATATGGACTTTTCGAGTCTTTCGTTACTGCGATGCCTTAAACTACATAAACAAACTAATTGATTATATAGACTAAACTGTAACATCGTACGACGTATCTATTTTGTTTAGCTGGTTATGCAATAGTCATTAAGTCGGGTAGTCAGAACATAACAAAAAAATATAAATATAAATCTGAAAAATCGAGGGTTGTATTAAGTATGGTAAGCCTTTAGACGCGTTAAAATTTTGGATATAAATACACATTTATACATGAAGTAAGTTTTTTGCAATTTTGCCTTTATTATTTGCTTTAAGCAGATTAGTGGTGTTTCGGTCTGCTACATATTCCGGTAACATTGGCATTATATATAACCCTTCTTCGAAATTATATTAAATACGTAAATTATAGTTAACGGATAATATGCAGATTAGGTAATAAAACAAAGCGCTTGCTCTTTTGATTCATGAAACTATCTAACATTATTATGCGCGAGAAATAATGAATATATTATGCATTATTCCATAGCAATTGTAACTGTGGTATCATAAACTGAGATGAAGCTTGTATTAATGTTCTAATTCAAAGTCTCTGCCACACATAAATTTTTGGGAGCAATTAAAAAAATGTTATGTTCAGTTAGACTTTTAATACGTTTCGAAAAGTTTTATGATAAATAAAACACTAAATTGATCCAAAAAATAATATAGATGAATTTTATAGTTCCGCAAAACAATGAATGAAGTAGAAAAATATATTATATGTTGCATAAAGTGAATCTTCGAAAGCGAAAGGAATTTAAAATATTACCATATTTAAAAGTAATTGTTGATAATGTAAACTTTACTGTTTAAAATTAATATAAAATAGTTTGAAATGTTATTCTGTTATGGTGAATGCGTTGATACAGATACACGGTGCAATAATTCATAAAGTTATGTATTTCTTTGTATGTCATCAGATTAGTTTCTAACTTATAATAGTACCTATATGTGCACTGCAAGTAAGTTAGATTATATCTGCACAGGATGCGTGTGTACTTTTTATCAGTTGTATAATAATGTATATCCGAGTATAACCGAGAATAATCTTGACGTTACACCGTATATCATTAATTTTTAACATCTACAATCGCGTCATTATATATATTATGTATATATACTATACACACATATGCCATTTGAATAAATTATTTACTATAGAATACATTCAAATGTACATTTTGGAAAATCCGCAATCATAGTATTGGAATAAATCATGGATTAGTTATTACCATAAAGCTTTTACACAAATTATAACAAACGATCAGCAGCTGTACCTGTACCTATAATTTATGATGACATTGAACAATAGTATTTTTAAGAGTTGTACCGGAGCTGTAGAAAAGACGTTTTATTGACGTAAATACGACGGATATCGACTGAAGCGATGTGCATATCGTATTCGCAATGATGCACTTCTCGGTAATCTCGGTATAGCAGAGTACGTCGAGAGCATTTTTACCGGATTGCCGTGAGGGGACGTCGCGGAAATGGCGCCGCAGATGGAATGATTTTACGGGATTCGAGCATCTCTTCGTATAATTCCGAGATTTATATCGTCACTCGTTTCGCATGAAAATGTACATGCTTTCGTTGGCGCGCGCGAGCCGAGTCCGCGACGCGAATAAATGGCTATGCATATATAGAGTGAGAGAGAGAATCATTCCGCACAAATCTCCGTGAGATTTTTCTGCGAGACTGGATTTATTATTCATTGATGTATGCTCGTAAAACATTTTACCTTGTGGAACGTAAAGTAGCGGACAACGATGGCTTACGCAGATTTATCGAAAATTTTTGTGGAAATCTGCATTATTCCATCTGAAGTTCTCATTTCAAATTTATCGCCTCGATATACGCGCGCGCGCATTTACTTTTGGAAAGTGTCGTTAATCCTCGTCCCATTTCGTTGCTGCCGGACACAATTACGACTTGTTTTACTTAAATTACGCGCTAATGAGTTTGCGATGTCGCGTATTCAATCAACGACGATTGTTTAATAATATGTACAGTATGAACTGCGTCGTGCCGGAATTAATTATATAACGTAGCAGTATTTAGCGTATATTTGGCCCAGTACACCGGAATAACGCTAATGGAAATTTTTAATTTTTAATTGCAGGCTTACCTCTGCAGCATGTCTAGCATCTGACGAATGTATTTGTAAAACCATGAAACGGTAAATTTTACATAAAATTCTACTTTTTCGTACTCATACAAAATGTTCTAAATCATTTTCTTGCGTGTCAAAAACTATTTGTGCATATTTTTTCTTTAAAAGTGTTCTCTTCGCAAATCATGATTTTTTAATTGGAGCGCATAGGGCAATATGATCTCCAGCCAGATCGATAAAGCCACCTAACACGATGAGAGCGGAAGTGCATCGCCAGTTCTACTGCATCGAGCGGTTGCCATCCGCTCTTATCAATAGCGCGACGATACGTGTCACAAGCATTGTCACCGAAGGCATGAAAACCCATGTGCAGTGAGTATAATTAGTACTTTTAAGGGGGAAAACATATTTTCCGTGGAAAATATTAATTTATTATCCACATATTTCATAATGCAATGAGTTCTTATGCATTCTCTATGCTGAAATGATTAATGATTTATTTTCTGAATGCACTTTAGAAAAATCTTTCGACCTGAATTCAGCGGAAAGGCTGAAAGCTCGCAAGTGTCACCTAGAAATTAAATCATTAATCCGATTTGTGCGCGCGCTCGCGCGCGCATTATGAAAAATGGATGGCGCACACGTTTTTCCTCAGATGAGATGATAATTCTTTTCTCGCAATAGGGCTCGAGCCAGCGCGAGCTTTATGTTTTATGCAACATGTGGCGTACGCTCGCGTAGTACGGTTGCACGTAAAATACTCGAATATAAAAGCGTACCTGATCCGGCGAATGGAAGACGTAATAGAGATAACAGACGAAAAATACGGGAGCACAGTGCGTTCGTTTTTGTGTCAACAGAGAAAAGTAGAATTCTGTGTCGGGAGAGCGTGAGGCCGCGCGAACGAGCAACTTTTCCAATAAATTTTTCCAAATCAACTTTGCAACGAGCCGGAGCTGTGGAAAAAGAAGAATTGAAATTAATTTGCTCATGAATGAAAGTTCGCCGAACAATTTTTCATTCCACCTCTAGGCTTTCACTCAATTTATGCAGATTTACTTTACGCGCCACTCCCCGACTTTGTTCTTCTTTTTTTTTAATCTAGAATTAAAGTGAAACTTTTCGCGCTTACAGCAAAGTTCCTCGTTCAATAACACCGTGTAATTAACTTTATTAAATTCTGGTGCTCGCCGAGCGCGCGCGCGCGTGCGGACCTCTAATTTTGGACGCTAGATTTTTGAAATAACAGCGTGTGTAGCAGAGCAAGGCATATTATTGCAACGCGAGTTAATTAATGTACGGTGTAGAATGCTGCGCAAACCATTCTTTATAACGACAGGACTTCGAAATATTCAAAATGAAATCGATACCAGTAATTAACCCGAGCTAGAAGCGCCTGTCGCACGCCAGTATACGGTTAAACAAAGCACTGCACTGAATAAACTTTCCCAAGCTCGAGCCTTTACCAAAAAGCGCTCGTTAAGGGATCCCTAAAGTCAAACAAGAATTCCAATTTCACGCGACGCAATCTGACAGGCAAGAAACAATTTGTTTGTGACAAAGAATATAATAGTTAATTTGCAATAATGAGACATATAATTGCTTTCTTCATTCTCTTCTCGAGGTGTATTGTAACACAAAGTTGGAACTTTGTAAAACGACAGACAATCAATAACGAAGAGCAACACGCCGAGCACATATAATTATTGTAGCGGGAAATTAAAATTTTTAATTATATTACTGCTATGTTTCCCCCCATTAATCCGTAATAGTATACGCACAGAACTGCGAGCCAGACGGCTTATGCTGGAGACGACATTGTTTGATTAACACCTTGACGTTCTTAGCACTGTATTCTAGAGTGTATAATACCATACGTAATACCTACAGCTATATAATAGAAAGCTCCTCGCTATTGTCAGGACGACGGAGCAACAGGAAACGAGCAGTACCGCATAGACTTTGAGCTATCGCATCAATCGCGACAAGTGCACAGCATGCGTATAGGGGATAAAGTCGATTTAGCGCTTTCTTATATATATCACGACTCTCGTCAATTATCTCCGTTTCCTTTCCGCTGCGAGAATGGTCGATAATGGAAATTAATTGGACTGGAGGGCGAGACGCACTAGTTTGTCTTTCTCGCGTTTGCGCGGAGAGCTTTTTTCTACTTCGTGCGATACGCACGCTCGTTTATTTTTTCATGGCTTCCCGCGTATATATAGGAGGTGTTGAGAATTTCCTGCGGTTTTTTTATTTTCTTTTTATTTTAGGACGGGTAGATTCAGTCGAGAAGATTTATGAGAATTAGACTCGGTTCCGCAAGCTCTTTCGAAAAACTGTAAACCCGTTTGATAAATTGAAATTGCTTCGGTCATTACGCAGCTATGAAGTATAATGCACGCGTTTAAATATACACCAGGGCCAATTAAGATAAAAACAGAAATGTTCTACTTATCGTTGTCGGTAGATTTGATGCTATTAGCTCCTTTAATGCTCGCATAATATTGATGCTGACAAAATGCTCTGATGCATATTCACATCAGTGCGCGGCCAAGACAAAGACACGCTAATCCAACTGTGATTTCCGAAATTAATTTCTATCTGCATAAATCGATTATGCTTGCAACGTGTGTTATGAATATCAAGCAGAGGTTATATTATAAACGAATGGATTATTGATTGCGGGCAGGGAAAGTTTCCATCAACGTCCTACGCTAAGTTTTCGTTTTTAAATTATATTACTTGATTTATCGTATGGAACTATACATATATATATGGGTGACTGAGATTGACTGACTAAAATTTTTTTTTTCAAAAAAATTTTTCATACTTTGTCCTCTAATACTTTTCAAGCTGCAGATAGTAAAATTTGATATTTTAAGTATTATTCCCTATTTTAAATAATTTCTTCAAATTCGTAGTTTTTTGCTAGGAAAGCATTTTTCTTGTCAATGATATACAAAACTATTTTTTTCGTAAAATTGTTTAAAAAAAAGTATACTTTAGAAATCATATCTGTAAAAGTCATAAAGACCAATTATTTGTTATCAGTCGATTACTAGAAAAAACAATATTTGTGTCATTGAAAAAATACCAGTTAAATTCTAATAAAAATGTTAAGAAAAAAATATTTTTTACATTTTTTTTATTCTTAGTGAGCTAAACATCTTAAAAGTCGATCATACGCAATAAATAATTTCTGGTTAATATAAAAAATAAGTAAGGTAAAAATATAATTTTAAAAATATAATTTTAAATGTAATAGCTCATAAGATGATTATGGCTTATAGAACTTGAAAAGTAGTTTTTTTAATTCAGAGAATTCTACGAAGAGAATAGCTTGGGTGTTTGTTGCGAAAATAAAAATATTCAGAAAGATCTATATTGCTTTGTATAAAAGTCATTTAGTATCCACCCTTATATATGCATATCTATATATTACAAATCAGTATTGCAGTGTAGATATGGTCAACTTTTTTTAAATTAGTAATATTTTATTATAACAGATAAATCATCTAGATACGAATATAAAGTACAACGATACACTGAAAGATATAATTGATGAATGTGAAATACGAGAAGATGATAGATTGTACACATGCATTATTTTAGATATGCGTTCTGCGTTAATTATATACTTAATTTTTGAGAAGAGTAGCACAGACGTGATAGACATGAACGATTATTAGAGCATTTCAGATTTCTGAGGCAAAATTATTTTCAAGAATTTTCAAATACAAAACTTTTACATGTTTTGATGTTTAAAAACTCTTTAAAAAGATTTCACATTTTTGACAATGTTGGCTATTAATTAACATTTTATTCTTTGCATATAAAAAAGTTTCATCGATATAATAGCTGTGCAGTTCTTCGATAGTACAAGAGCAATAATATCATACGAGTATATGTACGGGTATTATATATACTTATTGATTCACCGTAATCTCACAGTCTCGTCACATTTCCGAAAAAATAAAACATGCATTCCCGATTCGATCGACTACGAAAACGGTAAAAATAATAAAAGCATTGACGATATTTAAAGCTTGATGTTGTACGTCGGAACCTTGTAAATAATGACGAGTACACTTATTGTATTTGCTTCTCAAAAAGACATAAAAATAGTTGAGTGAATACAGAAGAATGACAACTGGACTAGTGTTAAACGAAAAGTCGTTGTAGGTAAAGCGTTAAGTATATGGGTACCTTAAACACCTGACAACTATCTGCAATTACGCAGTCCTCATTCACCTCTACTGCGGTTGTTGAAACCGCCTGTTACAGGTTTAAAGCAGACGATATCCTACGTCGATATAGTACGCTGTTTACACCATACATATAATTACATTTATAAATATAGGCAAGAATGGTGGCTATAGCAAGTAGGATGGAAGGGTAATGAGAATGTAAACGAGGAAGATTATTATAGTTAAGAAAAAAATGTTATGCTCACAAGACAGCGTTTATATGTATAGATACTTATACGGCAAACTGTACACAGCGATGGAGCGAGGTGTAGGTATATATTATGTAGCGATGAGGAGAATTCGACGTGTAGCCCCTTACTTTAATCGTCAACGTCAACGAATCTCAGCTCGCAAATTAATTTCTCCCTTTCTCTCTCCTTCCCTCTACCTCTCACTCTCTAGTCTCTTTCGTCTGAGAGCGTGTGTTTAGAGCGTCGCGACGAGGCTCACCTTCACAGACATCTTGAGGAGTTTGAAGAGCGAGAACGTATACAAGCTCGTCACACATACAAGAGAGCCGCACGTACGTATAGAGCTATGTATATATAGGTATTACAAGAATTACACGTTGGAGAAGCAGACGCTCGCGAGTCACACATATATAGAGAGCGAGAGAGTGAGCTGTATACTTAAGAGAGCGACAGCGAGCGAGTGTGTACTGCGGCACGCACTGTATGCAAGTATATAATCTGGAGTAGCACGCGCGCTTTCAAAGCGGCTCCCGAGCTCACTCGCGAGGCTGCAGGCTTGCAAGTCCAAGTACGAGACTACGAGGCCGAAACTATGCCGAAAGGAGGAAATCAGCGGCGAACTGTCGAGCGCGGACGAGACATTTTCTTGCGCGGCTGCGGCGCATCGGCGGTGCGAGCGGAGTGTAAAGCGCGCGCGCGCGCGCACACACACGCCAGAGCCAGCAAGATGGAGAGAGGAAAGCTCACGCGGCCGCCGCGGGGATGCTTCCACCCCCTCCGCCAGTTCCTTTATTGATTTTCCAAAGGCAGACGGAGAGAGAGAGAGAGAGAGAGAGAGAGCGAGCACAACTCCCTATACGCGCGTGTTTGTCTCCATACACGAGACTATCTATAGTCACGAGCAGTCGATTTGCGCGCCGCTAAATTCGCTCGACTCTCTCTCTCTCTCTGTCAAGCGATCGACACGTATATATAGCGCGGCTTTATGGATTACGCGCGCACGTGGCCTTTCTACCCCCCCCCCCCCCCGCCCTCGACCATCTGTATTTTAAGCACAATTCCAGATGCAGCTTCTTTCATTGCCTTCTATCAGCTCCTATTATTCTCTCCTCTCTCGGGAAGATTATATTGATGGCGCGCGCGCGCGCGCGCTTCACCTTTTTTTTTAACGTTCGAATACACTTTCGATTCGAACCTTGGAACGATGCTGAGCTGCAGTGTCTTCGGGATGCTGAAAACAAATCTCCCTCTACTCGACACCAATGAATCGTTATGGATTTTTAAGCGTTTTTTATTAAACGTTTATTCGTGCTTTTTAGATGTTGAACTTATTTTTGTCAAACATTTGTTTAAAATAAGTTTTGCCATTTTTTGAATCTTATTTTTACAATTACCACACAAGCTAGGGATATTATATGGTTATAGATTCATTTATAACAAATAGCAATATTCAAAATTGCTGTTTTTGGAAAATCTTTAATATAAACGTTTTCAAATATATTATGTATAGAAATACATTCGGCAGTAGAATTAGAAATTAGAATCACGAGATTTTAACAAATATGTATATGTGCGTGCACGCGTACGTCTTATTCCGCATTATCTCGATAACCACGTACAGAAGTATTTTTAATTAGCCAAAGCTCATTATTTTCATTTTTGATTTCTGAGTACGGTTCAATAAATTATTTTTGAGAAGGTTAAGTGTCAATTAATTATCATCGGTTTTTCCAACATTTATCTTTAAAGTCTTGAAAACTTATCTTTGCGATTCTCCAAGTTTTAAATTAAAACATATTTTCAAACATTTGAAAGCGCTACACGTTAGATGCATATTATCTCTCTATTGAAAATGTATTATCCTTCTTCAATCAACCTTGTGCAGAAGAACAGAAAATAGATAAGATTCGTCAAAATTATTGATTAGTTATTGGGTACAGTAAAGAGAGCTTGCCAGTGTTGTTTGTACGTGAATAAATATTTTCCATGTCTTTATTTTTAGCAAGACATTATTTATATTAGTTACAATATTTTACAGTGTCCTTGATTTATCATCAATTCAAATATGATTGCACATATTACAGGATGTGAGAGGGCATTCTTATTTCGAACCATATTTGTGTTGACAGTTGCCAAATCGCTCGGCGCTTGTATCCATGATCGAGAATTCACGTCGGTACACGATGATATCATGTTATAATCTTGTCCATTTCAGATGGTTACAATGTTTGAAAAAGTACTTTTTATTTTCTTCAATCCCAGCTTCTCACATGGAGTACCTATGTAAATTTTTTTAATGTTAAGAAGCACCGACGTAACTCCTCGTAGAATACCGCTTCTAATGCGTCTTTTTGATGGCATTCACTTTAGTTTAGAATATCTAAATACGTCATTTATGGCATTATTATACGGCATGGTGTTTCACGATTTCTTTCGTTTACAATATACACATCTTCAAACATGATACTTGTGACGAGGAATTCGAAGATTACAAAAAATAATTGTGTACGTAGTTCATCCGTATGCACTTTCTGGCACCGTTTATTTCTTTTTTTTTTATTCCGTCGAACTGCGACCACCTTTTCTTACCGGCAAATCCGCGGATTCGTCACTTTCAAATATATTGTATATACGCCATTAACACATCCGAGCACATAATTACTTTGTTTTCAGCTATTGGCACATACACTTTGGACCGCTATTTCGAGTTTAGAGAAGGAACGAAATATCGAGTCTTCGTACTACTTCATTAGACTAAAAAGCTAAACGACAATATTTCGCTTTCATTTTTGACTCTTCACTCGGCTCTCTTTCGCTCGTCGTACTCTTTCTTGTTCGCCAACACCTACATTATTATTACTGTAATTTGACAGCAACGCAGATCTCTTTCTATGCTCACGTTGATCGAGAATATCGCTTGTTTTTTTGTTTTTTTTTTAATCTGATATGATTGTGGGAAGATTGATAAGATCTCACATTTACAAAGTTGAGACTAGAGACAAAACGTAAACACTGACGTGTTCTATGTCAAACGGTTGAAGTTACGTTCGGTTCTCTCATTTTCTTTCTTACCCTTTGATTCACGCGAGATTACATTAATCATATACATCAACCGAGAAAACAAAACGATGTGTCGTTTATTATAGACACCATAACTTGGTTTGTCTCAAACGATTGTGCTTTTGTTCATTTATGAAATATTCTTCTTTTTTCCATTTTATATAAAAAATCACTTATTGGTTTTGTTTTTGTTTTTTCTTCATCCACGAATTTCACTATTATAATATAGACTTCGCTTTGAAATACAACGGGTACAGAGCAATAATGACAAGTACAAAATGGGATACTTATTTTTAAAATTACAAAAAATAGTAGCCAACTCCCAGCTCGTATGAGTTGTTTTGAGGTTTTCCATACATTCAGTTAGAACGCAAAGGTGTATGTTTACGTTGGCATCCGTTTGTTAAAAAAAAATCTGAGATCAACGTTGTCGTTTTAGTATGCCCTCGCTCTTTCTTCTTTTTATCTTCGAGGTTTCCTACTGTTGAAAGTCTTCAAACTACACACACACTTATATGAAGAAAAGCGCACGCTTTCATTCTTATAGTAGTTACACTTCTCTTGTTACACCCTTAATTCAGAGGGATTCTTCTTCGACATTCAAGCACTAATTCTATTTGTTTATTCGAATATTTTTATACACCAATTCTGAACTATACGTCGGCTGATCCTTACAGGAAGCGTTCGACGAGCCTTAATCTGTATAATATTTCATCTTTTTTTTTGTTAGAAAAAATGTTACGCACTGGAACGAGCGGACGAGCTTTGCAATAGAGAAAATAACGAAGTGTCGGCGCTCTCACTTGGCGATTATTACATTAGTTTTACATTAAGTACGTTACACGTTAAAAATAGAGATTTATTCATTCGTATGTCCCTATGCATGTATTTATATATATGTAAGGAGTTAAATAAATAAAAGATACTTCTGGTGTCTGAATTATATTCCTGTGCGCATATAATATATGAGAGAGAATTGTGCGTAAGTCCACTTAATATTGACAAATAAATGTGTTGCGGTGCGCTTATTATAGCGACTTGGTTCATACAGTGTTTGGAACACCCGAACGATAAAAAAAAACGAGACAGTGCTATTGTGACTGCCGTTTCGACATTTAGAACATTGTTTCAAGTCTTTTTGATTCTAACATACTATTCTTTAAACTATTTTAGTGAACGAATCTCGTTTCTTTCTAATGTTACTACACGTCGTTCACTATTCAAATAATTTACAACTGTACTTTAAAGTAAAGTTTGACTCAGATCAAGTTTTACGAAACCATCATTTCAGACAAATACAAAAATATTCCTGATATTCTATAAAGATTATATAGGAACAGCATGAGAAAATAACTTAGCATTTAAGCAAAAATAAAGCTATAGAATGGGTAAAATTCCTTTATAATTAGATGTAGTACACAGTATAGAGGTTATTGGATATGTTACTTTTGATGAAATTAAATAATAGTGTATGTATACATGATGCAATTGTCATTAAATATTATACACTATTGATAAAAAAAGCATTTATCTTGGAAAAATGCCACCCTTTCGCTCCGAATACAATAATGCGATAATATGTACGAAAAAGATTAATTTAAGCATTTAAGTATTAATTGTGTAAAGTGCATCAATAACTTTTTCCGCTCTCCAGCCGGAAAGCGTCAACTTTCTGGCCGCTGCGCGAATTGAAGTTGCCACTTTCCGGCGTCGTCGAGCAGAAATAGTATATTACTACCCAAGACTAGTAAAATAAGAAATGTTTCAGACCACATGTAATTGTCGGCCGAGGCGAAGCCGAGACTTTCTTTTTTATTGGCCATGGGTAGTAATATACTATTTCATCGTCGGTGCGATAAATCGATTAGTTTTTCTTATAACGTAATATTGTGTTTTCCGATTATAAATTTATCCATTTCTATCTCCGCATAGATGATTATAGTATACTTACATATAATAATAATAATAAAATATCATTGCGGTATGCTTATAAATAAAAAATAAAAAGTTTCTAAGAAACAGACAACTAGAACGACAGTGTGAGACTGACTCTGTTTTTCCCAAAAATATATAAACTTAGTTTACAATTACATAGTCCTAAATTTTAAAATTTTAGAATGTTTGAGTTTATTAGTTATCAAATATTTGTTATTCGATAATCAGCATGTTGGACCGTTAAATTACTTTGAAAAAGGATATTGTTCATTCATTTTCACGGCGTAAAGTATCTATACCGCCCGTGTAAAAGCTGCGGTACTACGTATAGATCTATACACCTCAATCTCGCGATGGTTCCAAAATCAAAGTTATTTTGGAATCAGTACGCAGTGAAATTGGAAACAAAATCAGATTAAAATGTATTGCATTTTAGTGAGCGAGTCTATATAATTCATCATTGAACTTCACTCAAAATTAGCCTTTTTAAGAGTAATTTAGAAAGTCTAGCATAATCGTCATGTCAGATGATTTTTGTTTAAATAGAAAATTATGTTGAGATTGCAATCAAGATGCCCAGAACGATATACAGACAAGGTCAAAAAAATTTTTAGCAGCATTTACGTAAAACATAAGATTATGAATGCCGTTTTCAACAAATCCGTTATTTTTCGTAAAATATTGCAACCGTCTATTTTCATAATTACGTTGCGCTCCTCGCATGAAATAATAAAACCGATAATATTTATCAGATTTTTTACATAATAGAGCGGCGATAAAGCACAGACATGAGCATCTTTTCTTTCCGCGCTGAGTGACACTTGTCCTTTGTAATCCGTAGAAAAATATGTTGCTTACCGTATAGTATTCGCACACTCATTAAAAAGAAAATATAACGACGGAGAACTCATGACGTGTCCTTAAACTCTACGTGATAATACCCATGATACACATATCATTATATATACTTAACATTATAATTTAAAAAAGGAACTTAAGCTCGATAATCAGCACGATTCGCATGAATGTACGCAATATTTAAATGAGTTTCGTGCGTTTAGTCGTAATAATTGTCAAGAAATTATTACTGCGTGGTCGGTTTATGTACAGCGATAAAAGAAGACAAGGGCGAAAAGTATATACGAAGGAAGGAAGCCCTTCGCGGCGTGAGCAGCTTAGGAGATATTTTGAAAAAGGAAAAGGGACGTAGTCGAGGCGTATAGTTGAAAATGAAGTTGGAAGATGGGAAACGGAGAAAGTGTTGAAAGATGCAGCGCATGTCCACATACAGCTGGGTAAGCTTGCAAGCTTCTCGCTATCATATACACAGCAGACGGCTCCTCCTCGACACTTTCTACAAAGCACTCTTTCCCTCCCGCTCACTCGCATCGTCTCAGTCGAGCGACCTCGACCTGTCTAATTTGCGTTTACTTTCAAGATTAGAATTTGTACTACTTCGTTCGGCTGCGGGCTGTTGCTGTCGATGCTGATGCTGATGCTGATGCTGATGCTGATGCTGATGCTGATGATGATCGTTCCGTTGGTCGTCCACGGCGCCGCTTGTCGAAGTCGCGTTGGCCGCTAATATCACATGGCTGGATGGACTGGATTGGGACTCGAACTCCCGGCTGATCGACGGGGCCTCGCAGTCCGTCGAGCTGAGTCTCCGGCTACTGCGCAGACCAAACTCCTGCTGCTGTCTGCCCTGCTGCTCGCGTCTGCGGGGTATCTTGAGGGAGCCGCCCTGGAGCTTGCGGCTGCGGTAAGCCGCCGACGCCGTGCTCGTAGTCGTCGAGCAGCCCTCGAAGCCCAGCGACGTCGTGGCGATGGGCTCGGGACCGACGAGCTCTGATTGGGACGAGCTCGCCGAGTTCAAGTCGCGCCGAGGCATTCCGTGAACCCTGCGAAAGTCCTTCTGTTATTTATCTTTTACAACATATTTTTACGCTCACTTTGCTTTGGCAAGATAGCATGTGAGCAAGCCAATGTGGAATTTCATGAATTTCACGCCACAATTTATTGGTATATAGACGAAAAACCACTAGTTCGTTATTCTAATAAAAAGTAGAAACAATATTTCGAAATGCAAAGAAAAAATAATTGTCAGTAGTATGCAAAAATTCATACAGCAATTTTAGAAAGATATTTAATTATTGTCTTCAAACTTTTACTATATTATAATTTTAAATCCAAATTTAAAGCATCTGTAATGCAAACATTTTTGAAATTGTAAAAACCAATATTTAAAAATTCTACCTACATCAATGTAAAATACGCAATCTTCGAGTTTTTGAAAACTTTTTTATGATTATATCCCTGAATTATAACGTTTGTTCCCTTTTATTATGCAGTTATACAGTAGTTTTCATGTCAACGAAAGCTTTTCAGACATAGGTACTTTACGCTACCGCAACTGCATTATATAGTTTTACCAATGATGGGTAAACGACGCAAAAAAGTATTTTAGCTCATATTTCACGTAGACGCGCAATTAATCGAATAAGCTGTACGTACGTATATTCGATCGTCGATGTAACTTTTTCTAATACCATTCGTTGGCAGAGCAAGTCGGAAAAGCATAATTAGCCATAGTGGGAAACTCTCCTTTACCTTGAGCGACGCGGTGGAAGTTTATCGAAAGATCTGTGAACTCGCGCGTGCATATAAAGCTCCCAGCCGCCGGGGCTTTATTTACTTGACATACATTCGCGCTCGTGCGCCCATATAGATATATACATAACGCATGCGATCTATACATATGAGAGAGAAAGAGAGAGAGTCGTGTGTGTTTACGTTTCGTACGCGAAATTTCAAAAGGCTTTTACAAATCTCAAATACATATTCGCGGGTTGGGCTGAAGTTTAAGCGTTAAAAATTCGTTGTAAAAGAACTTAATAGATGCGAGACGCGGTACGACGCGCACATGTCGTTTTAGTACCGCGTCGAATTAACGCTTCGGACATATAGAGGAGACGCGTAAAATATTAATGCGGGTATTAAAATAAAACGCGAAGTTGCGTACACTAGGTATATTTTGACGAATAAAGCTCGCGCAAGCTCGGCGCTTTACGACGCGCGTATAAACTTACATGCGCAGCGAAATCCCGAAATTTTCGTAAGCGCATGAATTTTTAAAGTAAAGCCCGCGCGCGCTATTTTCCCTTAATACGCACGATTACGAATATCCTTTTAATTAAAGCTTCGACCAACGACACGTGTGTGTGTGTATATAGGTGTACGTGTATGCGCTCGCGACAGAAGCTTACATATCGATTTGAAGAATATGCATTTACATCGCGTGCATCTCGAAATTACTGCAGCTGTGCCCTATATTTTTTTGATCGCGAAGAGCATAATTGGTACGCTTCGATTTTTTGGGAAGTGAGTAATTTTGAGGGCACACTAACCGGACTAGTTTTTTGTACACTGGTTAGCATACAAGAAAAAAGAAAACTGACTGAAACCCATCGGCGCCCTATGCCAATAAAAAGTTACGGGCCAAAAACTGAAAAAAAAAAACGTTAATTTTTGCGCTTTTTTTCGTTCTCCTTAAAGGTTAAGAGCAGGCCGTATGTTAAATAAAGTTTCCAATCAATTAAAATAAAGTATTTGAAAAGACCTTTCAACTCGATATAGATTTGTCTGAATCGGATTCACTGGTCAAAAATTTCGCACGTTTCGAATCGCAAAGATTCGCACGTCGATTTTACCTTTTTTTCTTAAAACCCTTCTAACTTTTGATCCAAACATCCGTTTGCAACGTTCAATACGTTAAATTAAAGGTTTTTTTTGTATGTCCTAACGAGTGCAAAAAACCTAGTCCGGTTAGTGTACCCTCAAAATGACTCTGCACTTCCCACTGACAGAAATTAAATATCGAATCAACTCACCCGACTCGGGAAGTGAACTTGCCAGCAGCAGTAGCAGTAGCAGTAGCAGCAGCAGCAGCAGCAGCAGCAGCAGCAGCAGCAGCAGCGGCGGGAGTCGCATAGCAATGATGGACTTTCCTGTTAGCCGATGGGCAGTTTATCATGGACATGGGAAATCCAGAAGCGACGGCGGCGCTGACATCGTCCGGACTGTTGTCCTGGCTGCAGTTGTCCCCCGAGTTCTCGAGATCGTCCGAGTTGTCGGAGGCAGCGGACCTGGCCGCGTAGCTGTAAGGCGCGGGCTGGTAGAGCTGGTGCCGGGGCGAGTATTGCTGCTTGAGCCGGGAGTAGAGCCTGACGTACTCGGCGGTGTCGAAGTCCTTGGGGGGGCTGGCCTGGTACTGGGGCGCCTCGATGGGCGGCGGTGGCAGGAGGCTCGGCTGCACCGGGTAGAAGCACTGGCCGACGAAGCCCGTGGGCTCCGCGGCGACGAGGGGAGCGCGCGAGGCCTGGCTCGACGGCTGCGACGACGGCGGCTGCGGCTGCGGCTGCGGCTGCTGCTGCAGCTCCGGCGACGAGGGCGAGGAGATCTTGCCGCGCGTCTGGGCGATCACCGTCTCGTAGCTCGGTGGCGGTCCGTACAATTGATAGTACGGGCAGTTGGCGTCGTTCAGCACGACCGACGTGTTCTGGTAGTGGGCCGCCGAGCTCGCCGCGGCTCCGGCTGCGCTGTACGCTGGCGAGCTCGTGCTTCTTTGTGCTGCCGACAAAATTTTCTCTTTTAGGCTTTTTACTGCAGAAGCTTTCGATTCCGTTCAACGCGAAATTCCGCATTTTGAAAGGGAGGCTCCCTCGTTTGAGGATGTATTAACTTTTTACAACTATAGCGCTATATAATCATCTAAAAAGAATAAACTTCAGAATTATCCGAAGCACACAATTATCTACGTGGAGTACGCGAAATGCATAATTGAATGAAAAAGGGCTTTTAGTTTATTTCGTTTGTTATTTAGATGTGACAAATCTATCTTATGCGTAGGGTGCGCAATGAAGATTGACTATAAAATGCCACATTACATAGTCACGGCTGTATTTTATAGTTTCTAAGACGCTGTTCGCACGACGATATTTCATACTTTCTAGCTCTATGTTCAAAATTTTATATTAATCATAAATTACGGCATGTGATATTTCGTAAAGATAATAATGTATTATCTTATTATCCTAGTAGTATGTCAACGATTTTAGTTCTCCAACATACTAAGTGTATTTGAATGCAAGCATTTTTGAACAAAATTGACGTGAAACCTGTTTTAAAAATGTTTCGATCTATGATAACATTCGATATAAATTTTATTTTTTTTAAACAATAAAATAGCAATCATCCTTAGCGTTTTACCAGCGTAGTAATAACTTTACTATCCTGGTATGTAAGTCAAATCAATCGATCGCAATACAATAATTATGTTTAGTGTCAATTAATATCTTTTTTTTTCATTAAATTTGGTCCCTGGTTAAATAAGACTTTTATTTAGATATTAAAAAAATATAACAAAACTATACTTAAACAACTATACTTGGAACATTAGCATATTTCATACATTATATAGTTTAGTTCTGATTCTTGTTTTTTTATAATACACATATTGGTGCAGACTTTATTGTTTTTCGGAAGACAAATACCACTGAAAGTGCTAGATGTTAGAACAACTCGGTGTACACTGTTTTATACTATGATAGTTGTATAATAGAGCAACACACTGTACTATAGTTTGAACTGTTTGTTAAAGAACATAACCGATCGGACCGCATTTTCTGATTCCTTGAGCTTTAGAACATTTTTTTCTGCCCGTGATTATGCAAGAAATATTTTATGTGATTTCTACATTTTTAAAAACATTTTATCGCTAAAAAACTTCTAGTTCAATGTTGTCTGAAGCAAAAATTTGTTTCATACAAAAAAGAGGATATTTTCAAAATAATGAAAAATCTATGAGTACCTCGAAAATAGCCTATTCGTTTCTTTTTATTTAAACTCATATAAATTTTCATCTATACTGCGCTGTCGACGTCAACGAATCTTTTTACGTTTGTAGTTAAGATCTAATACTTATAATTTGTTTTTAATCTCTCTTAAATCGCATTTAATCGTATGAGAAAAGCTATAGATATTAGCTGTATTTACTTATACATAATATATCAATTAAAAGTCTTTCACTATTTTTCAAAGCATATATAATAGCTTATGTGATGATCAAATCCAATTAATTCTCATAATAGGAGAAGAAAGTTTAACAAAAGAGTTTATTTTAAAATAAAAGCTCATTCAGAACAATCATGTAATTAGTAAAAGTTATGATATTTAAAAAATGGAGAAAATCGCGCGATTACGTAAGAAAAAACAATTTAATAAAAATCTAGCCTTTTTACCTATTTTCAAATCTTTATAACTTTTTATCCAAGCCATCATTTCGGATGAATTTTTGTAAAGCTCTTTTCGTTTTTTAATAATAATAATTTTAGCAAGAAGCAACATTTCATAATTACATAAATAATGTGTCAGCTTTGAAAAATTATAAAAAAATATGTATCCTTACGTAAAACTTTTTGACTTCTTTTAAATTTTTTTCATAGGCCATGTATAATAGCACATATAATTGTACACATTTTTAAGCATTGTAATAAAGTGGGCACCTATTTCGTCATTTGTAATTATTTAATTTTCATTATGTCTTTTGAATCAAATACATCTTTTTTCATTAGGCAGGCTAATTAACTAATGTACAGGTTTTATGTGTCAACCATTATGAATTTTCAGATTTGACTCATTTGTTAACTTATATAAAATTGTATTAACGAGAAATATGTCTCGTTAATAATAGTATCAGATAAATAATATTATATTTTATTTACATAGCTTTTGCATAAATTGACATATTAGTTATAAATATGTAACCATATCGTTTGACTCATATACTCTGATGTTACTACCGCAGATTAATTTATTGAAATTTATAATATTAGCAATATTTTAAACTTTCATTACAAAATATGCTAATAGTATTAACCTTATTTATTTAAATTATAAATATTTAAAAAAACAAGTATTCTTAAATAAAAAAACTGTAATATTATGTTTAGTCATTTTACTGGTTCATTCTACTGTTTATCTCATCTTCGAACAAAGAGAGAAAATAGTTTGTAAGCTTAGCTTTGATATTTTCTTGTGAATATAACTTTTTAAGACCATAAATATTTATTTTAAAAATCTAGTATTTTACAGACCTTTCCACATTCTGTGTAAAAGGACGGTATTCCTTGCTGTATTGTATGTAATCCGAGCTTGCTGTGCTTGACAGGTTGGACCTCGAAGAGAATTTGGTGTTCTTGAACTGGAAGATCTGGTAGGAATAGCAGATGCCGCTGCTCTGTATCTCCCTTGCAACCAATATCGATACCACCAACCACCACCCGAGCACACCAGAAACATAATTATTACCAGCAACCTGAAGTAATAATAAACATTTACAATTTTAATCATAAAATTGTTATTTAAATCTTTTTTACTCAATTTAAAGAAGTGTATAATAATCATACCAATAATACCACAGGTGATAGATTTGAAACCCTGGTGATACGCAACAGCCAAAGTTGCAACAGTATTCAGTTCTTGGACACCTGCATAAATTTATCAATATTTAACAATCCATTTTATACTTTTACAAGATTACGCAAAAAACCATACTTTGAAATTAATACTTACACATAGTACTTTGGTTCTCTATTTATTTCAAAGGCACAATATTTTGCTTCTGCCTACAATGTAAATATTACATTGGTATATATAATTCAATATTTTTTACAATTCACATTCTCATTTGATTACAAGTTTAAATTAACATTGTAAGTTTTTAATGAAAGTAATAAAACTTTAAAAAAAACAGAAATTTATTTGAAAAGATTCCAAATGAAGAATCAATAAAAAACATGCATTTGTTCAAATATTATACTTAGACTACTATTTTTATCTACAATGTACTACTTGCAAAAATAAATGCACATTAATAAAAAGTTGATTCATCTAATAATATTCTTTTAAACTTCACTAATAATAAAAGTATTGAAGAAGTTTGTTCAAAAGGAAAATATTTTTTAGTCCAAGAAAGTATTCTTAAATAATAGGAACTCAAAGTACGAAAGAAAGCGTGACCCAGACATGAAGAAAGGTAATCGTAGCACATACGTAAACTAAACACTCGGAAATTCCGGCAACGATCGCGAGTTTCCACTTTGTGCTTCGCGACATACTTTTACGAAGACAAAAACTATTTTTTATTAACTTAATACATCACAGACGGTGCGCAATTAACACTATGTTTTGGCATGACAGCCATTTCCTTCCCTTCGCGAACTGTCATGTGCACCGACTAGTACGACCGACAATTATTGATTTTCAAATTTCGGAGCTCGATATGACGTCAGAAGCAGGTGAGCCACTACAAATATCACTAAATACTGTTTGAATAAACTATTACTAGTGACTTAGTCAGCACATTTTATAGCTATATAAACCCTATACCATGAGAGCTGTATATTACCTTATATACAAGTATTGAATAATTATAACAAATTCTGCTTCGATTCGAATAAGTATTCCGACATTCGAACCTCGGTCATTCAAAAATTTTGTTATATTTTACTGTCTGTATCTGTATAAAAAATTTTATCTATTTTGCTAACCAATTTTTTTAAAAATAAGCCTTTCGACTAGAAGTTCAAAGTTGTATTGCATATGATTATGTCAAGTACACTATTATTATTATAGTAAAAAATTTACAATTTTTTACAACAAACTTAAAGAATTTGAGATTTATTTACAATCGAATAAATATAAAAAAAAGTAACTTATTATTTTATTATTAATTAATAAAATATTTATACGAATAGTTTTGCAAAAAACAAATATTTTAAATACTTTCTTTTCAGAATTGTATTTTATAAATGTTGTACATACATATATAATATAGTTTATATAATATTTTTTATAAATATGTTGTATCACACATATCTTGGAATGAGAAAACATTTCATTTGTGTGAATCTGCTGCAGTAAAGAAGTATAAAAGTTGTTCAATTATACAATTATTTATTTATTTTTACAGCTTTCTTAAGTCTCAAGTCATATGAGTCTTATATGGCTCTGCATTGCTTGTGCTTGTGAGTACTTAATTTCAGTACATTGATTCCACTATTTTTAAGTACTCGCACAGAGCAATGGGGACCTACAGTTTTATGTACAGTGAAATATACACGTTGTACACTTATTTAAACAAAGAGGTATCCCCAAAATCGTCAAGAGTCAGACTTGAACCCAGGACCTCTGGATTACAAGTTTGATACTCTTCTGATTGAGCCATCGTCTCTACAATTACAACTAGTGTTAGCCATATGATCCTTAGAGTATTGATATGTGTTCAGAATTAATCAGAGTCAGAGTCTGTTCGATCTGTTCTGATCAAACGATCACTTTCTGGATCAGTTGTGAAAAATCGGTATAACTTCCATAATTTTATTGATATATATATGACGAGTAATCCTACTAATATCGATAACCTAAGGAAAAATGTTATTTATCATTATTTATTTAGATTATAAATTTGAGCAAAAGGTTATACTTCCAGAATATATACTTACAAAATAATATGAAGGTAAGATATATTATTTGTTGGAGTACAACATTTATTAGGTCCACAGCACTCCTCTTCTTCTTTACATATGCCCCACTCACAGTAATGATCCAATGCTGATATCTGCAACAATATGTTAAATGTATAATATGTCCGAGAAACAGATAATTTTATTCTAGAAATAATCTTTGATGCTTTTACAAAAGAAGTTATAGAAATAATTGTAGAACATACCAATCTAGATTCAGATATCCAATACAGAACAATGAAAATAATTCTTTTTGTAAAGTCAGTCATTTTTTAACAAAAGAGGAAACATAAACAATGAACAAATAATCAGATCACATCACGTATCAAATTTTTGACTAAGAACAGACTGCAGCAGCAGATTAAGACTGATCAACCTTGACGATGTTGATTGTTGAATGATGATGATTCACCCAGCATCATTCTGACTCCTTTTTTTACTTTTATCTTTTTAATGTGCAAGGCAATAGCCTCTCCCCGGTACAAGCTACCGGAGAACCAATCTTATATCGCAATTCGCACCACATCATCTGACATCTGACATTTGACAACCCATGTGCAGAAGCCATATAGAGCTGCAGCCAGAACTGCCAGAAGGCAGAACCAGTTAAAGAAGGCAGAGGCAGACTGTCAAAACAGAACTCGAGAAACCTCAGCATGTAAAAGTTCCTAGGTTTGTACTTTTCACTAGTAAACCAGTTTGGTGTCTTTCTTCATGCGCAGTGCGACCGAACATTTAACCAATACGGCAATACAGAAATATTGCATTTATACGTACATATATATAATATATATGTATATATCTGATATTTATATACACGTGTAAATAAAGTGCTTTTAACTTTTCAAAAATTGCAGCCCAAAAGTTAAACGAGACAATGTCGCTATCTCCGCATACGAAACAAAAAATATCTGTCGTATTGAATGTTTCAAAAACTGTATTTCACTGGGGATTCATTCCTGCAGTGCTTTATTTAGGTTAGTTTTTTTTTAATGTTAACATTAATGATATTCGAAATAAATTTCAACGTAAATATTTGAATTAATGAATTATTACAGGATTTCGAAGAGGTGCTGATCCAGGAATGCCAGAACTTTCTATTATGCAGTAAGTTTACATTTAGTTAACTATATAAGATAGAATATTACCACTTTCATTAATAATATTAAAATCATCGCTCAAAAAATATTTTACTAATATTCTATGTTTTTATTTTACAGTTTACTTTGGCAATAAGAAATTTGACTCATTAAGGAATTGATGGATTCCCAGCCTGCCTCTGATAGACAATTATTTACAATATTTTTTTGTAATCGTTTAATTTTAAGTAGGCACAAAGTATATGCAACATAAAATAAATGTTGTTCTTCAGCAAGCCTATTTTTTAAAAATAGTCCGTTACAATGTTTTTATTCTAAAGGAAAAGTTTAATGTTGTACAAATAATGTGAAAAATGCAAAATATAATGTATTAACTAAAACTTTTTTCGTATGATTATTATTTGCGTAACATTTTCATGTACATTCTTAAATGATGAATTATCAAATTTAATTTTAAGTATAATAATTAAAATAATATTTAAAATAAAAGCCTCCCTCACAAAAGAATCAACAATATTTTACCAAAGTAGGAACTTATAAATATTTGTACCCCATTGGATACTGGAATTGGAGATTGGAGGGAGCTAAGCCAATGTCCCAGTCCAACGTGAAAGCGCAGAGACGGAAAGCTGCGAGAGGTTGTGAAAGAATGCGCATGGAGGATGTTGGCCGCGTGTGTAAGTGCAACATGCGTTTGAGTTTTGCTTATTGTACGCGTTAATTTTTTAAAAAGAGTAATAAGAACAGTTTATTAATGTACTGTCATTGTACCTTTGATCATAAAACCTAACCGGAGTTCAAGGGATCATTTACTGAGCAGTGGTGAACCATATGTATCATCGTAAGTAATTTTTTTCGTAGAAACATAACCTATCTTTGACAGTCTGAACGCTTTGAAGCACGTCAAAAAATTGCTTTCTTTACCTGTAATTGATTGGCTTTCTGATAATCAACATTTTTTAAAAGTTTTTTTATTTCTGAAAATTCATACGTTAATAATGAGTAAATAAGATGTAATTTTATGTGTCATTTGTCTCGCATTGAAGACCATATTGGTACTACAAAATTTAGGTATTCATAATTTATGTCTATAGACATTTTAAAATATTCGAAGTCCTATATTTTTATACAAAACTATAGACCTAGAATATTAATTCTTTCACAAATTGCGCAAATGGTTGAAGTAAAATTATAATGTTTATTTATATTTTCTATGAAAGATGTCAGTTGTATCATCTCGAGTTAGCAGTGTGTCATCAATTCTTAAGGGATCTGGTATAAGATCAGCATTGGTCAATACACAAAAAAGAATATGCTTTAAATTACCAAGAAATTTAAAGACAGTACTTTTAAATTATGAAAATGGGTGCGATCGGCAAGCATACCAAGACATGATTTGTATTCTTCGAGATTCAAATGTTAAGGTACAAATAAAATATATTTTAAAATCCTGCATTAAGTTTTACAAAATTATAAAATAAATATAAACACTATTCTACTGTAATGCACAGAATTTTATTTATTAATGTATTGATATTTTACTGTTTATATTTCCATTTTTTTAAAACTAGGATTACGAATTACTTGAACTTCTAAATGACTTACAAGAATGTATGTCAATGCTTGGACCTCTTCACAAACTTCTGATTGAAGTTTTACTCAATATAAATTGGACTGATCGATCTCCTGAAATAGTAACTTCTTATAAAAAATTTGTGGAAGATTTGGCATGTATGCATATATACCATTTGAAGCTAGTAATCGATAAACTCGTTTTTCAGTTTAGAATAGGTAAGCTTCAAAATAAGTAAACACATAAACTTAATCTAAATAACTTTTCTTATAGTATTTTTTTATATATTTTGACATTTCTTTAGTTGGAGAAAATGCTATTCAATGGACAAATGGAAAATGTCCTGAAAGTTATCAAAATAAAATCAATAATGTACATGATATATTAAGGAAATTTCTCAAAATTATACCAATGTATGTATTAACCTTAGCAAAAAAATTAAAATAATGTATATATTACACAAATAACATTGACATTAATTTTAGGTCAAGCGATGATCTTATTCAAAGCCTCACGTCACTTTATCCACATAAATTAGAAGGGATTTCAGCAACACAACAATACCTATTTGCTTTAATTCAAATTCTTGATTATGCTCCGCAATTAAGAAGAGATATATTATGCTTAATAATAAACAGGTATAATTTCTTTTTGAATTGTCATTCTTCTATTTTTAAACTCATATATATATATATATATATATATATATATATATATTATATATATTGCTTAATAATATTTACAAAAACATATCTTGTTTTATTGCAGATTGATGATTTTAGATGTTAGTGTTCCTCCTTCAGAGATTCAAAATTGTGAAGATGATGAAGATATGGAAGAAGATGACACTGAAGCAATATTTAAATTGGATGATGCAAATACAGAAAGCAATCTTAAGAAATTTCGTAGTACAGAAATGAAACATCCAGGTGCACAAATGTTGGATGTGTGCATGGAGCAGGTACTTGCATATGTGTATAATTGCTGCCACGTTGAAGGACAATTACAAATTGATTCTTTAAAAACAATTTACAATGATTTATTATATACATTTGAAAGAATAATTTTAACTACACATGCAAGTCATCACGTTCAGTTTATCATGTTCTACCTTTGTAGCTTCAAATTGACTGTGACAGAAACATTCGTTAAGTGGTTATGGCAAAAAGTGTCTAATCCAAATGTAGCTCCCATAATTAGACAATCAGCTGTATCATATATTGCTAGTTTATTAGCAAGAGCAACATATGTAACAGTTAGGTAAGAGAAATTAACTTTATTCTATCGCAAATTTATTAATTGAATTAATTTATATGTATTAATAGAATCAAGATATTATTGCTAACTTTGTATTAAAATCACTTCTAGTTTGCTGCAAGATGTTTTATTGGAAATGTCAACATGGATTCATAGTTACATCAGTTCACAGGATAGTTTAGAATGCGCAAACAGCGACGTCAGAGTACATACAGTTTTTTATTCGGTATGCCAAGCTATGTTTTATTTACTAGCTTTTAGGCATAAGGATATCATAGATGGAAAGAAAAGTAAGTTGATAGATATAATTAAAACAAATTTTGTTTATTCTTTTAATTGCGAAAGAATCTTATAAAACATATTTTTTCAGATTTGCTATTTTTACAAGGACTTAATCTTACCAAAATCGTCACATGCCGTCTAAATCCGTTAAAAGTATGTCAGCCTGCAGTCGTACAAAATTTTGCCGCAGTCACGAGGAATTACCAACTAGCTTATTGTTACACAGTCATCGAGCGAAATTCACGCAGTAATCTACCGGTACTTCAGACTACTAATCGCTTTATAAATTGGTTAGATACGTTCTTCCCTTTCGACCCATATTTATTAGTATCTAGTGGACAAAGAATTACGTCACTGTATAATAACAGTCAATGCGCGACACCTAACACAACCGACTCTAACGTTTCTAGGAATAGTAAATCGGAATGTGATGAAGACGATTTCATGGACGAAAGTTTTACGTCTCAAAGCCTAGAGTCACAAAATCACTTTGATAAATTCTCGTATAGCACATCACCAGGTTTCATTTACACGTGATTACACGTGGTATTTAGGATTTTTAAAATAAATAGTTTAAGTATTGGTTAATTGTCTATCGCCATGTATTGTTTTTCTTGTACATGGGGCAATTTTTCTAAACTTATAAATTCGCTATAAACCATTTTCGACTCATTAGCTAGTACTATACTGTATAAATTATTTATATAACAAGAACAAATATTCAAATTTATTTACAGATTGATTCACGTTATTACTATTATCAATAGGAGATGTTAATGCAATGTTTCGTAATTAACATTGTTTTCATTATATATTAATTATAATTAAAACTTTATTTATGTACACAAATAAGGCGTATAAAAAATGAATGAAATTAATCTAAATTGACAATTGCCATAAAAAATACTGCCTGGTGACGTATGTATATACTATCATTGCAGATTCATTTTGAATAAGCAAATTCATTTCTTTTTTCGTTCAAACTTTCAACAACGTTCAGATAATAAATTGAATTTATTCATAATGAATTAAAGTATGTAAGGCAACTGATCTTGCTGTTTAACAAGACTCGAGAGAGCTTCTTCCACGTTCTCTGGCAAATGGTCTAAGAGCATACGAGGCATCACAGATAGTTCCATAAAATCTTCTGGATGCGCCCATCGCATCTCGAATTGTTTTTCTTTATTCTGTTTCCTATAATAAGCGAATTCGTTATCAATTATTATATTTCATATATTTCAAACAATTACTACAATGGCCGCTATTATGCCAATTCACGAACCTTCTCTTTTCTTTCGATGTCGGTTTACATCGAGCAATATGTAGTATCCTACCCGCTGTGTAAAGTCTGACCTTCGAGTACCTTCTTCTTGTAACATCTCTTTCTAGAATCGTTTCCTAAAAGATTATGTAAAAATTGCATTGTTTCGATTAGTTTTGTTTTTAGCTTTACCACTTTATGTATTCAAAGGCTTTAATTTAGTAAGCGTAAAAATATTAGTATTGATAAATTTAAAGAAGGAAAATATTTCGTTTACATTTGAAAAATGTAGTTCTCATTAAAATGCAATTCATTTTTTTTTTTAATTAATATTCCTCAGAATTTATCATTACTATTAAGATTCGAATAAAATTATTACACAACCAAGGCATGAAAAGTATTTAAAGTAAAGAAAAGGTTAAAAGACATTTTATTATGATTACTGAAATCAGGTGCTAATAAAAGAAGAAATCAGGTGATAAATTAAGTTATCGTAAATCATTTACGTGAACAAATGTTCAAATTTTTGTCAACATTCATGTGAATTTTTTATAGCATAATGCAGTCGAAGAGATTTTTAATGAAATTCAAGCAAAATGAGAATAAGATTTTTCTTACTGTTGGTCGCATTGACGGCGTTTCAGAAAGAAGAGGCAACTGTCCTGGTATAGAGTTAATTGTATTACCGTTTCGCCACGTCCGATTTAGATCTCTATCAGGAACTCCAAATAATATGTAGCCAAACCCATTAAGAACCACTCTGTACTGCAATTGACAAATATATTTATATTGTCTACAATATGTGTATGCGTACGTATGTTATTCAAGTCCACGTCCATCAATTGTTTACCTTTGGAAGTCTGCAAGCTTGCAGCGTAATTAATAACGAGGTCCTAAAGTTTTCCATGCTGTCAACACTGAGTCTCATAACTAAATCATCGCCCAGTCCAATAGACAGCACGAATTCTTCAGTCACTCTAGCCGCATCTCTGCTCAGTAATCCAGCTATGGAAGCAAGCGGATTTTTACATAAAATTTCTGTACGCCATTCTATGCAAATTAATTAGTAGAACTTTGAACGTACCAGGCGTCGCAAACGCGTAAACCCTGAGATTAGGGTAGCGAGGACGGATAAGTGTACCTAAGAGAACAGCGAGCCCGGCACCCAGACTGTGTCCTGTAAAATGCGTATATGTACCGCTTACTAAAAAAGTACCAATAAAATTTCAATAATCAACTCTCGTTCGGCATACCTGTCAATGTGAGGTCATAATGAGGATACATTTTGAATGCGTTTTCAAGCACTTTGTACTGATCGAGCTGCTTCAACAGAACCTTAGCTCCGATTATCATTCCTCTGTGCGCCTGAGAAACAGTATTGATATGCGCGTGCGTTAATGCGAGGAATCGGAACGAAAAGAAAATGAATAAATTGCCGTGGTGAGCTTACCATGCTTCCAGGAGGAAGACCTGCTGGCTCGAAGGAGTCGGAAGCCGCGGCAATGTCCGTGATTAGATCCCTGAGAGACAAAGAGCCCCGTATGACTATGACGATGCTCGATGTTTTGTGATCGGCCAACACTACGAACGGTATCTGTCAACACACAAACGCACAAATCGTGCGCGTATGTATAAATATTACGCGCTGCAACTTACTATATTTTCCATTTAATGATATCATAAAGAACCGTTGGAACGTAACTGTTTTACGCACAAAAAACAATTAACGAGCAGTGCCGCGTATTTACGTTATTTACATAATTTTTTTGCGCTCACCTCGCACAAGTGATTTCTGAAGGACGCGAAAAGTATGTCGTCCTCAGAAAGCTTGGAAAGAGTTTTCACGCCGGACAGACTGCACAGGCAGCAGTTGTCGTCGAGAACAATGTTGCGCTTCCTCCTGTATACAGACACGCAGCAATGATTAAATGGATCAACGTCAATCGTTGCAGTCTCTCGCAATCAAGGAGAAATGATTCCGAGACATTGTTTTCAACAGCCACATGAAAATCAAACGAGCTCGCTAAGCATCACTTACGCTCTCATCGATCGATTAGCTGCGAACCGGTCGCGCGAGTTTTTTCTTTCGTCGCGGCGATACTCATATAATGAGCTCGAAAATTATTCGGAATACGTACCGCAGACAGGCGCAGCAAGTCATCTCGCGCGCGAGGCGAAAGCAGCCGGTACAGGCGTGCCTGTAGATGACGAAGAGCCAACCGTAGGAGGCGATCGACAGCTGGATGTAGTGATGAGCCCACTCGAGCGACATCCAGCTCGGCGCCCCCGCAAATATGCTCACGGCATCTGCACAAGCCAAATTCCAAATGCTTCAAATGCGCTAATCTGCAGCTATTATGATCATTTTTGCCCGCCTCGGCGTATTCTCTGTGTACGCCACACAGCATATAGAGATACATTCATATATGTATTCCTTTTTACAATCGCTGCGAAAAGACTGCTGTGCTTTTTTCGCATCGGATCGGCCGCAGTGGATTTGAATATTTATGTGAGTACGGAACATGCGCGTAAGAAAAAACTTCTTGGTCTATCGTGTTGAATATCGTAAAACAATTGACACTTTGTTCTTTTTTCATTGAGTATAGACGTAAGGAATGTGCCCATTGATTCATTATAATATATATTGAATTGATTTTTATTTTTTTATAAGATTCCTGTATAAGACTTCTATAGGGTCCAACCTAACTCTTCACGACTTAATTCAATAAACAATGAAAGTTAAAGATGCAGAAAGGTATAATGCTGTGTAACGTTACGATTTCCATCAATTGAGGTATATAAAAATTGAAATATATACGTGTACACTTATAAAAAATTTAGTGAGATTTTCATCGTTTTTTTGAAAATTTTTTTAATTGGCCCTTGTTGGCATTATTGCATGCTGAACAACTAAGGATTGTGAATTTTTTACTAATACTTTTATTAAATTAAATTTGCTGCTATAAGTAGTATATGATCAAATTAAAAAATTACAGAGTATTTTTAATATTAACATCAGCTGTTACGACATACATTTATTAGAACATAACTATACAAAAAATGTGTTGTTACACATAGGAAATACATAATTTGTCATGTTGAGCAACACTTCCCTACAATAAAAGGAAATCGCGACGACGTATGTCGTTCCAACCTTTTTTATCCTTGTTAAAACATTTTTACATATGGAAGACAAAAATAAAGTATCAATTACTTTTCGATGCATAACACAACGGACCTATAATAACAGATCTTTTCACGCGCGTTTCCTACTCCAATTAAAATGACGTTAAATGTATACTCTAATTAATAAAGTATGCAAGTATACCAGTTGTGTACTTGGGTCGTTCGAGGATATTGAGCCTCCTCAACTCGAGCGTTTCACGTTTTTGCCTGACCCTCAGTAGAACACATCCTGCCATTACATCGGAAGGTACCAAATCCGTTCCCCGGAACAGAGCACTCAGCAGTCCTGAAACGATAAAACGCAGCAGCTTTGAAACTTCACGTCGAGCGCGCTATTCCGCGAATGAAGTATAGAAGACGTCGCTTCGCAATCGATTCAGCATGTTAAATCGGGCCAAACGATCGTCATCAGGCCTCAACGACATAATAGCCGACGGGCAATAGCATTTATCAATTCATTAATAAACAGTGTTTCGTAGGAATTGCTGACGGAGGCGATGCGGCGATTCGTGATACATCTCCGCGCGGATTGACCCACTTTTTGTCGCGCGCGCGCGCGCGCACAGCACGCTTCGTTCGAAACCGATTGAAGGATAATTGCGGATAGCGATCGGACAGTTGTTGCGAGAAATAAAAGGAGAAACGTGCGACGATCGTTTAAGTCGAAGCATACGCCGCGTGCGTAACGTCAATGCAAAGCACGAGAATCGTTTAAGATGAAGCTCTCGCTTCGTCTGCGTGATTGCGATCGAGGGAAAGCGTCGGCGAGTCGCTCAGCCGCCGGGGGATCGGTTTCATTGAAAGTTCAAAGCCCTGCGAGTTGCAGCTGAATGGAGGAACTGAGCCCGTCTCAGAAGTTGCATTCTCAAAGACCTGGCTCAGAATTCCATTTAAAGTGTAGTTCGCTTTTTCAAATTCTTATACTAAATAATTGCTCGTTCTGAAGATAGGAAAACGTTGTTAGGTCATTGCAGATAAGCGTTGAAAAGTCGCAACCTCCCAAGAATCTCACCGAACGCGTCGCTAATACAATGCATTACGTGATCCCATGCGATCGGCCTCACCCGCATGTACCTATGTCTCACCAGCAACATGTTGAAAAGTCTCGCTGGCACTTTCGTCGCGCCTCATCCACCAGAAGAACTTGAAGCGCCTCAGCCAGATCCTGGAGATCTTTCCGTGCTCGACCGAGTCCTCGAGCTCCTTGTCCTCGAGGCCGAGCGAGCCCAGCGGATCGAAGATCAGCGCCAGGCCGAATATCGTCAGGCCAATGAGTACCCAATCGAATATCACCAAGGCCTCCACCACGCCCGTTGTGTAATGCTCGTTGCTGCACTCCACTGCGTCGCTGAACAGCCATATCGTACCCAGGATGTTCCAGACTATTTCCGCCGGTATCAGCAGTACTCTGAGCAGGTTCCACAATTTTACAATGTAATCGGCATTTTTTTGCGTACATTATCGAACTGAGACCAGCTCTTTCAATGACGATAAGTTTTTTCTTTAAGTGGAACTCGCGTAGGAAAGCTTGTGCGCGGGAACGAAGCTGGAATGTTTCACGTCTTACGCGCAGATTATGCGCTCGTGCGCAGTTCCTGTGTATTTTTTAACATACATTGCGTAAGTAAATTTTAAACAAGGACTGGTAAAAGCAACTGCGCTCTGCATGTTTAAGTCCAATTTTTTGCGATATTAAAGTATGCGCAGAATACAGGAAAATAAGCATTACCATGAAAATAGTCTCAAGAAATCATAGCTTGTTTAAATATTTTTGATATCCATTTGATTACGTAACTGCGCACGAGTTGGCCGTTTCTATGAATTAAATGGCTAGAAAAAATGTCTTCAAATTAAATGCATTTCTAGAAAGGTATATATCTACGTTCGAATCTACGTACAAAAGTAGCAAAAAATCATAAATATCACAGGTTTTTAACAAAATAAGTAATTTCTCGTTTCTTTCGTGAATCTTTATTATTTTTCATTCAATTGGTCGCTATAGAAACGGCTTTTAAAGTTAAAAATTAATACTATTGTTAAGAACAGTCAAAATGTAAAAGTACGTAGCCTTTATTAACGCAGGTGAATGAAAAAAGCCCACTTCCCAGCATATAAAGTGGATGACAAGCTTCTTTTATATATATTGCATACGCTCCAGCTTCGGCTTAAAGCTACGAAAGAATAAGGAACTCGTTTCACTAATCTCTGTCAGCAAACAAAAAAAAAAATAATATTCGATACGTCATTGATTTCTTTCGTCAGGATCAAAAAGTTATAAATCTTAGTAAAGACATGGAATTTTTATTCACTAACAAGAAGATAGAAAAAAGAAATTTTACTATAAAAAAGAGCCACCATCGCTAATGACTAAGCAAGTGGAAAATTATACGAATTTTAACAAGAAAGAGAAAAAAGTCAGTAAAAACTCCGCGACTTTTTTCGACGGTACAGATCAATTTTTTGTCGATCATATACATCTAATCTGCTTTTCATTTACATCAAAACTACATTTATATACCATATATTCTTATGATTCCTGCACTGAATTCCCACGCAGCTGTGTACTCAATCGTCGCTTTAAGCCGATTTTCTTCCGAGATCGAATTGCGATCATGACATAATCCTCGCATGCGCAGTTTACAAAAAAAAAAAAAAAAAAAAAAACCGGCTGAAAAAGAACTGTAACTGCACATTAAATTGCGGGATTCCCAAATATGCGTATACATTTTCCGTCCACGCACGCGAGCGTCAGAGTTAATAACGGTAAAAAGGCTAGCTCGAACTTTTTTATTTCGTCACGTACATAACGACAACGTACCTTTTTCACAAGTCTCGACTCTGTATACGAAAAAGAAACATTGTTGTCTATAGACTTATACTTACTTGACGGTGAGCAGAGGCTGGACGTAACGTCGCGCATAAGTGTCAGCGATCGAGCCTCGCGCGCTCTGATTCACTATAAGTATAATGAGGATGGTAACGGTCCCGAGTATGGCCATTTCGCCGATGAGAAAAACTCTCACGACGTCTCCACCGGATCGGCATTTCCACGTCTCGCCGTAGTATCGGAGGCAGGCTACACCTATCAGCACGAACCTGTTGACACGCGCATAAGTGTTATACATCTCCGTCCGACTATATATGTGTACACGTGTCTGTGTAGCTAATACTCGCTTGGCGCGCGGACGCTCTGTTTTCCTCAACTCCGGTTATTCCATATTTCGTGAAAAAACAAATATCGCGTTTTCTGCATGTCACGGATTCTTATTACATTGTTGCCGAGCAAAAAGTACACCTGAGCGAATCGCCTCTTCGAACAGTGTCTATTATAAGCACCAGATCGATTTCAGCGATTCTTTCTGTTTTTCCCAACTCACCATACGATCCTTATGAATATTTCGAAGAGACCAGGATATACGAGATCATCTGTAGCTGCCAGCCATTTTCGTCCGAAAAGTTTTAGGGCCGGCATTTTTCTGCAAATGATAAAAATAAAACTGTATATGAGCATTTATACCGTGATATTGTATGAGTATAATCCTTGAACGTCACTGCCGTTGCAATTTTCGGTACACTAAGTTCAAAGCTGATTTGCTAATTTCATAGATTTGACGATTTCAATAGAAAATATAACTAACTTTGTGAAAACATTATATATCGTGCATGAAAATTTGCTTAGAATCACTCAAAAAGTAAGCAGAAATTTTTTCATAATTTTTCGAAAACTCAAATTTTTTTTCAAACGTTTGAAAAAATTTATACATATTCTTTGAGCAATTCTCGAATCAAATTTTTTGCTAAAATGTATCGTATGCGAGTTAAAAATAAAAATTATTATTTAAAAAAATGATTATAATCGATCAATGTTTACCCTGTCAAGTCGTTTTTTGGACGCTATCTTGAATCCTATACGGTGAAATTAATTTCTGCAGGTACATAACTTTTAAGTTCGATGTCCAATTGCACGATTTTGAACGATTTTACGTAAACAAACAGGTACTTCAATGTGAAAACAACATTTAAAAGAAATTATGGAAAAAATCACTTTTTCAAAAATACATCTAAAAATACGGTAGTTTTTTTGAAGCTTTTCCGATTTCTAATCTACACCAATCGAAAGAGCATACCCAAAAATAGTCGAAAATGTATTTTGAATAAGCTTTCTCTAAGTTTTTGTTGTCTGACAGTGAATTGATCTTAGTGTGACTAAAATTGCAATTGCGACGTTAAAGCAGGTGAAAATGTATTTATGTGTTACAAATAATACTTTGTTAGGTTGTACTTTAAATTCATTGAAAATAATTTAATTGCAATCATTTTTATTCAAAGATGTTTAAAAAAAACAGGGGGGAGACGAATGTAAAATGTAAACAAGTACGTGAACGCTACTTCCACGTAAGTTCATAAAAACCATGAAAAACACTACTAAGAAAATTATAGACTGCCCTGAAAATAGTAATGATGCCACGAATAGCCTCAACAAATATATAGCTATTGCGAATATTATTCGATCCTCGTAGGCAGATAACATCACAGTTTCTTTTTCTCTTGGATGTTCATGTTTTTTTAATAGGCACTCGAATAGGTATTTGACACTTCTCAATAAACTAATTAGCTGTTAGTTTGCGCGCGTGATAATTTACTTTCAATTCCAGCTCTCGCTTCAAGATTAATATCTGCTTAGCATCTACGAATTTACCTTACGAAAAAAAACATGCTATTGTATAACAAAATTTAATGATTGACTGTTACCAGTGAATTTGCAAAAAAAAAAAAAAAAAAGAAAACTACGTAGACGATGTTAATAGCGCGTTTTCGAGCATTTGAATGTATAATCGCTAACTGTGAAACTAAAATCAATGTACACCCACGATTAAGATTACTGAGTAAAGTTGCTTACATTGCAAAGATCATGTAATTTAAATGTTTTCCAGAAAACTTTGGGCTGTACTGTCTTTCACTTTAGACATTAGACAGCCATGAATGCATTTATTGCCTGAAATGTTGAATTTTTATTTACCTTTTAATGTGAATATAACATTGAGTAGTAATAATTCTGGGTATATAATATTAATATTAGTAATAAGCGAGTCATCAATATTATACGTATGACTAAAAATATGAAGTGGAATTTTTAGCTTACGTTAAAAGGTTTATAAGGATGGAATTTTTATAGTAGGTTTATGATCGAATATCGTAGTTTAATTTATGTGGATAGCATTATCAAGAAAACGTTAAATCATTAGTTAATAGATATTTTTTTAAATTTATTTTAGTTCCAACAACGATTACAATTAATTATAAAGGTGTATTATTACTTATTAAAGATGTTGTAAAGCTTTAGTTCTATCTTAAAGCTATTGAAAAAAACCAGTCATAGTGAGTGATAGTTTATAAAAGTTTTAAAAAGTTCTAAAATTGCATAACTTTCCGTCAATTTCCATTCTCATTATACGTACAATGTTGTAACGATAAAAATTAAAATAAAAATTTTCATATTCCTTATATCAATGAAAAGACACCTAAAACAGCGATGGGTATAGTCATGTTGGCTGACTATTTTCTGTATAAAAATGAATGTCTTGAAATTGTCATTTTTGCAATATGTACGCCGTCAAATATTCAGTTCGATACAGACGAGCGTATACGTATTACCTAAATGTATAAAAGTAATGTTGCTTAATGTTGATTGCGCAGAGACACCGGGAAACTTATTGGGCTCTGATGACTTTCTGCATTTCCCTGCGCAATGTACATTAAGCAATTTGCTTCGCAATTTCTTAATGCAGAGCTTTGTTAAACTATTAACGGGTCGCATATACTATTAAAATTAAATTGCACCGATCCTACTATTAATTTCATTAATCTTTTATAGCGAATCTTTTAATCTTCAATTTTTGCAGTTCGCATGGCAGAAGATTATGGCATTGTTCCGCAACCTTACCGTTCGAAAATCGTGAATTACGAACTCGAAAAATTCGTCATCAATTCGCACCTGGCACATTGCGAAGGCGAAGCGATATTTGAATGAGGAGATATTCTCGAAAAGCGCCAAAATTACCAAAAATGACCAAAGTCATCGGAAGCGCATAAATCAGCGATTAATACCGAACGTATTAACACCGATGCCACTGTTTTTGCGCAATCGGTCGTGGCACTAGGTGGGTCAGTCAATCTCTCGCGCGAAATGACGAGCAAAAAAAGCGAAAGTTCCTTTTAAAACAGGAAATCAGAAAAGTCAAAAAGCACGTTCCAAGTCGTACATGGAGCGCGATAAAGTGAGTAAAACAGTGAGACTCGATCGTGATCGTGTACTCGAGCTTAGGCACGCGACACCGTGTAGTAACGGCTTTCTCCAGTTTCATATGAATCTTCCTCCCGGAAACGCTCTCGCTCCAGTAAATCCGATGTGCGGTTCATTTTTTTCTATTTTTTCATTAATTTCAGTTCATTTGACAGCAATGCAGCGGAGCGGAAGTACACCGGACTCGCGCACGCACTCTATGTACATTATGATTATATGCGGTTGTGTGTGTTTTTTATGAGCCGAAGCCAATTATGGCTATTACAATGGCTGCAAATTACTACTCATATACTGTTAAATTTATTTTTAACGACGAACCAAATGGCTTGGAAGCTATGAATATTCTTAGGAGTTCATTGTACAATGTATTAATGAGTGGCGAAGTCAATTGAAAATTCCCCGTCGTGATAAATAAAGGAGAGCTGAATAAGATGTCTCGTGATTTGTTGTGATTTGCGATTCCTATTATTGAAACGAATTCATTATTCTATTGTTTGTTATGTTAGGAGACGAAATCAAACTTTTTTATTGACCTTTAAAGTCTTTATCAAAAAATAGAATCTCATGACAAATAAACAAGCCACGAGTCACGAGCAAAAATCAATAGCGAGATTAGTGTTTTCGCCGCTAAAAGTACTGTACAGCTGGGCTAGCTTTTCTCTCTACGTTTCAATTCTTTGTCAAACTTGTCTCTTGAAATTCGCCCCACATATTACGGACTCGCTATGCATAATGTATAACAAAGACCGTACAGTCGCCGCGTATACCAGTTTTTGCGAATAACATCCACGCGTATGCGAATTCCGTACGAAAAAAAATATTTTCCACGAAACTTGTTTTCGTTCTTTCGCGAAATATTCCATCGCTATATTCACAGTTGTACTTCTTTTTTCTTCGCGCTAAATTGAGTGCGCGATGATTTACTATTTCCTCGTGTGGATCAATCAATTTCGATAACATGCCACATACATCTGAGTTGGGCAAGATTCAATCACTATAAATAATTTTCATGTGCTATAAGCGCGGGCAGCGAGTAAAAGTAAAATTCGTAACGAGAGTCACGTGCCTTGTGTAAATAAATCAGAAAATTGTGCCGTGACTCCTCGACTGAGTTTTACGATCTTCCAACATCGGCCGCTCATATCCCTGACGTCGTTTCCGTTAAGTCGCGTCTCTCGCACCTCTTGTCTCCCGATATAGCTGCGCACCTTGGAGGCGAAGTCGCGACTTGGACGATGTACGTTTTTACCATAAACTGAGCCGTGGCTGCAGAGCAGCTTTCGTAAGCAACCGTAATTTACGATAGACTTATTTACGTTTTACGCGTATATAGACAGTGGCGACGGTGGCTCACCTTTGTGTCCGAATGATTTGCTCGTATGTCAAATACTCTTCCTTTTTAGTAAATGAGAATACAAGTGGACAAACTGTTGGGAGTGCATTGACGAGTTTGTATACTATTCTATGTTCATTAAAATTATTTCTTACTGGTTATAAGCTTGTAAAATAAATGATTTATTATTCTGATCGATCACTTTTAGTATCTATACGCACGTATTTCATGGAAAATTATTTCTTAAATTTTACAATACTTTAAAATACATTTAAAATATTTAAGCTATGTTAGTTCTACTACTAGAAGATGATATTGCTATTTAATACATTACTTACAACATATATAAATATACAGAGATTTCAATTTGATTGAAAAAAATCAGTAATATGCTTACAAAAAGTTTTCTATATGTAATCAAATTAAAATTCATGTATATTCATAAGATAGTTTACAATATCCAAAAATGTGATCTCGTACTTATTCCATACCGGATTTTCTTAAAGTACTGCGGCCAGTAACAAAAGTGGCTGATCAGACTTTCAGCTATAATTATAGGGTTGGGTTAAATTAAAGGTATAAAATTTTATCTGTGATTGATAAGAAAAATACAGCTATAAACATATAGATACATTTAAATATTTTAAATGTTGTTTTTTTATTTTACAACTTTCCCTTAATGATTATGTTAATAGCGTGAATATCTTTAATTTTGCATCGTCCATTTAAAATGCAAAGACGTACAATCTATATCATAATATACATTATCTTTGTCGGAAGTGAGCTTGGCCTTATTAACCATTTGTGCAGTCAAATGAAAGTGATAATGGCTTAAAATCTATAAGACAAAATTCAAAATTGTTATATAATTACATTTTACAATTTTTTTTACTAGTTCCCATGTAAGCTTACAAATCACGTCAATGAACGAATTGGATCTCACAATACTTTTTTTAATATCAAGTTAATTCCTGGAATCTGAACGTCAATGCAAATTATAACTTGAATGAAACGAAGCAAAAACTACGTTTATTAACGTAAGGATGAGTCAATACCGGGAATACATCGCAGGCGTAATAATCGACCTCAATCACTTGTAAATATAAAAAAATATCCTTAACCGCGTATATTTCACAACACATATGTAGAGGTACAACAAAATATTCATTATTGTGTACAAGAATTTCAATGCGATAAATAAATAAGGGGGGTAAAAGTCAAATGAAAATAAAAATTTTTTGCCATAATCTAGTGGTTTCTACTTTAACGCGTAAATAAATAAAATTAAACTAAATGATTTTCAGCTGTATAACTTTCTTAAAATAATGTTTTCTTACACTATAATAGACAAGCGCCAAGTCCTGTATCTTCATAATTTTATTTTGATTATTTTTTTGTGGGCAAGTTGGTTGTTTTTTTATTTGATAAATTTTACCTCGAATTTGAATTTTAATCAGTCTTTCGAATTAATCTTGCCAAGTAAAGCTCCTGTGTTTTATATATATATATACGTGAAAAGCAAAAATAATTCCAAAGTGCATTGTCATGCATACCCGGTTCTATACAAAAGCAGTGTCACTGATTTCCTCAGATTCGTTTTAGCGTCTGGTAATAAATAATATGCGTGCGACTTTGTCTGGGGAATCCCATTGACTGCAAAGTTAAGGAAAACTTTCGGATTGCCTGCTCTTTTCTATTTGTATATCTGTGGCTTACAGGAAGAACCACTTAAGTGACATTTTCGTGTTTTCGAGAAAAAGCGATTTCAATGTTTGGAGTAATACGTAAGATCGAAATGTCAGAGAAAAGATCAAAGTCATGGCTTATTTCATTAGGTATTTAGTACGAATACAACCGTAGTATTACATTTGTAAATAGTTTCTTTCTCGACGTGCAAGCTAAACAAATTACTCTAGTTAAGTGGTTCTGCGGGAACTTTGCAGATAAGTGGTTATGCGGTCACTTTTTTTGAGCGCTCGTAACTAATGCAATTTGCGATTAAAATAATTCGGGCGGGGCATATTTTTAAAGATTAACTCATGCCCTTTCCAATGGTGTAATTGAAATTTTCAAAAATTGTTATTAACAATGAGAAAAAACGGTTTAAAGGAAAAAACCATGGTTTTTCCACATTTTTTTTTAATTCGAGATTTCAAGAACGTTTTCATTTGCAATGTGTCTGGAACACCTCTAACCAATGAAATAAATGTGCAAACCTAAAAGATACGTGATTTGGGGGTTGATTTTGAACCTCGGTGTGGTCAAACTGGCGCATATTAGAATTGAAAATTTTTTACGAAGACATTTACGAATTTTTTATTCAGAAACCACGCATTTTTCGAAAAAATTTTCAAGAGTAATAAGTTCTTAGAATCAGCTAAGGAATACGTACGAATTTTATCAGAGCGATTTCAGTAATTTTTTTGTTTTTGCAAATTGACAATTTTTGAAAAATTTTAAATACTTAAAAAAATTTTTTAAATTTTTAAAAAACCGGCGAATAAATTGGTATAGGTAATTAAATATTATATATTATATAGCTTTAAGGGGTTATGACAGTGTTAAAATTTTGAAAATACCCATTTTTTTTTATTCACTTTTTTCATAGTCAATAGTCTGTAGAATATGGTCCTGAAAGCCGTTTTTGGCTAAAAAAATTTTCCTCGAAGATATTAACAAAAAACTAACAAATCTGTTTCAAGTAAATTTTTGAAAAATCGTGATTTTTAAATATTTTAATTAGGCCAAACTTGTGGAAAGGATTGCTCTAACCCACTTTTTACAGAGTAATTTCATGAGAAATCTTACTAAAAATATGACTTAAAAACCGTTTTACAAACCGTTTTTTTCTCAAGAGTTATTAATTTAATTATTTCCGTAAAATAAATAAAATCTGTAAAATTAATTTTTCTATGTGTGATTTTATGTTACTAAACTCAATGTGTTAAAGTAAAGGCATTCAACAAATTTGAATTTGCCACTCGAATAGGTTGTGCCTCACAGCGTCTGGTCGAGAATGAAGATTTCTGTTTGATCGGTATAGTAGAATTTTCTGTAAAGCAGCAGAAAGCAGCCAAACAGCTGTTTTTCATCCAAGACACTAGATCAGTGCAGTTAGTCTGCTAGCTGCTGTAGCAATGCTAATAACCTTAATGGTGTTGCAAAAGTGCAAGAGCTTCTGCAGAGTACAAACATTATTCAGATAAGTATTGAAAACTAATAAGTTATAATTTATCCGTAAAGAACTTTTTCTTTGTTTCTTTATTTTTTGCTTTTAGGTGTACGGGTCCAAGACAGCAAGATGGGCCTATTATTCTGACTAACTGGTATATTATTTTGTATACTTTCTAACAACTTGAAATGTTTTTGATAATTGTTAGTACTGCACATAATTGCAATCAGTAGTATAACTTGATTATGAATAGGTAACGATAACTTTTATTTTATTTTCAGCTTCTATATACTACTATCACACAGCATGATGTACGCGTACCACCAAGTATGCTTTATTGCATGTATATTTGAGTACCAAAAGCAAATCAAGGTATGCCACATAGTTTCTGTAAGTATAGCTGACTTCATTTGTACGATTTACATTATAAACTTTAAATGCCTTTTACTCAAATTTAGTTTTTTCATGCTTTTCATGTACTTGCCGCAGCTTTCTGAAGGAACCGTAACATCAATCCGGATGAACCAAAGTGGAAAACCTTCCTAATGAGTACGGTCACAAACTGAGTGGAGCAGAATTGGCAAAAATAAGTTCAAAGTGAATGTTACGTATGTTTACATATGTAACATTCACTATAATTATTAATATTGTCAATATATGTTTAATTAATTATATTAATTTTGTGTTTTTCAGGAATCTGTTCCACTTAGTCTGAGACCAGACTCATAATGAAGATTTGGCACTTTGATTCAACAGGATTGATGGTACGGTTCCATCAGAAACATGCGGCAAGTAAATAAAAGTGATGAAAATCATGATTTTTGGTAAGCAAATACCTTTAATTGTTTTTAAATGTTACACTCACTTTATGCATATTATTTATGCATAAAAGTGATGTATAATACTTGTATTTGAAAGCAAAAATATAGTTTTTAGAGCACCTATATATCTATTAATTTTTTACAACACTAACAATTTTTCTTTTTTTTCAGGTTTTAACACTGTCATAACCCCTTAATATACTCCACACGGTGTATCTCGCACAAAAATAAAAAAAACGAGTGCACTTAAGTTGTTCTACGGTAACATTTTTATGAGAGACGCAGTTAAATGATTATGCAATTGGCTGGCATTTAAAATATTTGTGCATTTCGGAAATTCTACTATTGTACAATGAAAAAGGGTACGAAGAGCACCTCGAATTCGACATAAAAAAATTTTTCGCAAAATGTCACTTAAGTGGTTCTTCCTGCAAGCCACAGATATATACGCAGAAACTTGCTTCTGCATAAGTTTTATATCTATACTATAAGTTAGAATACTAATGTCAATAATGTGTAGAGACATCAAGTGAAGAACTAGCTTTAGGAGAGTAATAATGTCATTAAAATAAAATTTTAATGTATATATAGACACTAATTGTTGGGAGTTCATTATGGAAGAAAGCTTTTGGAATTGTCTTCATTGATTAGTTAAATTCTTTTTGAATTAGCGCCTGCGATTGGGTCATTTGAGGGCTCGTTTTTCATAATCTACTTGCATTGAGAGGACGTAAAAGTTAAAAGATTTGTCATAACATTCTTCATTATTGATGCAAGGAAAGTTGTTGTAAATGTCCGCAGGTTCACAATAAGTCGAGGACCATCCAAATCGAAGAAAAATAAGTTTTGTTTAGGGGAGAACTGATAGTGGTTTTTTTTTTTATCATAAACGGTATAACAAAACATAGTTTATTCGGAAACAGCTACAACTATTATTAAAATTTTTTTCATAAGAATAACATAGGGAAATTTCTGGATTGGCTTCGAAAGTGACAGCTGCAGTTGTGACATTTTTACACTAATAGTTATGGTGTGAAGAACCATTACACGATAATCAAATATCCTATTAAGTACTTATTTAGTTTTATATTTACAACATTTTGATTATATTTAAGCATCGAATTCATGTACTTACCACTGCAGTAACAAGGGCTTCAGGAGTGACGTTTTTTTTACCCCGTCACATTCATGAAAAAAAAACTGTTTTAACATAGTACAAAATTCAAACCGCATGGAAAAATTGGAATTCGGGCTACATAAGGCTTTAAAAATCATTGAGTCCAGTAGTATCTATAGCGATCAGACTGACATACTGGCCGAATATAGGCGGGAAATTCAAAAGCGAAAATTAAATTTTTAATATAATGGGGCTCAGACAAGGGAAAAATGATATATATAAAAGATATTTCTAAAGAAAATTGTAAATGATATCCTCCTTTAATAAATTGCTATATTTTGGGAAAGCCTAGTTGCATATCTAAAGCCCTACAGTATTTTGATTAGCAAGGTTCTGTTTGGCGATATGTTACATTTACTGCAATCATTAATGCACGCTTAATATAAAGTGACTTAAATACATAACTTCACTTTTTAAGTAAATTTAGTAAAAGATTTGGTTAAATACAGCAGTGTAGGGGATGACAACATGCCATATGCCACTTTTCTGCAAATCACCCATATACTTGCTCAAGTCAATGGCTATCAGATTGCTTCTAGACTATTTTTTTTATTTTTGATAAAATGAAATTTTTTGTTAATGGATCAATTTATTTATGTTTTGATTAATTTATACAGACTGCGTCTAAAATGTTTCTTTTTTCAAACTTAAAAATTTAATAATAGCTATTGTCTTTTTATATAAATCTATTATCGTCGATAATCATTAAAATCTACAGAATCGTGACTCTTAAAATCGAGAATCGAGCGGTTCAGTTAATTACGAATTCATTAGCATAAAAAGAAGATGCGCGCTGCATTTGAACTGTAAATATGTAATATCCCTAACAATTCGAATACTTACAAGTTGAGTTAATCTCGTAGAAGCCGTAGCATTTTCGGCAAAGCGTACAAAGCACACATGAAACTATGCGCACGTATTCCGCAATTATTTTCTCTTTCTCTCCGGTTGCATCGCTGTTAAGAATGCGAGTAGCCTATAGCCGCGTGTATTTATATAATGAAGCGCATTCTCCACGCACGAAAATCCGCAAGTTGAACGGAAACAAACTATGCGATGTAGGCAGACGTAAGGAGGGGCGAGAGAGCGACTGGCGAAATTTAGCCCACGTCACATGCTTGAGATTATTCCGCACCTATGCTCCGACTCTCTGGATTTCGCGTTGAATGTCCAGAGTAGACTGGCTGCAGACATTATGGGTACGCGCGAAGAAAGTACATGGATATACACGTACGCACATGCGCGTGTGCGGCTCGAGTGGCGATGTATTAATGTATTATTCAGGAAATCGGGAGGTCGTAGACGTACATGTGTGTACAGTATATAGGTGTATGACTAGAGCGTGAACACGTGGCGCTTTCGATTTTTCTTTCTTTGAGGAGTTTGACGAGACTATTAGGAAAGAGATGCCGAGCGCGACGCGAGGCGCGAGAATCAGTGCGAAAATCGATTACTTAATCGTCCAAGGCTACTTTGCTTTGTATGATTTGCGTTGCTCGCGTTGACGCTTGTAAATGACTTGTCGCCTCGTATACGTGCTCGTAACAATTCGTACGAGGAGTTCACGCTTATTGGTTAATCTAAGTTCTTATGCAAGACCTTGCCCCTATCTTCTTGCCTTTGGGCTTCAGATAATTAGTCGCATGAGTGTTATTTGCATTGTACTTATGTGTCCGAGTGATTGTGTCCTCTTTATACGCAGTACGTTTCTTTGTTTTAGCGCTAACAAACTTGCAGACTTGTGAGTATGACTTAAAAAGTTTACTAAGCCAATAATCTGCCTTTAAAGGATTAAATGAGTATTTTGGTTTTAACTGCGTTATTGGAGCAATGCAATTAAATTATAGATACCAAATTTTAATACAAATATGACGATATACTCTGATTATATTTCTTTATCGACACATGGCATGAATCGCGATAAGAGTTTTGTTTTATTCCACATTATATAATCCAAATATTTATCTAAAACATGTGATAGGCCAAATTGTTGATTTTCAATAGGGGATCGTACTTTTATTTGATCTTTCCTATTTTCATATTTTTAAATTAATTAATAATAATTAATACAAATACTTAAAAATCACGCACATAAATAATTTAATCAAGAAAAGTCCTTCCAAAGTGCTTGAATACTCGCTCCCTTACTGGAAACCGATTATTTCTATCCAAAAATTATGAATGCAGCAACAAAACCCGAATAAAAATGCTTTTAACTAGGCCCACTTACAAAAAAATGCTGTTTTCAATTTTTGTTAAAAATTTTCTTGTCTGGGAGTGACCACTTCTGCCTATATATTTTTTGATAGTTCCAACCTTGGTAGAATCGAATCCTAGTTAATAGTTCTGACTTGTGATGTAATCTACGAACTTGCCAGTTTTTTTGGAATTTTTTGGGGGAAAATGAAACAATTTTTAATCTATTTGGTAGGTGGTTTCTAGATACCATTATTAATACCTACTTACCGAGCATTTACTATCTAAGAAAAATGTTGAGATATTAAAACATGGATATACGTAGAGTCTAGTAAAACTGCTTACGAAATTGCTGGTTCTTAGGTATTAATAATGAGATAATATAAGTACATATTTATTTTTATTGTTCCTAAGTGTCAGGCTTGAACCCTCAACTTTTTTGTTGATACAAATTTTTTTTTTAGTGAGCTATATATATGCTTCTAAAGCCGATTGGTTCTTTGAAAGCATATATATATATATAGCTCACTATATACCAAATTTAAATTTAGACTTAAAAATCAAAAATTTGAGGAAAACAGCTTCAATTTAAGCTATTGAACGTCAAAATCCAATCACTGGATCAAAATTTATGTTAATTTGAAAAAAGTGGTTTGGTTTGACTTTCACGAAATAGCTCGATTTTTCAAAAAACAGACACTTTTCCCTTGCTTCAAATCCTTGTTACTATCGATCCAGTTCTTCGATTTTAACGTTTAATAGCTCAAATTAAAGCTCTTTTCCTCTACTTTTTGGTTTTTAAGTCTAGATTAAAATTTTGTTATCTATTGACCTATGTATAAGCTTGAAAGCACATCGGTTTTTTGAAAGCATATATATAGTTCACTAAAATAATTTAGACTTGTCAGTAAATAAATAGAGAAAAAAGCTTTAATTTAAGCTATTAAATTTTGAAATCGAGTGACTTGATCAAAAGTAACGAGCCCTATAAGTAATTAGCTGTATTCAAATGTGCATAGCTCGTGACCAGTGCATCCGATTTCAAAAATTTTCGGCTCAATTTAAAGCTCTTGAGCTGCACTTTCTTTCTATATATAACAAGTATAGCGCCAAGTCCCACAGAATTTACAATATACAAATAATACGCTCGACAGTAAAAATACAAAAGAAAATGTATCAAGATTTTTGGATTTTTTCGATGGGAAAGCCGGGTGGCAGCCGACAATCAAGTAACTCGCACGGTTTCTTATTCAGAGAGATCCCAGAAACCAGAAAAAATAGGTCTTCTAAGTGTGCCCTCGCGTAAATTTTTGCGACTTCCAGGCCCCCAGAAGTTTCCAGTATCCCGTGAAATTACTCATATACGTACTACACACTACGTACGTACATACGAACACTACACTTTACGCTCCGATACGTTGTTAAAATAAATACTCAATACACTTACGTTGTAGGTATACAAGATTCATGTACGTGGTTTTGAACTTGGCGCTTATGACAATTCTAGTTACTGTACATAATCTTTTATTTTATCTTATCTTTATTTACTTAAGATTTACATCAATTATGTATCATCTTATTGTTAATTGTGAAATATTAATCAGATTTGAAACTAGCAATAGATATAGTATATTCATAGAGAAGCTTCAAGATGGATCGATAGAGTTAGAATAGTCTATTAGAAGAAAAAATTTATTAAAAATTAAATTATTAGCGTTATTTATATTATTTTTATTTTTATTATAATTAAGGTTGTGAAGGTTAAAGCAGGAATTGCACACTGTGTAGTTGCACCATGCATCAGCAACGGTGTAGATCGATAAAATAAATATTGTATAAACTCACTAGTCGAACAATAAAAGATGTTTTTTTTTAATCGTAAATTAAGAGTGAGATCTAATCGTATGAAAAATGTGCGAAAAGGATTATAAAGATATGTAAATGCTTGTTCCAAGAAATAGCCATCGCACTCCGAAGAAGACAGTATCAAGCAAAAGCGAAGCATATCTACTTCATCTATACTGTTCGACCAGTAAGCGTGTAGCATGTATCACGTTCTATAACGTATTCAATGCATTTCACTTTTGTCTCAGATTGTTTCTGAGCCGCACGCTTGGAATTTCTCAGAACACACATTTGGGAATTTATGGTTCTATTCACACTTTTTTCACAAGACTCGTGCTAAAAAAATGTTTTAGGCCTTGGCAGTTCTTTTAAGAGGTTCATTAATTTCGAGAATCTGATCGTCATATTTTTAAAATATTATAAATTTTTTTCAATTTAAAATACTAATTTTTCTCAATTTTTCCTGTATTTTCTCATTTCAACGCGATTTTTCATTAAACGATTACTTCACATGATTTTATCAATGGTTCGAACGATATTGTGTTTAACATTTTCGTTTTTAAATGTCTCTTTCGATTATATTCTCAACATTTGAACATTTTTATACAAATAATTCAGCATAACAAAGAAAGGGCATGATTCATCTTTCATATCTCGCTTTTCTTTTTTATGTTACTTTTTACAATTGTACATTTTGAAACATTATTCATACATTATTTGTTATTAAGCTAAAGCTAAAGGCGAGGGATAACTCGCACGTGCGCTTTACTATTCTGGAGTTAAGATTTCATGAAGTTCTTTCTTTCTGAGTGAAAAAAGTAAATTCGAAATTTATATTGTTTCATAGTATACTAATATATTAGTATATCGTTCTTTTCTGCTCAAGTGTATACACACATGAAATTAATAGAAAATAGTTATATATCTTTATTCATAAGAAAGATATACTTACAAAGAGACATTTAAAAAATACAAATTTAAAGTAAATAAACTGGGATACGAGATAAAGTGGAATAAGGCAGAATTTTAACTTGTACTCTCCTTTGTAGTCAGTGCAAAAAAAGAGAAAAAAATAGCCAATTCTATATATTATCACTTATTATCTATCAACATTTATATTTATTTCGAGCTATGTGTGCGAATAAGATGACCTTGTCATAATCGTTTTGATGAAAAAAATCCGTAGGTTTCTAGTCTGTGCACAATTGTACATTTTCTGAAAATTTAAATTAATTCATTTAGAAATCTCTTTGAATTCATTGATACTCAAGGTATAAAATGGTAAATTTTTAAAAAACGCGCACAATGTCTATATATCTGTTTTATTTTCCGCTTATTATATTCTGTACTGCAAGCAAAACTAAATTAACATGATAAAAGTATACAGTTTAAATCTTTTTTTTTCACTTGAAAATTACGTAAATAAAGAAGGTAAAAGATAGCCATTGTTGAATGGGCTTAATCTATGGCATTCAAATGTTAAAGCATTTGGTTGAAGCATGAAGGGTTAAAAAAATAACTTTATTTTTTAATAAATGCCTATACAAGATTCATTCATAAAAACTTAAAAAGTTCGAGAACAGTAAACGATTAAAGACACACTTACATGATAAGCTATCCTTTTGGTATAAATACATTTTTAATATAAGTAATATAGTTAGTCTTTAGTAAAAATACACACTATCCGTTACTAAGTAAGAAACGTCACTGGGCCGTGGAAGTGATGATTTTAAAAAGATGTCTTATTATGCAGATGATCAACGTAAAAGTAAACAACTTTTTTGATTGTATGAAAAAGAGCACTGGACAAAATTTAGAGATTTTTAGCACGCACTGACGGCAATACAATAAACATGCAGTGTGAGATTTTTAATATCAGAATTGATATTTGCCACAGATATTTTCATCAAAATCTCAATAAGATATGAGCATACAATCAATTTTCAGCTAATTAAAAAAAAAATACCGCGAAAAATGTCTGAACGTACGAAACGCAGGTGAAGATCAATTCAAATTCCTATGAAAATTCCTGAAATCCGGGGTAAGTTTGGCGAAGAAGGGCGTTGCAATTAAGAAAAGCTGTCATAAACCACAGAGACGCAGCTGCGTAATGGGATACAAGCGAATCCGTGAGAAAAGAAGCCACTTACAAAGTCATGAAAAGTAGCGCGCACACGAAATCACGTCGGCTCGTAACAAGATTTTAATGAAATTATCAGTGTTCCCCATCATCCGTTACGCAGAGCTCGCCTCGAAACTACAAGGTTTCTCGGTTCGCGGAATAAAAGCCGCATACGCGCGCACATGGCAACGAAGGCGAGTGCTGCACTTTATAAGATCTCTGGAGCGGTGTATGTGCAGAGTGCTGCACGCGGCGGTGGCGGCGTCGAGCCGTGAGGAGAGTTTCTGAATGAGGCATTGACTGCTACTTACCTATCGGTATACCTATAGAGATTAGAGAGAAGAGAGCGAGGAAGAAACTCGCGAGATTCGCGCATTGTATGCCCGATATTATTACGCGAGTAGCCGGCCGCCGCTGCTGCTGCAGAGAAAGTCATGCGCTGCCGCTGCGCCGCGCCGCGCCGCGCCGGTCGAGCCTCGAGTGAAAGTTTTGCGCGCGTGTGTGTAGTCATTGCTATAACAGTGTCGATTATTTCATCTGTCGCGACTCGCGAGGGAGAGACGCGCGAGAGATAAGCCGTGCGCGCAAGACGCAAGAAAGTGTGTCAGGACGAGTGCACGCAGTGCGTATACGTCGCAGCTCGTGTCTGCCGCGATCGACTGCGCCTGCCAATACTTACCAAAATCAACTGATTGCAATGAGTTTTTTCACAGAGAGAGAGAGAGAGAGAGAGAGAGAGAGAGAGAGAGAGAGAGAGAGAGACATAGAGATATCAAGTTACGATGAACTGAAATTTTAAATCCTCTATAAAGGGAGCTTTCTACTAATGTTCGCTAATCTTCTAAAACCAGGCGTCAAATTGATGTTTAAAAAGGACAAAACGTCCCTATATATGAGAAATTTTAATTTCATGGGTAAGTCATTTAATAAACCACTAATTTGTTTCATTGCATCTAATGTATTGACCTCGTAAGTACACGTTTAGGCCTTCTACGACATAACTGTATAGCGTGTACAGAGATTCACGTATCTTTTTATTGTCTATATATGGTTTCGCTGTATAAAAAAGTCATGACCGGATGTTTTGAAGCATCTGAAGACTGCAGTATGTGATTGGCTCAAGATCCGCTTTCAACTACGTCAAACTATATGGTTCAAAGTTTATATCTATAATCTAATTCTGATTTTGCATTTTACTTTGTATTGGAAAATTAAGTGTGATAATATTATATTTTTAAAATGTTCCTTTTAAGTATCCAGTTCCCTGGATTGCTTTTTTTTAAATAATTCTTTTTTAATCATTGATGCATTTATATAGGATATCTGCATAATGTTAATAGTGGTATGTCCCATATAAATGGGTTTAATAATCAAAAAAGAATTATGTAAAAAAAAAAATTCAGGGAATCAATATGGTACTTAAAAGGAACATTTTAAGTATAGTCTGATATAAAGTGATTGGCTCGGTGACAATAAAACCCATGACAAGCACGAATTTTGAATTAGTCTATGATTTCGTGTAAAAAAGGTCAGTAAGTGCACACAAATTTTAAGATGGTTAGATCCTTTTTAATTGCTCTAGGAATATGGTTACATTAAAAGTAAACTAAGTTAAGCTGCATGATGCTACGACAAAAATATAAAAATAATTTGAGTATCCTTGCGCACTTTATTTTAACAAGTTTACTTAAAGTTTAGGAGGCAAAAGCTTCATTACGATTGTTTCGACAATAATATTTTTACAGCTTTGTAAAGAACATCTTTTTTGCCACTAACTTGTAGATTGGTTTACTGAAGTTATAAATTAGAAAAATACATTACGTACAGGAGCGATAAATTAGTTTAGTGGAAGTTAAGTATTAATGAATCGGCTGAGATTTTATGATTTAACATCAGGAATTCGTCTCAGCCGATTTTTAAGACGCTTCAAAATTTTGTCTTTTAGTTGGAGGTGTGTCCCTTCGTGTAAATTCAGGCATAGACGCGTAGATTTTGTAACTGCATATTTTAGAAAAGAAATATGGACATTACTTAACTATTCGATGTTAGATAATGATCTCGTATCTTGACGACGTTGAAGAATGAGATTATTTAAAAAATTCTAACCAAATTACAGCGGACAGATGTTCTTTTTTCGTTAATAATCATCTTTTAAAATAAAATGTAGCCTTAGGAACTCGAGGTATGCCATACGTATTTAGAAAAAAAGTAGAACCGATTTGCGGAAACTCGGAAATGCCATGAATATAGTGTAATCTGAAGGTTGAGTGCAGCATGAATTATTCAGTATAATATTATATTACATTGAAAAGAAATTTTTCATAGTATAACATTTTGTAGAATAAATTACCGGAATCGTCGATTTAACGTCACAAAAAATGTTAAGTATATGTTTTCAAGGAAATACAGCTCGTGTGAGAAAACCGGTTTTAATTATTCCGCACACGCATCCAAATCAAAAGTTTTCTTTATTTCTTGTTCAAGTATAATCCAGAAATTCATACACTTATCCATTTCTATAAAAATTCAAATTTGACTGTAAGCGCGTTACTAAATAAACCACATTAAATGTTATTGATTGACATGAAAAAAGTTGTAGTCGTAATCGGCAATTAGTTAACATTTCACTCGCTTACGTTAACGTTAACGTAATCAGTGCATATGGAGACCCATGGTGCGAAAAACCGGTTTTAGGAACGGATATGCGATTCAAAAATAAAAATTCACAATAGCTGCACGCGCTGCAATTATCTTCAGAATCTCAGTACGAATGATACGTTTTAAAGACCCTTTTTTTCTTTCTCGTGTTCTTATTCTCGCAACGAGAAGCGGCCGCGCAGCATCAAGATTCATCATTATTTTTCGCCGGCACAAATCGTAATACAAACGACCGTGAGAAAATCAGTTCATCAGCCTGACTAACGAGAAAGGTTGACGGAATTCTTCCTCTCAGTCGACTGTAGCTGCTGACGACGATCATTACAAATCGTTCTCAATGAATGCGCATTATAGAGGCTCGGATGGTTGCACAATCCAGCGCCTATATTTCTCTGACGTATCGGCGAAAAAAATCCGGGCTGGAAAAGCGCACGACAGGCGATAAGCCGCCGCGCTGGCATCAAAAGACTTGCAATTGACGCGGGCCAATCCGGAACCGACGACGCGAGCATTTTTTGGCGGTTAACGCTCGAACCGCGCGCTACACTCTCTGTTTAATGTCAAAGCGCACGTGGCACGTTGACGTCTTCGGGTTGGCCTAATTAATTCACCGACCGATGTAAAAAGCCACGTTAAGAAACGCCCGGCTTTTCTTCTTCGCTCGAATACCGTTTCTTCTGTCTGGCTTCAGAACTCTTTCTTTTTCGATTCGATGACGATAAGGCATCGACACTATTGCTGAGCTAAAACTGTTCACTACACGTGACCGTCAATATTTTTTGTCGAACCTTCTCTTTTGACTTTCAGAAAATTGTTAATTCATGCGAGAGAGCTGAGAGCAAGAGAGAGAGAGAGAGAGACAGAGAAAAAAAGTATTTATAAAAAAGTACTTTTTGTGTTGTGATTTATGTTATTGTACAACGACTGACGTTCTATATTCGCTTTAATGATCAAATTTGATTGACAGATATGTTGGGATAATTGTATAAAGGACATTGGAAACTTTAGTACAACTTTGTGGAAAAAATTGTTGTTAGCATCAAGTGAATGCATTGCATTGTTTTGTCAACATTTTTTTAGGAATTGCTTAATCAAGTTCTTAAGATTGGAACTTTTTCTCAAAACTTTTATGCGCTGGGAAAAAACGAGTTTACGAATGCTGTACAACTATTTTGTTCTAGACAACAGCTACTCATTAATATAACATGATCAAGAATGATGCATAACTTTTAGTCTCATTTCATTAAGTATAGTTAAACAAATTAACTGGTACCAACTACTTGCTAACTTTTTATCAGTTTCTCATATAATGACATCTTAAAGAGAATAACTTAGAAATTACACGTGTTAATCAATATCTCAATTTCGACAATCAAATATGAAACGCGAGTACATACTTTTTCATATTTATTTACACTCCGTTCATTCATTAAGTCAAATAAAGTAATCAGGAAAAGAATTAGAATCACTAAACTGCAGACTCGTACAGTACAGAGTTGAGCTCTGTATTGATACGTCAAGAAAATAATCAGGAAAAATAGATGAAAAAAATACTTAAAGCAGACAAGGCGCGTGCGCGTATGCAAATATCTATTGGAAATTAATTTTCTGTTCGGACATGACGCTTCTTTTCCTGGAGCATAAACCCGAGGCCATTAAAATCGTCTGCGGTATAACGAGACGTTTGCGGGCTCTTATTATTCCGAACGACTCCCAAGTGGGATTTCGTGCGATTGACGATTCACTTTGGCGGATCTATCGGAGATTCCTTGAAAGTGGAAGAGATCATGTGTCTGCGGGTTTGTTGTCTACCTCACGAAAAACACGCTTCTTACTTCCGCGTGATGAAAAACCAGCGAGCGTATATGCACAAGAGAAGAAGAACGAACGAAACAAGAGAACTCACTGTAAGACAACGACGTGACTTCTTCGACTTCCCTGACCAAAATGAATCCAATGAGGTTTCCTCAAGGACAATTTTGCAAGCAAAGATCCTCTAGTAGTATTAAAAACAACATGGAATTATTACCGCTAACTTGTAGCAGCAGACTTCACAATCAGGAAGTACATTAAACGGTTATTAATTAACAAGCTAAGTAGAAAATTACTTTTCTAAACAACTACATATTTCTTATCTTACCTAACGACAATGACAATCACGATACACATGGATCTCGACTACAATAAACAAAACACACCTATTAACTTAAAAAAAGAAATGATTTTTGAAGTTGCATAAATAAATTCCATTGATTTAAAATCAATGTTGTTTTGACCACATATTCACGCGATTCCAGACCAGCAAAACGGTGTAGAAGCTCGAATTTTTGTGAAAAATCTTTTAAATACTAGCTGCACCAAATTTTCAACGAAATAGGACTAATTTTCGTTTTGAATTTTTTGTTGTGCACGAAGGTAAAATTTTTATAGAAGGAATAGTTTAACCATTTTGCAAACAACTTTTTAGATTTTAATTCTACTTTTTAGGCTTTGTACAATAACAATTTGTACGTAAAACTAATATAGACCCCAGTTTATAAACCTATCGGGACTATCAAATTATACTCAGCCAGAATATTCTTTTTACAAGGGATGAAATTCCGTTAGGAAAAATCCATGTCCCGTAGAGATCTGGAGCACTGTGTCAAAAGAACAACACTTCACAGTCCTGCATGAGGCGCAATTCAACTCTCTCTATCTTTCTCTCTATCTCTCGCGGTTACGCGCTACACTTGCATCAAATTCCCTCATTATAACATCGCGCGCGCGCGCGCGCGCGAAATGGTTTCACCGGAATCGGCCTACATAAAGCCATGCAGTGCCGAATCGCCGAGAGAAAGCCTACGCTGTTCTCACTCATAATTCGCCTCCGCAATGATCTCGCCTGGTCATGCAGCTCTTCTATATAGCGTCCACTCACCTGTCCTAATGTAGTCTCTTTCAGGGACGCGCCGAGAGAGTCCGCGAGAAGAAGACAAAGAGCACGTCCTTCTTCAACCGTGCGAGTCTCTATTTCCTCGGAGAGTTTCGCTGCTGCTGCTGCTGCTGCTGCTGCTGCTGCTTGTGCTGTTGTCCGGTCGCCGGCCTGGCCGATCGACCGAGACGACTCGCTGCTGGTGCTGTTGTTGCGCTCCTGGGCGCGCGGAGCCCCTCCTGCATTGCTCGCTCGACCCGGCTGTGTCCTGTTTACGTGTTCAAATTTTTTATCCACTTTTTTTCACTCTGTCTAACACTCTAAGTGTTACGTATATAAGGCTGAAATTTGAGCGAGGAGTCATTAGACACTGACTTCGTACATTTCCAATGATTCGTCAATCGACCGTTGATTGATAATGTGCGTGTGAGGCGATGAAGAAAAGTTACTAGGCGATGACACGGTGATTAGATCGTCGAGTATGAGAATAATCAGTAAATGTAATTACGTGGATATATCGGTGTACCGAGTAAAAGGGGTCGAGTTAATTGCTCTAATGGCTTAAGATTTCAAAATTCTCAGTAACCTTCTCACTATTTTTAAGTAAAATTTAGAATAATTTCTTTAGTTGTTAACATATTAATGAATAGAGATATCTATATGTAAGTAAAAGTATATATATATTATATATATACACATATATTAGAGAAGTAATCTTAGAGATCGATGTAAGTATTCACAAGATACATGTGAAAAAGGCATTTTAAAAAAAAACTAATTTTAACTAAAAATTAATAAGCATAAAATGTTAACCCAAGAGCTACTTTAACAACGTTAATTTGTCCGAGGTGTTTGTTATTGACTTTGAAGATCGGAACATGATTTGTTTCTTAACTCGATAATAATGAAATAAAACTATATAAAGTTTAATGACGAAATAAAGCTTTGCTTAGATATAAATAACATATTAACAATTCATATGACGTTAGAGAATGCAATAAACAGTAAATGAGTTTGGTATACTGCGGTAAGCAAAAAATAGTGAGTTTGTTCAGAAAACAACGCGTTTGTAGAAGAAGAAGTAATCGTGTCGATTTACAGTTACACATTACAGAGGCATGCTCAGAGTCAGTGACCGAAACGTAACAGAACATTCAGCAGCACAGGCTATACTGAGATAAACTGAGCAGCGAGTAATGCCCTTAGCAGTAAATCATATCCCGACAACATTTTTAAAGTCGTGCACTCGATCAAGATTGAGAAAATACAGGCTACCGTATCAGAGTTACGCCAGAATCAAAGCCAACGCAGCAATCGGTTCATATCAAGCTTTTGACAAGTGATCGACAAGAGATGCCCAAATAAGCCCAACAAAACTACTACAGCAATCGCCAGAAGAAGCAGAAGAATGAAGTAGACCTACGATATTCCCGACGTTTTCCAATCGTCCTGAGAATCCTCTTCTCTCGTCTCACACTCAGATTCGCAGATCCAGCAGCAATTGCAGCCAAGCCAATGGAAAAAGGAGCAGAAGAAGCACAAGTTCGCGAAGCTTAGGCGGCGAAAAAAATCGTTGCACTGAAAATCGGCGCGAGTGTCTCTGCGGTGTTACAAAGAGCGAGAAAGAGAGAGAGAGAGAGAGACTCGCAAAGACGACTCGTTCACCTTCGGGCAGCAGCAGCAGCGGCAGCCTGCAGCACACACGCGGCCGCGCACACGTATAATGCAGCACTCGAGTGTGCCGAGCCGCGGCACCTCCTCTGCTCGAGCGGGACTCCGAGCGACGACTGGGACTTTCCCCTCGTGCCACTTGTCGATAGGCCGAGGCTCTTACTCCATCGTAAAGCGCGCGGATAGCTCAGCTGCTGCTGCTGCTGCTGCTGCTGCCTGCGCGTTCTGTGCTGTGTGTGTATAAGGCCTCTCGCGAGAAAGGGGAGAGATGCCCAACGCTCGGATTCTCCTCGGCTCGATGTTTCATTCGGCTGCTCTGGCAGTACGCCTGCTTCTGCAACTTTTTCCGAAACTTCGCTTGCGAGCTTGTACCGATTTTTCACTCGCAAACTCGTCTTTCATTTTTTCGTTTTATTATTGCGTGATTTTGCAATTTAACATTTATTTTAAATAGGCACAGATCTTTCTAATTTAGTGTGCAAAAGACTTTTGTGAAATTGTTATCTACTTACATGTTATGCTAACAGTAGCGCTGATAAAACTTCATTCTACAAATATAGAATATTTGAAGAAAAACGATTAAATTCAACCGATAATATAGCAAAAGTATATTAAAGAAATATTAAACGTTATTTTGCTAAAACTCGGCTTTATTCGCAAAACTGTGATTGATTGACGAAACAATTGGCTTTGATATTGTATTGCACTGAACTTCGAGTACTATTTCTGATTGAGACTATAATGTATGATACACCGCGAACGTATATATGCGCAGATAAATCATCTTTGATTTGACACTTCGTATATCAATTGCACACTATTTGTTTATTCGACTGACGAGATTCTTGTACAATTGTACATTATACAAGCAAGTGCAAGTTTATCGCCCATTTACGATAATGACTGAGAAAAAAATTACTATATTTTCTGATAAATTATGTGCAGAATAGCATTATTTTAATGAGGGAAGACGACAATGGCTTCGAGTCTATTCTTGAGCACGATGATAAATCAGATGAAAATAAAAATGCCGCACCAGGAAAAAATACAGCTCGAAACAGTGTTCAGAGAATTTTCGTGAGAACTTTCCTCTTCGAGTCTACAGGCGTCGAAGTCACCGCACATAAGCTTGCTCTCAGCTGGTGTCAGAGTCATGCGCTATATAGCTTCGCGATTCGCATGTATATAGTCATACATCAGAGCGTCGACTTGAATCGCGAGGCGAATGTATAGTCACACATACTGGACCAGAAATTCTCGATTGCGAGGTGCCCTCTCGTATACGAAGCCGGCTTTCTGAAGGACACGCGAATGCGGGCACAGTCCACAGACAGTACTGCAAGCAGGCATTGCGTTCTCTGCTCTCATTTGTGTGTAATGAGAGGTTGCTTTGAGACCGTTACGATCACGCACTTGCTCGATTTCGACTGTTTACCTTCGCTACGCCGATATTTAATATTGAGAAATGAGATAACTTTGTTTCTTTATATACTATATTGAAAGGAAATCGCGCAGATAAATTATCATTTTTAGATTCTGACTGTAACAGTGCAGATTTGCTAGTATTGTCACTACTCTTCCAGTGTCGATCTTATTCAAATACGATTTATAACTTTCTCTTATTGATATTAACAGATTGAAAATCTTGAGTTACAACTTTAATTCAACGGTCTTTTTAATTGAGTTTTTTTAATTACACTCTTTCGCTTCAGTTTTCGTATTTGATCTTAGAATCAGTATATAATCACGTGATAAGTTATACGGATGAATATCAATATCATAAAAAAATAACTCTGACATTAAAGAAATAAATATTAGTTTAAAAACAGGCTCATTGAAAGTGGACAAAAAAATGATAAAGATTTGAAGAAAACATAAAAATGTTCTTATTTTGACTGTACGCTATTCACACATTTTTAGAAAGCAAGTTTGAGTAATAACGTTGAGATTGAAAAAGTTCTTAATAGATTTCCTCAATTCAGAACTCAGTCAGTTATAAAAATAACAGAAACCGTCATAGTTTTTGAAAATATATTCTGTTTGAATGGAATTTAATATAATTTGCTTGTATGTAGCTCAATTATCACGTAATTATTTGAGTCATTAACAGATAAATCTTCATTTCATTGAATATAATTGGATATACTATATTTCATTCACGCCTTAACTACTATCTATGATAATACAGAATATTTTAAAACTTAAATATACGTTTGCAATGTTAGTGAAAAAAATTTTAAAAACTGCCAGTACAAGAAAATGATTCAATTACTCAACACATCTATTATACCTGACGTTTGAATTCATTCAAAAATAAAAATAATAACAAAACATTATCATTAGCGTCCTTTCAAAATAATTATTTTATCAATTAAACTTATGAAAGGCAATGACCTTGCAATTTTTTTAGAAACTTTAAAGATGTGTTGACAGATTTGAAAAATTACATAACTTGCAAGACACACACACACACACACACGCATATATATATATATATATATATATATATATATGTATGTATGGGCGATTCCATGTGAAAGAAAAAAAATTATTTTTCACCTATCCAAAAATATATGGATGTTGTTCTATAAAATGTCAAAATATCTCATAAATTTTTTCAAATTTTTTCCATCAAGTACCTTCGAGTTACAGACGGTCAAAGTTCATGAAATTCGTGTTTTTTCCATTTTTTGCCAATTTTCATTAATTCATAGGTCTTCAGGATGCATTTTTCAACAAAAGCGTATAGAATACTTTCTTTATACAAATTTCTAAGAAAAAAAGTATTGTTGTCATTTTTCGTAATATTGCTTCCTATCTGAGCTAAAAATCGACGAAAATCCAAATGTAAACAGTAAAAAATGCGGCACATATATAAAATTCTGACGGAACGTAAGAAAATTCCAATTTATTTGGAAAAATGTAGTACAAGCTGATTATTGTATTATTTAAAACTAAGTAAGTATATAAATTGACTAATTTATGTAAACTTTATTCATAATTTATATTAGACAGTATTTCCATCAATGATGTAATTCTTTACATTGTACTTATATACATATGGGCGATTCTCTGTAAGAACGCCTGGCCGAAAATTTTTGTGATTCCAAAATATGATAAATATATTTTACTCAGTGTGATATACCTTCCTGAATTCTTTCAGATTTTTTTCTCCATTAATTTTCGAACTATAGATGGTCAAAGTTGGGATTTTAAGCTTTTTATTCATTTTTTGCAAATTTTCAAAAATTCATAGTTCCTGAGGGAACCATTTTTCGTCGAGAACACTAGAATACTTTTTCAAGGAAATTCTCTAGTTTCCAGAAAAAATGCTTCCAATGTTATATATATATGTATATATATATATATGTGTGTGTGTGGGCGTGTGTGCGCGCGGGCGTGCGTGTGTTTGGTAAGATAGGTTTTTTCAATACAAAAGCATCTGCATAAGTCCTAGAACGTGAATGAAAGTTTAAGACCACTTAAAAAATCAAAATATCACTTGTCAGGTATTCTTGAGATTTTTCTTAATTTCGCTTTGTTTTCAAGCTAAAAATTGTTGAAAACGTTGAACTTTAGCATAAAATTTACAACTAAAAATTGAAATTTTCATCGATTTTTAGCTTGGAAATAAAATGAAATTAAGAAAGATCTCAAGAACACGTTTTGTTTAAACATTTTTTTTTACTTTTTAAATCTATTTTCTTTAAATAGGAAAACCAATTTTTTGACAATTGATATTTTCATTTTTAAGTGGTCTTAAACTTTGATTCACGTTCTGGGACTTATCCAGATGCTTGTGCATTAAAAAAATATATCTTTACAAATTTTCTCAATCCGAAGGATATAACCTTCACAATTTTGAATTTAAATGGCTTAATTACATGTAAAGCTGTGAAACGTATATAGATCACATTGGAAGTATTTTTCCTGTATTCTAAAGAAAATTTCCTTGCAAAAGTGTTCTATGCATTTTCTACAAAAAGCGCTTCCCTTAGAACTTATGCATTTTTAATTAATGTGCATTAATTTTCGAGCTCGAAAATTAAGGCAAAATCCGTACGATTTATCTATAGGAAACTTGAGTAAGTTTCTAGTCAACTTATGCGAGGAAAAGGTAAAGAACACCCGTGAAGCTCTACAGGAGAAAAAGCAAAGAAAAATATTAGAAAGGAAAAAAAAATATTAGACAGTATTTTCATAAATGATGTAATTTTTTATATTGCACTGATATGTACGTAAACAACATCAATTAATAATTCCAATGTTCACGGATTTATACTAACGCACTTAATTTGCACGCCGTAATCATTCAGAGATCATTGCAATGACCATACATGGTACTGTCTTAGGTAAACTAGCTAGCCTCGTGTCCGATATTTTTTATGAATAATAAATTTAGTGCAAACTCTATATTATATCTCATATTTGATTTCTCTTACCATACCAACAATATTCTTGTCAACAATAATATTAATTTTTTTATTGTATTAAGTTGAGAAGATGGATCGTTTTATTTCTATATAACAAGGTATTAAGCGCGCGCGATTCGGGTTATGTTTTTGGATTCGTGTATACAAATCATAAACTATGAATTATGCTAACCATAATCAAATTTATTAACATCACTTTTTTAAAGTGGATACTTCGTGCGCGATTTGGCTTATATTTTGCTCTCAATACATTAGTCATGAACTATGAATGATGGTAACCATAGTTAAAAAACGCACATTATCTATAATTTTTTAGATTATTCATATACCTACACTGAAAGTACACTAAAAGATCTTTAATTTGCATATAAATTTGTCTGGATCGGATCCACTGATCAAAAGATACGCACGCAGTTAAAGACGACGAACTCTGTTTCAGGCTCTTGTTCTACTTTTCAGCCAATAGCTCTAAATTAAAATTTTTGAAAGAAGTGAGCTATATATATGCTTCTCAAGTTGATCTATTTTTAAAAGCATACATATAGCACACTATATATTATAAAAATTTGTATACCAACTAACCAAAGAAGTAGAAGAAAAGAGCTTAAATTTGAGGTATTAAACTTGAAAAACTATTAGTTGAATCGCTAACTATGAAGTTTTAACTAAAAAAAGAAAAATGATTATTTTAATACGTTGTTTCATTTAAGTACCCGACAAAATTTGAAAAAGACAAATTTCGCTTATTTCTATGAAATCACTTGATTTTGGTAAATTTATTCCCTTTTTTCAAATGCTTGAAACTTTTGATCCAGTTATGCGTTTTCAATCTTTAATAGCTCAAATTTAAGTTCTTTTCTTTTACTTTTTTAAGTTGGTCCAAAATTTTATATAACATATAGTGTGCTATATATATGCTTTTTTGGTTAGCTGGTATACACATTTTTATAATATATAGTGTGTTATATGTATTGCTTTTAAAAATAGATCATCTTGAGAAGTATAGTATATATATAGCTCACTTCTTTCAAAAATTTTAATTTAGAGCTATTGGCTGAAAAGTAGAAGAAAAGAGCTTTAATTTAAGCTATTAGCCGTTAAAAACGAATGCTTGGATCAAAAGTTAAAAGGATTTAAAGAAAAAAGCGTAAAATTGGCTTTTTTCGTAAGCGCCTGAAACAGAGTTCGTCGCCTTTAAATGTGCGTATCTTTTGATCAGTGGATCCGATCCAGACAAATTTATATGTAAATTAAAGATCGTTTAGTGTACTTTAAGTGTAGGTATATGAAAAATCCAAAAAATTATAATACTGTAGATATTGCGCGTTTTTTAATTTTTAGAGCAAAAATCGCGGTTATTATTTTCAGTTTTTCGCCTGTAGTTCTTTGTTGACATAGGCTTTTGACAAGGCACATAACGATTTATTGTTTGAAATGAGCTATCAAACAAAACTAGCATGGTCCGATAGGTGTGCCCTGAAAAATAAAAAGGTGCAATTCTTTACCGAGTTGTGTGTCACTTTCTGGTGTTTCCACGTATACGGATATTGAAGTAGACAACGTTAAAATCTATGAATAGTACAATATATATTTGACAAAACATTACCAATTTATCGATGCATTAACGTCCAGAAAGAAGAATCCTGACACCCAAAGAATTATTACCATGCACTTAATAAATTTGGACAAGTTAGCTAATTATTCTTGTTTTAAGTCATTTTAACAGAACATATTACATCATGAAGAGATTCATTTTCTAGAATCATTAACATAGATATTAAATTTTCCAAATAATTCATTTTATTTTACTTTAATCATTTTTTCTCGTATATTTTAGTTGTAGTAAAAAGAGAAGACAAGGTGTTTACGTGCGTCAATCTTTTTTCTTTATATTATTTACATTTTTCTTTCACTTAAAGTTAGTATTTTATGCTATGGGTAAGGAAAGGGTTTGTTTACGAAACGAGAGATTACGGTAGGAGTCAGAGGTGAATGCTGTAACGAGCTTCATAAAAAATCCGTTCACGTACCAGTTCCATACAATATTTAATGCCAGTCCAAAAACAATTAGCGATGTTGCGATTTTCAGGTTAAGAGTGTAATAAAATTAGTTAATTATTTTTATTCATGACGGTCAAAAGTATTTTTACAATTCCTATCTTAAAAGAAAGATGAGTCTTAGTACAGCACTATATTGGATTAAGTCGGTGCCGTGATTGGTGCATAATTATATTTCAAAATTTATTCTTCAAATAAGTTTATTTTACGTATACATCGAAATACCCATATGCGGGTTCACGCCCGCTTATAATCTTGTAGTATTATTTAATTGTGTGAGCTCCATAAAAAATATATATAATACTTACTCTATAATACTTACTCTGATCCACATAGTTGTCTTAAATTGTAATAACAATGAAGTGGAGCTCCTTATTTCACGTGTGTATGGTTACATGGATTGCACCTATTTTCTACATATTCTCCACTTTCAACCATACTAGACCAAGAGCAGCGCGCTTCGCGCGCTCTAATTTTGCTTGCAGTTTCTTCATAATTTAATAGTACTCAGAAATACTTAAAATAATCAAATTCGATTTTTATTTTGGAAATTTTGAAGAATTATTTCTTTTTTAAAAGTTATTTTTTAAAGTACAGTTTTTAAAACGAACTTATCGAACTGTGCATAGGTATATCTATATATGAAGAACTCATGAACCCATTGTCGATTCTATTGTGTATAAAATAAAAACAAATCTTTCTCGATTTCTTGTTCCTGCACTCTGCTTGCACGCAGATCTTTTTTGCCATTATATTAGGCGAGAATGTTAGATCAACATCAGCGGGCTTCGCGCGCTCTAACCTCAAACTAACGCATTCACCGGAAACACATGAACCATGACACATGAACATATTGGCTCTTGAGTCTTGACGCATGCGCACAACATCAACCAATCATAATTCGTCTTCAGCGGCTTCAAAACATCCGGTCATGACTTTTTATTAGTGGGATACAAAAAAGTTATGACCAGATGTCGTGAAATCACTGAAGATGATCGTGATTGGTTCATGCTGTGTGTATTCGTCGAGACTGTCAAGAAACTGAAGACATTCGGTTTCAACGTCAAATTTTTATCTCGAATCTAAGATTATTATAACGATTCTAATTACATATTTTTGTTTAATAAATTTTATTTTTCATTCCAAAGTTGTTTATGAATTATTATATTTTTATAATAATTTATACACATTGCATAACCTAAAATATTTAAATATAACAGAATAGATCTGCGATTAGGAGGCAATTAAAATATCACGGTTCTTTTATCTGTGGTTACGGATTGAGTATCAATCATTTTAATCTGTAAAATTTATTGATAGTTTTCAGCATGATTAGATTAAGAATAAAGTATAATAAAAATTGCAATGCGCTGATCTTGCTCTAGATTATTTATGATTTGCGTGTACACGAATGTGTGAAACTTAATTTCATGCATTTTATGAGTACATGTTCTACACGTAAATAACGTGTATAAAAAAATCTTTTTTTTTCTATATTTGTAGACATTCTATACAGTACACACGTGTGCATGTAATAATTATTTAATAATAATTTTTTTATAATTTCACATTTTAAACTCGTAATTAAAAATACAAATATTTGTTGTTAATATCTCATCTTAATAATTTAGTAGTACTTGAATTTCTTCCTTGTATTGAAAAGAATATGTGTGATTAATTTCGACAGGTTTCAACAAAAACTAATGCGAATGTAGTGTTTTCAAGAAAGCAAACCATAAACCTAATCAATAAGGATTTTCGTAAAAACTCTAAATTACCTCATTTAAAATAAAAAAAATCAAAATTCACCAGGTCCATATGTCAATCCTCTCTTTCTGACAATTTCAAACCATTTTACACTGGTGCTTCTTAAATTCAGCTAACATTTTTCGAGTGTGAGGCTGGCTGTCCGGTGCGACGTATTCCGCGTGGTAAGGGAGCGAATCAGCGATGCCGTGAAGACAGGCGATCATGCTTGTATTGTTTCCAATACAGCTATGATTGTGACGTCGATTGTGTGTCGCGGGTTCTCTCTCCCGCCTGGCAATTCGCACTTACCACTTCTCGTGCGATTGTGTTTGCTGTGTACATACTATGCGCAGCGGGACAGAGCTGTGAGCTCGATAAGTTATTTTCATGTGTGCGTCCCACTCAAAATTTGGAAGGGAAGACTATTAGCTTTATATTTAGTTCGATCACAGTTTGTGATTGACGCTTCTCTGTGTCGCAACTTCATCCTCCGACACCGAGAGGTTTTGTTTACGGGTGTAATCGAGTCAGTGACGTAAGTTTTGGCGTGCCAACAATTATTTTCTAGATATATTTTTATACTTTAATTCATTTATTCTTTGTAATTCTTTGTTTAGCCGGTTTTTAGTACACGCCAATATGATTTGAGTATAAGCCTTTAAGTAAATTCATTGTTAATTTTGGTAATGTCAATTATATTATTGGTTTTAATTTTATTATTTTCTTTATGTTATTATTGTAAATTTCTTTATGATATTATTGCAATTTGGATATCATTAATGATAAATAAATTGGCGAAATAACTATAAGAAAAGTGTAATGTACTAAAGTTGTAAATATTTACGATTCCTGCATTACCTGTTCTCATTTGATATATCAGTGAGTGGCTCAAAGTAGTACAGGACTAACTGCATAGACGGCACCACTTACTTTGAATCAAATCCATAACAAGATTTGTTTTTCAGATGCTTCTGTATTGTAATTATGTTGACATCTACACATCTATATTTATTTATGTTTTGCTTAGTACTCTGTATTGAATTTACATTTTTATACTATAAAACCAAATGTAAGACTAAAAACAAAAAAATTAGAAATAAGTGTTATTGAAAAGTGATTGACAGTACAAAAAAATCTAAAATTTTTGACATATATTGAGATTCTATTTAAGAAAGTACTTGCAAGGAATTGTTTCCATTTTCTGAAAGTTCAAATAACCATGCGGTTCTTCTGCAAACAAGTATATACACATGTATATGTACAGATTTAGTATATACTTAGTAAAAAAAATTAGAAAATGTATTGTTATGTAAACTATTATATATACAGTAGTATATAGTAGCAATGAAAGTGCATAAAGAATTTAGTTAAACTAATGAAATGATGTAATCAATATCGACTGTTCCTGGTTAAACTATAAAATTATAGAAGTCCGAGCACAGATTATTCACCGGGACCTTTTGCTATGCCATTGGTCGTGTCGTCGCCCCGTACGAAGACCATGACAATTCTAAAAAGACCTATTTTAATTTACTCTGGTAAGAATGTCCCACCGGCCCAATACTGGCCAAGTAATGTTAAACTAGACTTCAGTACTGTATGCCAATGCTGGGTAGAAATGATAATATCGGGCCCAGTACTGTACTACTGTACTGGCCAATTGCTGGTGGCCAGTGTTGTGCTAGTAAAAAATGTTAATGAAAATTTATGATTTTTTATTACATTAAAAAAGATAACAATAATAATTAAAAAATCCTTCATAGAAAAAATCGTGAATCCCATAAAACCCATAAAATACTATAGACAAAAAACACCATAGGTAAAAAACAATCAAAAAAATTACAACTTGACAGACAACATATATGACGAGTTCCCCCATAGCACTACATTACATAAATCGTTAAGTATTTTGAAATATTAATTTTACGAGTCAAAACATATGTCTCACGGTACACGGCACATCACAAATAAAAAAATTTTTTTTTTAAATAATTCTTCATTTTTTAATGATGGATTAAAAAACTATTTCGGTGAAATGGAAGGCATTTTTTATGCCTATGAAATTATCAATAAAAGATTTTTCGCCATATCACATAAGAGAAAAACTAAGCAGTTTTAACAAAAATCACAACTTTTAATCGCTTAATATAGCAATTAGAGAATATCCTATACCTTATAAAATTTGATTATAATGTTTTACATAGAGCCCTCCATAGAAAAAATCGTGAAAACCCATAAAAACCCCATTAAACACTATAGGTAAAAAAAAATTAAGAAAATTACAAATTTATAGACACTATTACGTAAATTAAAAACTTTCAATTCACGTTATAATGGAGCTTTAAAAATGTGAAAATTTCCAGTTCTGGCTTTAATCTGGCAAACTGTACTGGGCCAGCCCTTTTGTAAAGTACTGGGTCCGGTATTATCATTTCAGAATCAGCATTGGGTAAGTATTGGCTGTCAGTATACTGACTGACAATACTCAGCCAGTATTGGCCCACACCGTCAGTCTTGACAAATCCTACATGGGTTGCTATTTTTACAGAATAAAGGTTTATCAATTCGTTAAGGACCTGATAAACTTAAACAATACTTGGAATATTTTAAGTTTTTCATATTGTCGATTTACGCTACTGAGTCTCTAAAAATGGCAAATTAAAATTGGTCTTTTTTGAGTTATCATAGTCTTCGTACGGAACGACAATATAAATAACAGTTACACATGTACAGTTACTGCAGAAACAGTTTCAAAGAATACGATGTCACGCTTTCCATTCTCTCTCGATCGTTATTAAATAATTAGTAGAGTTTACCGATCATTTTCGTCTTCTCATTTTCAATTCAACTACATTTTTATTTTTTATTATTATCTTTCGTATAATCTAATAAAAACAAAAGTGGATGATTTTCGATCATTATTCGTTTAGGTTTAGAATTTACATGAGTATAACAATAGACAAAAGAAAATTAAACCAAAACAATGAGATATAAATTAGTTTTCATGTGCATCTTTTTATTACAAATAATGAGAAACGAAATTTTTAGTTTATAGGTTATTTAATTAATTTCTGATATAATTTGATTTTTAAAATCTGCTTTCAACAATACGTTTGGCAAATACAAAAACCTCTGCTAACTGAGTAGCAGTATGCTTTCTCAAAGAAAGTGCGTTTCTTTAACTGTTTACCATACCAAATTATTATGAATTACAAAAAACTAACAAGACCAGTTAAAATATTAAAATGAATAAAAATTTTTGATTTTATAATTTATACCGCTTTTTTGAAAAAGCAAAATTTCAATTTTGCAGGCAAAATTAAATTAAAAAGTGCACAGCCGATGCTTGAATTTTAGATATATTAATGCATCCATATTTAATTTTTGGTGCCAAATTGTTTAAATCTGACCTCAGATTCGGAAAAAGCAGGTCTTTTTACATCAGAATATGTTGCTCTTTATAATGTTTACTTAATTTTACGTCTTGTACATTAATCATCTTGCTGCCCTTAATGGGCTAAAAGCCAATAGTAATGATAAAGTGGTAATAAGTAGACACACTTTTGAAGGAAATTGAATGATCTTTTAGAATATGGGATTAAATTTTGTACGTCTGTTATATACTAAATTTCGTATAAATTATAAAAGAATTCGATAAATCATAGCCAATTGTCTCCAAATTCTAATAGGTTCTAATTTAGGACTCAATCAGTCAGCACATAAAATTTGAGTTAATTCTATCGATTCCCTGGTAGAAACGTTCAGTAACCATTGGCCAACTGTGGGCCAATTTTAGTGCAATTGGCCAACGTTTCCACCCGTCGTTGGCCAATAGAACTGCTTATTTCGTCACGCTTTTACGCTCGTCGTTGACCAACAATTTCAGTCACCGTTCAGAACACTTATTTGACTCACCGTTGGCCCTAAACTTAAATTTAAACTTAAGTATGGAGTTGTATTTTATTAAAAGAAATATATTATATAAAGCGCAACTAATGTCTTTTTTGTAAATGTAATTTTCATCTCCTGATATATATTTTCAAATTCAGTGTATTAAGACGAATACGATTAAATTTTGAAATTCGTGTGCATTTCAGTTATTTATAAATATTGTGTAATAAATAGATTGCACAATAGATCACATACACTGAGACAACAGTTCTATGAAAGATTACAATACATACTATAAAAATTACAATATTTTCGAGTAATGCAGCCATATAGCGTCAAAGCCATAAAAATTACTATACTGAAAGGTAAAATTGTATATTCCTTCGTATGAAACATATAAATCTTATTCCAATAAAAAAGAAGTCAATTATTTACGTTTTAGTCTAGGTATTTATTTTTTCATTCATTATTTAAAACATTACATGTAAACTGCAGGTACACACGGAAAATGAGCAGTGCAACGAAAAATAGACTTCCGAAAAGTTTCAAAGGGATGCGACGAAGAAAGTGTCATGGAAAATCCAAACAATGCGTCATCAGTATGTTCTTGCTCTCTCATACTGCTTCTATTTCGTAACGAAGCCCGCGGGCGTAAACTACCATTTATTTCTCTTTTTTCTTTACACTTGGTTGAAGCGCCTTATGAGTGATGCTCTATTTCAGCAATCTTTTGTAAATGTAAAAATGATATCCTGCGGTATTGTGACTTACGTAGTTTCACACTATATTAATTAAAGGATAGATTGATCAGATTTAGGAATAGTAAACAGATTTAAGAAAAAGATATAGAATCTTATTGAGAATCATATTTTCCTAATTTTAATTTGCAAATAATTAATATATATTTAACGAACGATTTTTATTGCAAATTATAGTAATAAAAAAATATACTGAAACTAATATTTAACGAAGAAATGTTGCTTTTATATTGTGTACTGGTCAGTCAAAATACAATGGTCAGTGGGTATCATGCGCATAATAATAAATTATTTTAACCCAAAATATGTACATTTAATCTAAAAACGAAGTCAAATATCATTTGTGTTAAAAGTTTCAATACACATATAATTTGATTACTTTATACAAAATCATTAATTTTTACGACTTATATTGATAAAGAACAACGAAAGAAAATTCAAATAAATACATATTGCCGAGTCTTAATTTACAAAAAATTGTTTCGATGAGATTCTTTAGAAAAAAGATGTCTACTAAATTATTACTTTATATTTTATTTTCATTTTTTAGATACAAATATTTTATTTTCGATTTTACTGTTAAAAAAGTTAGCATTGATTAATTTATGTCGATTTCATGCTCCAATACAAAATTAAACATTTTTGGGACAAAAAGTAAAGTTTGGAAAAAAATTCTACGTATAGGTTTATCAACGTCTCGATACATTGTGTTGCGTCTAACACAGGACCCACGTCGTCAAGATTTTAAGAGAGTATGCCTGAAATAAAAGTTATTATTACTAGTTTTTATTAAGTTATTATTTGTTGCAATAACACCTATAATGTATAATATTTTATCAAAAATTAATTTCTTTTATTTTATATTTTTTAATATTTTATAAAGAACTTTTATGATTTGTTGCTGCGACTCTGTTTTCCAGAAGCGTTATCGGCTAGCCGATCTCTGATTTGGTATTACATCTCCTTTCTTTAGTGAACCTATACGAACTCAACTTTCTGCTCGAATTCATCGAGTGCGATTATCTGCATCTACTTGTTCAGCATTGCTGAAACATTCAAAAATAGCATTAATATGTTATTAATATAATATTTTATATACCTCCACTAAACAAAGCTGAAAAAAAGAACAATTTCAAGATTGATATAAATTTTTGTTTTTTTTTTTATTTCGTTACAAATTAATTGTAGCTAGAGATCTTACAAAAATCATAACAATTTATCTTAAAATACTGAAAAAATATTATTTTTGTATTTTTATGATTATTTTTCATGCCGAGGTCAGGATTGATGCACTATATCACTGAACAAGCAAATATAATTTATTAAATAAATGATGAAAACTTACGATCCCATCATCTGTATTTTTTATTTTACTTTCAATGCCTTACAATCAATGTTGATTATTTTATTTCAAATAATGTCATTGAATATCATAAATTATGCCTTTAAAGCGGTACATAAATTAATTAAGTATACTTAAGTTAAAAAATATTTATAAGAATTAAAATGTCTTTAAGTAGCTGCAGTATTTGTTAATGAGTTAATGATGACGGTCAACCTCTAACTGATTGTGATTTGTGCATATGCTCCAGATACAATAAACTAACAAGTATACCATGTAGGCAAATTTGTAAACATATTGACCTTATGATCTACTCTCTTTTAACCTTTGCCTTTCATTTCTTTGACTTCTGTGAAGCTGATTTACCTTCCTCTGCATATAGTCTTCAGTATTTGCAGCTTCGCTTCGCAGTCGCGACTGCTGGTTCCATTCTGTTATAGGGATTAGCAAAAACGTCGTATCGTTATACGGAGACTAAAATATGAAATAATAAAATAATCTAGTTTTTGCTGGATAACACCAGTGCGTTTTATGTTTTCTACTGCTAATATTTTATTTAGTAAATATTAATATTAAAAAAATTAATGCAATTAAAATCCTTTAATGATATCTCCGTAATCGTATAAGCTAAGATTAACGTATTTCAAACAGACATTAATGTTTGAAAATTAATTTGTGAAAAAAATTAATTATTTAATCATCACTTCGAGACAAAGGTGTTTATTTGTGGCAAGATGCCTTACCATTTTGAGATCTTCAACCTTCTTTTCAGAGCTATAAATTATCATATAATCAGAGCGGATAATTGTAAACAATGGAGATCAATGTATCATACATTGAAATAGCCTGTAACTTATGGACATTCTGCTATAAAAAATAGATTTCAACGTAAAAATTAATTACGTATTACAAAAGGAAAACGATTGAAAAACGTTTGAATCATATTTGGATTTTCGCGATGATGCATATGGTATAAGCATTATATGATTTATGGATTTCAGCACGATCCGTAAAATTTCAGATAAGTATAAATGCATGAAATTGAGCCCTTTCTCTCAAAAAGTGATTAAAAAGTCAAAGAGTTGCTAATTCGATATACACGACAAGTATATAAATTAATTTATATTTACCACATATCTCAATAAACGCGTTGAATTTTTTAATTTTTCAGGTTGTTTTGTCACCTTAATGATTCGGCGGTCGCTTTTCAGTTCACAAGGACTTTGGCAGTGTAGAAACTCAGTATACCCGAGTTAATAAAGAAGCGCTTTAAACATTGAACGACACAGAGAGTAATTTTCGGCCTGACCGTTGAAGCCTCGAAATCGCAGGAAATTAGCAAAAGTAAGGCGAAAAGTAGAAGCGAAAAAAAAATTGAAACGGACTTCACGGTCCCCGTGTAAGTTCTGTCTTTGGCCGTGTGGAGGCAAGCCAGTGCAGACTCTCCAATTACATGCGCGTATACAATATTCATTTGCCTCGAGATATTATCGTGCATAAGCGCGCGTTGGCCTAGCTTTCGAGGCTTTCCGCGCGCGCACGGTATCCCCTCCCCCCCCAACCCTCCTATTCTGCAAAATCCGATTCGCTCTTACAGTTTTTACCCTCCAGTTTTACGACGTGTAGAAGATTATGCCATATCTCGACTGCGTCTGCATCTCTCTCTCTCTCTCTCTCTCTCTTTCTCCCTAGCTTGCGACCGCTCGTTTTCCTCTCGTACTCCCTCCGCTTCCTTCAACTCGCTCCTTAAAAGAGCGGCAGAAAGAGCCAGCGAGCGAGAGAGAGAGAGAGAGAGAGAGAGAGAGGAGCTGCCGTAGCAGCAAAGCCGAGTAGTAAAAGCAAGCGCACGGCCGTGTGTGCGCGCCCGCGAGAAACCAAGGGAGTGGAATGGCTGAGGGGCTGCTATAGCTGCCGTTGCTCGACGATGAGGAAGAGAAGAGGAGGAGGAGGAGGTGGTGGTGGTGGTGCTGCTGCAGGAGGAGGAGGAGGAGGAGGTGGCGGAGGGGTAAAAAGACGTAGTAGGGGTCCGCGCTCTCGCGGGTCGTTATTTTTGTGCCTGCCTCGTCTTTAATTTCTCCCCACCCGCCGGCGCAGCCTCTTTTCTTCCTCGAGCGCGCAGCAGCAACGCGCCCGCTGGCTGGAGGAGAAAACTCACCCTTTCGCCGGCTCGGAGGCGAAGAAGAAGAGGACGACGGCGACGACTACGCCGCGGAGAAAGAAGATGGATGGAGAGAGAGAGAGAGAGAGAGAGAGAGAGAGAGAGAGAGAGAGCGTGAGGGAGAGGGAGGGAGAGACAAAAGTTGAGTTGTTTCAGTTCGTATGCATATCTCGGAGAGCTCCACATATTGATTCAGGGCGTCATTACGACTCGTCTTAGCTCGGCCCATCTCGCTCCCACCCCATCCCCCTCGGGCTCAGGCCGCGCGAGAAGGGGTACAAGCAAGACGGACGGACACTCGCTTGGGCTGCCGGCATCTCCCTCTCTCTGTCGGACGCCTGCAATTCAGCAGAGTCCTGCCACCCCGCCAAGTTAAGACTCGCGCGGTCCAAGATCGCCGCAGCTGCCCACAGTTCCTCTCTCTCTCTCTCTCTCACTTGTTCGACCCCCGCAGGTATAGGTATACAGAAGACGCGCTTATATACACGTATTCAGCGGTCAGCGCACTGCTCTAGCCTCATGCGTAAATGTATGAGTGTGTACGCAGCGAGTCTCTCTCTCTCTCTCTCGACCAACGTCCGCGGGCTTCTCGTTAGCCTCTCTCGTCTTGAATATATCTTATGATGCAAAATTCACGATGTTGCCGTGTTCTTGCTACTTTTACGAGCCGCGATCAACTTTGCTGCGGAAAGCTCTGCGGCGGGCGAGCTGCTTGATTTTCACTGTAGCGATATTTTCCTCGATGGAATATATAAGTCGTGAGATTCGTTTTATCTCTCTCTCTCTCACTCTCTCCTTCTCTCACTCTCCCCCAACGATCATTTCCCACAAATCTTTTTACAATAGCATACTTACCACCCGCTCGAATAATATGCCGCGCGCGCTATGTTCACCTGACGTTTTGTGGATCATTCAAGCGAGCTTCGCTGCTGCTGCTATTCGAAACCTCTCGCGAGTCGGATTTTGAGATCCCGAGAAGAAGCGAATAAAATTTACATCTTGTTATACCGGCTTTGCTCTCCTCCCGCGGCTTCCGAGATCCTTATTATTCGCTGGCTCAAACTTATTACAATGTTGGTTTTTTCAAAAACAATATTTCGCCCCCCTGCAGCTCCTCAGTTTTCTCTGCACTGCGCGCGCGTGCTGCATGCCTAAATTGAAGGCGCGTAACATAAGGAATCCCCTGCATATACCATATACACGCGCGTCTGAATACAAAAGCTTTTAAGCACGTGCTAATACAAAGTGCATAGTTTATCGACAAAGACTTGCCCTACAAATTGCATTTACATGCGTATAACGCGCTTCCGCCGGCCTAATTGGTTCGAAGGGATAATCGATGCGCTTAGCACAGTCGAATAACCAACTCGCTTACCTTATATAGCTACGCCTAACCGTAATGACCTCTTGCTCTCTCTCTCTCTCTCTCTCTCTCTCTCGGAATCTAATCTCGGAGTGGTCGCATCGATCACGAAAGAAGACTATGGGCTTGGGATCTCAGACCAATCTCTGGCGTTTTCGCATCACAGCAAATCAAGCGAGCCACACGATAACGTTTTCCAGAAAATATCTCGGGCATATGTATACGGTGCGACTGCTGGAATAAGCGAAATGTCATTTGACTGCGTAAGAAGCTAAAAAGTTATCTCTATACATAAGAACAATGTTTTGTTCTTCGCAACTTTTAACGACTTCGATATCCTTGAAAGCCTTGTCACGTCGCGCCGGTTCTGAAAATATAAATCAAGCGCGTTACAGAATTCTTGTGTAAGTACTTTTCTCGAAAGCGATCTTCTTTCGAAACTTTGAATGACGCTTTCAAGTCACTGCGTTAAAGGCTGATTTTTTTCCCGCAAAATCCGTCAATTCGAGTTACCGTATAAACGACTCGAACGTCAGGCTCAGAGGCGTAATCGCATTGACTATATACCTATATTTCAGTGTACGCACCCTTCGAGGAGTCCGCGCGAAAAGATGTATTGCGTGCCAAGAGTCGTTTTAAAAATTTCGTCACTATTAGATTGCGATTTGCGATTAGATTTTTTTAATCAGCAGTACTTACAACAATAGCGATTTGTAACACTTGCAAAAATGTCTGGCTAAGCAATAATTAAGACTAAATTACAATATTGTCGAATCAACTAATTTTCAGTCTCGAGAAAGAAAAATCAATCATTATCAATTCCCGCATCAGAGCATTTAATAAAGAGCAGCATTCGTTTCCTCGGCTCGTAAGCCTCGACTCACGCACACTTTTATCCGTATATATATATATGGGAGAGTATACCGGGGAGTAATCGGGGGGCCAAGCGTAAGAATAAAACAAGGCGCATCAATACATAGACACGTTAACCGGCATCGTGTGCATGAGACTTTGGCGGGAGGGGGGTGGGGGGACGAGCTCGCGCACTAATGCTTTCACGCAGGATGCCGCGCAAGGAGGCGCGGAAGGAGCCAGCAGCAGCGCCGGTAGCGGCGGCGGCGGCGGCGGCGGAGGCAGCGGCGAGGGGAGTCTCGGGGAAGAGCAGCGAGAGCGGGATGTTAATTTTTCGCTAATCAATACCGTAAAAGTCTAAAATGTCTCGCGTATGTGGTGGGACGGCGTCTTCCACCCCTCGACTGGCTGGCTGGCTCTCTGCCCCTCTGCTGCTCTTAACTCTTATATACCCCCTTTAGGGGGGGGGGGCGCTTTCTCTCATTTGCCCGGCTAAGAGTGCGAAAGACGCAAATGAAGAAGGACGGAGGACGCGGCGAACGGAAGAAAAAGAACGAGTACCAACTTGGAGAGAGAGAGAGGGGGGGGGGTAGATTCTCCCCTTTTTGCAGCGCGCGGTGGAAGCCCGAGAGAGAAAGAGGATTTCTCGCGCTCTTTCTCTTACTCTCCTCTCTCGCGAAGAAGAAGCAGAAGAAGAAGAGGAGGCCGAGGAAAAGGAAGAGGAAGAAGAAGAAGAAGAAGAAGAAGGGGGTGGGGGTTCTCATTAAGCAGCCCGGGCACCCCCGGCCTGCTGGCGGGGCGGGAGTTTCAAATAAGAAGAAGACGAAGAAGCGAGCCGAGTGCGCCGCCGCCGCCACCGCCGCTGGAAGAAGGGAGAAGAAAGCGAGTGTAGAAGACTAAGACACCGGCGCTGGCAGCTCTCTCTCTCTCTTTCTCTCTCACTTCGGCTGGCTTAAAAGAAAGGGGAAGTACAGCGGTGTAGATATATAGCGGTATAGAGAAGAGGACGAGCAAGAGAATGAGTGAAAGCGAGGAGTGGGGAATTATCAGGACTCTGTGTCTTGAGCTTTAGGGGCCGGGGGTGGCAGTATGGCCGCATACTACTACTCATGAGCGATCATCGCGTAACCCTTACTCTCCCCGCGTGTACACAGTAGTGGGCAAACTGTCTAGATATACGCTTATCTCGCTACCTAAAACACACAGCAAACGCAATTTTTTTCAAATAATTTGCAAACATTTGTATTATCGTGAGATATCGTGAGTACTTCAAATATCAAGCAAGCAAACGCGAGCTGTATCGTTCAAAAATTTCATCTACGCGCACAAGTATTTAAGTAGGCAATATATTTAACGGACAAGCAGTTCGAAGGTTGTCAACGCGTTTTCCAGTTGGGCAAGAAAGCATCTCTATCATTTGTTATATAGATACGATAAAATCTACAAAGCGTTTACGATTTGGAAGTGACGATTTGGAAGTGCCATTGGCCGTAAGGATGTGAACGACAAGACGTACGAGCCAAGAGGCAAAGCAACTGTTTTCCTCGTCGTCCAATCGAGAAATGATGAATTAATAAAAGTCTAATCGGTTAAGGATCGGTGGAAGGGCTGCGCGCGTTCGACCCCAATACACCAAAACATTTCGTTGATTAGCCACCCACCCAGCCCGCAATTCTTAATCGAATTAGCCGGCGTAAATCATTCTCGCACTCTCGCCGCCGCCGGCCGCGCCGTCGGGTCAGAGGTGTACAAGAAAGTCTCCTATCGCGGCCTACAAATCACCGGCTGAAAAGAAAAAAAGCCGGTGGCAACCCCTGGTCAACTACACAGGCGCCGCGCGCGGCTAGCTTCTCGGCCAGTCGCATGAATAACCGAGCAGCGCCGGCGCGTACGCAAGCCGGCGTGCGTCCGTGCCGGACGCTGATACGCGGCGAAGGCGGCAGCAGCAGCAACGCCGCTTCTCCTTATTCTCTCCCAAGACGGACACACAACGGCCGCGGCGGCGGCGGCGGCGGCGGCGGGCGCGCTTCTTGTAAAAGAGGGGAAGAGCTGGTGGGGGGCAGCCGAGGGGAATGCAAATTAGAGGCGCCAGAGGGAGAGGACAAGAGGCTATAGAAGCTTTGCCTTCTCTCTCTCTCTCTCTCTCTCTCGCTCCTTCTTATATTGCCTCTCTCTGGTCGAAGGAGCTTCGCTTATGTAAACGTCCCGAGCTTCCGACGTGTTGGTGGCTTTTCAGCGCTGCTCTCGCACACACGTGCGTGCGTGCGTGCGTGTGTGTATTATATCGATTGCCGGCCAAGTCGAATTCACCCCTTTCACGCGCGCCGCAGAGCCCTGCACCCTCTCCCTGCTGTCCTTCCTTCCTTCTTGGGAGCGCCGGCTCTCTCTCTCTCTCTCTCTCTCTCTCTCTCTCTCTCCGCAGCTCTCCACATGCTATGCACGGTAATTATTGTGCTCTCGCTGTAGTCCCGACTTCCAGCGAGATTTACGGATGTAGCCGCGAGTCTGTGCCACCGGCAGATTACACGCGATAAGTAGATGCGGGGCGGCCCTTACTCGCGTCCATCTCTCGATACGGGTTGGAAATTTTCTCGGGGGAGAGAGTGTCGTAAGGTGGGTGGAGAGCATCTTATGTACAACGACGAGAGAAAGCCGAAAGGCATAAATTGCCCAAGTACGCACACAATGTTGTGGAGTAGCAGCGGCAGCAGGCGTCTATATTGCGAGCTGCAGTGGTCGACATACTTACAGCTCGTCCGGGCTTTCGCGCTCAGGAATATTCCTCGAAGCGAGAGCTAAGACGAACATACTGCTGAGCCAACTGCGTCCATCCCCGGCTGAAATTTTCGCGTGTTAGCCGGGAAACAATGTCGTCGTCGTCGTCATCCCCCAAGACGCCATCAAGACGCTTACAATATTCCCGCGGGGGTATAGCAGTGCGCGCATAACTGGCCGCGGCGGCGGTGGCGTCCTATGCAGCATGCACGCATATAAGTGCCGTATAGCTCGCTTAGCCGCCACCGCCGCCGCCTCCGCCAGCGCTTTCCTCCTTCGATTTAACGGGTGTCATCAACGCCGCCGGACAGATTCCGGCTGCGCGTGAATCTCGCGCGCTACTGCGGCACTGCGGCTATATAGCGCCGAGCAGCTCTTGAGAATTCTGATTTACTAAGGGGCCGTAAACGATGCCGTAAAAGACGCGTGCAAGCGCCTGATGCGCGGCTCTCTCTCTCTCTCTCTCTCTCTCTCTCTCTCTCTCTCGTGCTGCGCCTTCCTCCCGCCGCCTTCGCTTTCATCCCCCCAGCCCGAATTTCATTGTTTTTCATTTCTCGCGCGCTCCTTTTTTACGGGTTCACCGCGCGCTGCTCCTCGGATGATGGCTTTCTTGATTTTGTTTTGCCCTGCAAGCGTCGAGAGGACTCCGCACTTTTCCGCGCCTCCTGTGCCGCCCCCTCCTCCCCCACCCCCCATCTCTATTCTGGAATGGGCGGAAGCAAAATTGCAAATGCAATTTGTACAAAAGATGATTCAAGTCGAGGTGTATGGCTCCCTCCAAATACGAGGGTTAACTGCTCCTGCTTATCTTCTTGCAAGCACCTCCGTTTTTAATAGAATTCTATTCGAGTCATGTGGTCATGTCCATGATGATCGATGCAAGTTGGATTTCCCTTATTGCGGTTGAAAAGAATTGTTGAATTTAAGTGACAGAATACCTTTACCGCGTACCTGAAAAGATAAAATATGAACAAATTAGTATAAACAAATTGTTTCACTTTAAGTCGAAATTTTTATAATGTATTCTTGGTTCTATAGAATGATTATTATGTAACAGTATCAGTACAGTTAAAATTTCAAAATGGTATAAAATTGGTATAGACGAGACAGTTGAAGAGAAAGAACTACTCGTGTATAAAGCTGAGATTAATAATAACTTTGCATTTTTTATCTTGCTTGATTATTTAAAATCACGTTTTTAAAGTAAACACTGTCCCTTTGCCTGAGACAGTATAATCAGTAGAAAAGTCCGTTTTCGTGTAGACAATACTTATTATTAAGTAATTTATTTTATATAATAGCAATATTACATGTTCTGTTATGTTGGTACTGCTTATTATAATATTTAAGTTCAGCAACTATTAATAAACCAATAACCTTATCAACGCCAGAATTTTCACTTATTGTAGTTGCTCCAAGTAAACTCCAAAGAGTTACGCATGTCAACTTTAAAATTGCAAAACGAAAGCAAGGATTTTCAAAATTCAAAAATACTTAATTTTCTAATTGAAGAAAATCGAGCGTAGTCATCTCTTCGGTTTATTTAAATCACCGTCGTTTCCTCCTCGAAGCAGATATAATCGTCCAACAAAACTACTCTCGCCCCGCGCACGAACGATCCGCTCTCGCCAAGTGAAACGCTATATCTGTCATCGGCGCATCAAAGAGGCAGCTTACCACTGAAATATCGCGAGCTATTATTAAGCAGCCCACTTTCACTTGAGCGTCTGAGCGAATCGCGCCGGACCTACTAACACCCCGTCATCCCCATCGCCGTCGTCGCCCCAAAGAGAGAAAGAGAGAGAGAGGGGGTTGGGGGGGGGGGCGAATTCCAGCGCGCGCGATCTCGTGCGAAAGTTCAATAATTTCCAAGCCAATTGCGCGCTCGGCGAGCACACATAGTTAAATTTGACGGACGCCGCGGCGAGATTAGCGTCGTGCAATCGCGCGTCTCGGCTGCAAGCGCGGAGAAAGTGTCGGCTCGCACGAACTCCCCCGCAGCAGCGGCGCGAAAAGGAGTAGCGCGCGCCGGCGTACATCTCGTGTCGCGGCGTTCCATTAATCGTTCCGGGCGCTCGACTCGTGTTTTTCATAAATCAGCCTTCTCTGTGCATGTGCAGAGAGTAGCGCGCGGTAAAATTTATCAACTCTCGAGGCGCACGTATAGCGTCGTACTGATTTTCAGTTGGACCCATTCGAGGGAAACTCGTGGAGAGTTATCGTATCTCTTTTTCGGGGCAAGAGCTCGCTCGCGTTCGACGGCGTCGTCTTCTTCGCAACTGTGTCACTCGTCCATGCGCACCGCGACTTTTACGCCGCGAACAAATGACCGCGCGCGTCTGAGGGGAAAGGCGGGAGCTCGACGCTGCGCGAGAAACTTTACGGCTCCTGCGATTCCTATCTCTCGCGCGCTCTCTGCCTCGTAACTTTGATTATATCAACTGCGCATTCACGAGGCGAGTCGCGCCGATACGATGTACAACCATATATACACCGGTTGCGCTGTATTCTTCGGGCCGAATTACAGTTTTCCACGTCTCCGCGCCTCGTCCCCCTTCATTTTTTATCTCGCGCAAGCGCGGGCGCTGCAGTAATCCGCAAGCGCCGCGTCTATACTGTGTGTTCATCAAGTCCTCTCTCGGAGGAGAGAGAGTATCTCGGTGACTTTTAACGGCTAGAATGAGAAAGCAATAAACAAGACGTCGTCCCATCTTCGAAAATTCATTCGTGTATAAACACTCACTGGGAAGCTCGTGGAAAGTTTCGGTCTTTCCTTCATTCTCTCTCGGCGAAAGATTTACGGACCGCGTTTCATTTCCAGCCCCAAATCTTTGATCTCTCGAGTTTCCAGAACTTTTCGACCTTTGTTCATTGTCTCGATTCCCTACATGGGCGAATCCACGAAGCTTTCAACTTCTCCGTAACACGATACATTAAGCACTAGTGCGCGGTATATTTATTTATTCATTATTTAAAATTAATTGGCACACTATATCTTATATGTGAATGTATCACAAGAAAATAGAATAGATATTTTGCACACGTTTTTAATTTTTGCTGTGCATATGGCTTTAAAGTAAAATAACATTAAACATGCATGCAGTAGATAGGTATACGTTGTGTTCAACAGGCCTATACGTTTCATACATGTTCGCAACTTCACTGTCAGGTTACGGTACTTTGAAAATCTGAAGTAACTTTATGGGAAATCAATGTTTCACCAATGTCTTAGAGTTATATAACTAGGGCTTTTAATTTTTTATCATATTAGTGATTGATAATATTTTTGGACGAAAAGTTATAATACAGCAATTTCTGAACAGAATTGAACAATTTAATTACATACTGATTGCGTCATAAAGTGTGCTGATAATTTGTAGGGTGTGAATAGAGCATATCAAGCCCGATTTCGTCAGTAAATAACAATTGAAGATGAAGTACCAAATTGAAATTCATAGCATCATAAAAAAACTGTAGATATTTTTTTAATTTTAACCAAAAGACGTGATTAATTTTAATCAAAAAAATTACATTTGATCTTCTAATGTTGTGGACACGCAATAAAAAAGTTGTTGTACCATTTAAAGATAAACAATGACCCAGATAAAATAGCTATATCGTTGGATTGCATTTAGTTTAGAATTTTGTTCGGTAACGATACCACTTGGAAAGAAAATCCGCGTAAGGACGAGCAGAGCGCGTGTATTCCGATTTGAGGAATAAGCCTGCGACGAGTACATAAGACGCAGAGAGACTGGCTTGCAGTCGTATAAGAAGGAAGAGACTGTCCAGTGTATCTCTGGGTGTGCGCCTGTGAAGGAGCCCGGTGCGCAGTGTGTATAGGTATAGAAAGCCGGCTGCAGCTTGGAGAAGACGCGGCGCTCGGGATGGCGAGACACAACCCTATCTTTCGTCGCAGCAACCGCAACTCGCCCTTAGACCCTTCGCCGTCCCTTACATGCATATATCGTCCGCCAATCTTGGCGCCGGGGCTTGCACGTACTCTACTTGCCTCGTTCTCGCCGCTCCTCTCTCTCTCTCTCTCTCTCTCTTCAGTGTGTGTATTCCCTTCTCACTCGTCTCTTTCTCTCTGCAGAGTACATGTACAGGCGAGAGGGAGAGAGAAGGCTGGCGCTGCCGTTGCCGCTACTCCCGAGAGCTTGCAGGCAATCAACCCTTCGTCTTACTACATTACTGACCACCCTACCTTGTCCCGGCGACGGCGGCGGCTGCTGCTGCTGCTGCTGCTGCTGCAGACTTGCTCTCCCTCTGTGTGTCTGTCTCGGGCGAGCCCAGTCGAAATTCAGCGGGGACAACACGCGCGCGCGAGTTGCTCCGAGGCCAGGGATAATCAATGCGAGATAGAGAAGGATGAAGCTATATCGCTACATCTATACGTGTATATGTGTGTGTCTGTGCATGGCTGCTGCCTCAAGGAGTCAGAGAGAGAGAGAGAGAGAGAGAGAGAGAGAGAGAGAGAGTCTGTACAATCGATTCCTCAGACTACTTAAGTTGATCAAAGTTCCGTGGCTCTGTGCGGATCTCCTCTCTCTAGTCTAGTTGGGAGAGACGACTCGGACCCTCGCATGCCCCGCTGTAATTTTATTTCCTCTGCTCTTTGTCTCTTCGATCTAGAGTTATTTCGATTCGTGTCGACAGTGGGTCACGCGCTCTTTTTTGTTTTCGCTGTAGCCAACATTCCCTTATACCGACTATAACTATATACGAGAGACTTGTCCCTTTTCTTCTCACTCTCTATTCCTTGCCTTCTCCTCCCAGTTGCCAACTTTTTCTATCTTCGATATTTTTTCTTGCTATTAATTTCAACTGTATCGATATACCCGACTGAATATTTTTATTTCCACTTCTATATCAATTTCACACTGTATTTTTATTAATAATAGTAGTCCATATTGGATTCGTTCCTTTTTATCTTTATTTTTATCGCAAAATCTAAATTCATCTCCACCTTTATTACATAAAGTTGTCTTCAGTTTCTATTAGTTATTAATTCTGATATTCATAGCTTTTCCGATCTCTATCTTCAACTTCTCTATCTTCTTCTTCAAGGCTTCTGTTCACACAAATTTTTAATTTACATTTAACTCAACGTTTATTTTCACACCTAGCTCTAATACAAATATCTCTGCTTTTAATTTTATATCTATATTTTCATAATTGATATCTGTGTTTGTAAACACGTAACTGTTTCTGTACATGATAATCTTTCAATTCACAATGACTTTTATCTCGATCTCCATTTTCTTTTATCTCAAGATTTATCTGATTAGTATGTTTTATTACATCTATCATTGCATAATACTATTTGATTTCAATTTTTAAAACATTATTGCATACAAATTAGTGTAATTTTTCACAAGAGCCAATTTTAATTTGTATTAAATCGAAATTTATATCTTCTTTCATGTATCCTGCATAGCCTTCTCAAAATTTATACAGATCTTTTTGAGATGTATACGTACACCAACATATTTATATTTTCATTTTATTACCGGCAAAACCTCTTTAAACTTATACTTGAGAAATTTACATTGATTAACACTCTGAAATTAAATAAAGAACAGCTGAAATAAACAATATTAGGGGATAATTTGCCATTTTGGAAGCCCTTCATGATACTATATCGCTGTTTTGGAATTTTAGAGTAATTTATCATTCCTATACACGAGTTTTCCAATTGAATAAAAATGAAAATGAAAATTTTAATTACACTTGAACATGTAAGATTTAAATTTTACAAAGTTTAAAATCGAATTTGCGATACTGCATATACGCTGGTAAATGACAAATGTAATTTCTCCAAGGGAAGGGGGTTGCAGGGCAAACGGTGACACTAGCGTCGAGATATCTTTGAAATTGTAGAAAGATACTTCTCTGCGACGATAAAATGAAAATAAGATCGAGATGAAAATGTTGAAATCAAGTTGATGCACCTTGCGCCCCGAGGCTTGATGAGAGTCAAATCGTGAGAAGCAATCAATACGGCCTCCTTGATAATTAATTAGAAAAAATCGTGAAAACTCGTTGGTAATATTTTCGAGAGATGATACCTAGGCGCTCTCGCGTTCACGATAGCGGATAAAAAATCGCCCGCGGCTCTCGGCTGCGCTCGACTCTTGCTTGCCTCGCCCCCCCCCCTCTCGCCCCTGCCTCCTCGTCTCCCCGCGTATATACGTACAGCTGTGATGTATATATGTATACACGCGGGCGAGAATGCTCGAGGCGTTCATCTTTCCCCCCCGCAGCTCGTCGCGGATCTTCTTTCGGCCTCCTTCTTCGTTATTCCCTTTTCCCGGGGAGCTTTCCATTTGCACCCGCGTGCGCCACTCCCGCATTTTTCATGCTCCTTCGCCATCGAATAAATTAACGTCTTTAGTTAGCCGATATTCCACTTTGGAATCTTTGTCTTCATCTCGAAAATGAAAGAAGCCGAGGTATTTTTCCAGGGTGAGGAAAGTGCACCTTTCGCCCATTCATGCACGCGCGCCAAAGTCCGCGGGGAAAGTTGGCGCATATAGCGCGAGATGCCTCGCTTCGTCTTATTCAATGTGTATACGTATATATCTGTACGCTGCAAATAGTAATAGTAAGGGAGAAATGCCCTCAGCTTTTCCTATATCTCTCTTTTGTCGACTCTTCCAGCTTTTCAAATGCTCGCGCCAGCTCTGCATATTTATACGGTGTGAGGGAGAGAGGCAGAAGGGGGGGAGGGTGGAGAGACTCAGAGAGAGAGAGAGAGAGAGAGAGAGAGAGAGAGAGAATTAGTGGGAAGCGTTCTCTTCTAATATATTTATCTTGAAAGCAGACTTGAAAAAAATTGCTGCTAACCAGTGATGAACAATTAAAAAGCTGATTACTTTGAAAAGTGCTTTAATACAGTTCCTAGTTAGAAATAATTATGGGAATAAGCTGCTTTTAAAATACAAACCAGAAAATTAATATTTAGAATTTCAAAATACTAATACGAACAAGACTTGTATACCTTTTTTCATTGAAGGATTCCGAAATAAAACGATAGATCAAATAAATTAAAATTTTGGAATAATTTTTTTTAATACATATTAGTCATGGAATAGATGCAAGTATTCAAATTTGAATGCATAGAAAAAATAATAAAAATAACATTCAAAGACTTGATATGATAACTTAAATTAAAGGCAATTTTTTCTACTTTTATTGTAAAAATAGTAATATATTTAATTATTTATTAGAATTGCTTAATACAAATTTTATTTATGATTTTTTTACTAATGCAGGGGCGTTTTGTCCCCTTAATCAAATTCCTTTGAATCGACATCGAGATATATTGTTATTCGTCGATGAGTATAGGCGTTAGCGGCATACCATCTACAAGGATATTTTCGTATATAACAAACAAATGAATGAATACGAAATGTACGAAGAAACATACTTATCATGAGAAGCGAGAAACGGAGGCAGAAGAAAGTAAGCTCTCGAATGAAAGCTTTCGTAGCGTCCCGACGAGCGAATCGCGCTTCTTATCGGTTGCGTCAACACTCGAAGCGAGAGCTGCACACTCCGTCGTATGTACGGCCGCACACGACTCGAGACTGTATAGTTACAATTAGCGCGACTAGCTCTAGGAAACTATGGGCGAAGAGAGCCGCCGCCGCCGCCGCCGCCGTCGTCGTCGTCGTCGCCGCCGCTGCCGCATGTAACTCGCACGGCAAACCGGCTGCTCTACTGGCGAGGCTTCGAAACCCATGCAATAACCGCCGCATAGAATATAACTTCCGGTGTTTGTGAACGTGCCTCGTTAGCGTGAGAAGGGCCAGAAAGTGCAGCACAGCGCGCCCAAGCGACAACTTGCCAGACCGACGTATTAGAAAGCGAACGATGTCTGTCGACAATCGCGGGGATCACCTCACTTTTTCCATCTTCCTATTCTTGCATTCGGCACTGCACAGCTCTCACAGCTGCGTAGTCGAAAGTCTACACTTGTGGCATTATCTATCTGAAAGATGTGCTTATCTGTTTGGGGAGCTTGCGACGAGCTTATCTTACTTTTGAGCTTTCAATGGAGATATACTTAATCACAAATTAATTTGTTTAGTTATACTTTTAGATAATTGCTTACATAGCGGAGACCCAGGTAGGTTGGACACCTTAAGGGAAAATTACAAAAAAAGACACTAAATAAAAATAAAGTATTGTTTTAAAAATTTCCCTAGGTACTAGACACAAAACTGAATATATTCGTTAAATTTCAGCCTTCAAAACCGACTTTAATATAAAGAAAAAAATGGGATAATTTCACGGTCCGCTCAAAAATCGCCGGGTAAGATAGACATCCTATGAAATCTGAAATAAAAATCGACAGAATTGAAAAACAAATTATATAATCGTATTGGCACTTAGAAGTTACAAAAACACAAAAAAAGTCGCAACTAAACATCTAAAAAAGTGATTTAAAAAAATGTTTTGAACTTCGAAATTTTTGAGCATTGTTTAAAAATTTATTAATTAACAAAAAATGGGTAAATTAACTTAATTAACTTGATTTACAACTATTATAAACTAAAATCGGGGTGTCCATCTTGCCCGGTATGTGCATGATAAACATTTTCGTTTAAAAATAATGTAAAAAAAATTATCTGCAATCATAAACTACATATTATTAATGTGTACACCAATACAATGACTCACACTTATTTTGTAATTAATTCGATGTTAGCAATAAAGAAAAAGAATCACTTGCTTACCTTGGTAACATCATAAACCAAGCTCCAAAAATGAATATTTATTTTTCTCGGTGATGTTATTGTTCCGAACACTGTTCACGAACTGAAACTTAAATGCTAGCAATATAAGTAATGTATCAAAATTTTTCCGGAATTTTCGCTACAGTATTAGACGAATAATAGCGCATGTTCGTCTTGCCCACCATGTCCATCTTACCCGGGTTTCCCCTAACTCGGACTCAGGTAGAGTTAAGAATAAATTCTAGATTATATCGTCTCCTCATACGCATAAGTTCGAAGCACATGATATAGCTGAGGAGTGCTAAAAACATATACGAGCTGAAAAAATGTATATAATTGCCGTAAACTGCAGATTCCTAAAAAATCATATGGTTTTAGAAAGAAATGTGGAAAATGAATACTTTCACATTTGTTTTATTGTAAAACTTTCATTTGTATAGAAAAACGGTGAATTGTAATACCACATACGACTATAGTATCTCAACTAATATACTAAACAAACATTTATCCTTTCCATGAATAAGAGTGTACTTTTATCATAAAAATGATCTGGAATTAAGAAAAAATTTAAAAAATGTGGCTTTTTTAAGCTCTGTTATCATAATACATACCGTTCTTACTTATTAATTCTCAAGCTCTAAAGGCCCTCTAAAAGCTCACCTCGACAATTTCCAACACGCGTTCGAGTCGGTATATAATTTATCATTTGAGATAAAGCAATGGAGTAATATGAATAAACATAACAATTTTTCAGTGAATAATTTGAATATTGAAAAGTGTATGTATTGGATTGATGTATCGCAATGTTGGGCACTGTCAAATATCCCGCTCATCCGTTGCAGTCCCGTCGGAAAATTGAATAAGCTACCACTATAGAGCCGTGTACAATGATGAAACTTAAAAGTTAAATGTATACGCGTCATCAAAGAGCAAACTACTTTATAAGAAACTTCCATGTACTATATGTGATCCATCGGATGTAATGTACATAAGCCATTGTAGCGCGCGTTCAATCTAATTCTCAAAGGTCTTAATCAGAGTGCGCGATATCTGTCTCTCTCTCTCTCTCTCTCTCTCTTTGTCTATCTTCTCAAAGCCGATGGTGACACAGACACGACATTCTCTTTACGGTGTAGCAACGGCGTGGCGATCTACCGAAAAGTCTTATCAAACTCGTCTTATCCTGTAAGTCGACTCTTCGCTAAAATAAGATCATACTTCTTGAACCCTCTGTTAGCCTCGTTTAATCAACTGTGCGGCGAGCGCAAACTTCATACACTGTCGCATGTTTCATCAATTCGCTATCAATTGCTCTCTCGTGTCTCTGGATGTTTCGAGCCGAGATATTTCAGCGAGTGAAATAAAAGAGAGATTCGCGCACTCGCGCGAATAACACATCGTTATAACTCGCTCTCGGCGCAATTAATTAATTATCCAATGTGCACTGCTAGTCACATAATTTCCAAGCACACTCGCGCTGCAATTAAATCGCATGATCTGTCGGAATCGTACATATTCCCGTGCGTGCGAGTTGAGCACATATATAATGCGCTCGCGCGGTCTCCCGCAGGCTCTAGCCCTCGGCAGGAGGGGACACACTCTCTCAACTTTGCAAGTTTAGTGGAGCTCTCCTCTCTCTCTCTCTCTCTCTCTCTCTCTCTCTCGCTCTCGCTCTCGCTCTCTCTTCCTACCCACTGTTTTATAGTCTCCGCTTTAACGTCGTATGCAATAACGCGGAAAATTCGATTGTAATAATCGCGAGCGATAAAAACAATTAACGATGAGATGAGTAAGCGCGTCTGAAAGGTCCTTATTCGCTTTAGCAAAAATTTAATGAAAAATAAAAACTTGACATACTTGACATCGCTATTCTCAGAAATGCTTTTGAATAAGGTTAACAAACCAAAAATGCATTTAAAAAATTACTTTTTTCTCCTATAAATTTTAATGGTTACACATTTTACATATTCTTATATAGATGGAGTGAGTATATAGCGATGCATGAACTACATTATGTATAGGGTTGTTTAGAGTATCCCCACTTATTCTTGCGGGGAACCGATAAGTAATGTATAGTGTGAACCTCACTTGTCACCAAGATGTCGAAGTATTCGGACCCACATGAAGCGAGATGAAAATTATACATAAAGACGCTAAGTGTAAAACGCATTTATAAAACTTTACAAGTGTGGTGTTACTTTTTGGTGCTGTGTTCATTTGAAGGAGGCTTCGCTCATCAATCAACTTTCTTTTGTAAAAAGAAAAGCGGGACGTCGCATTCGAGACAAGCTCTGCACCATCACAGCAACACCTCGTGTGTCGATAAGCAACAAAGGACGAGAAATGTCCGAACGAGTCTCAAGTGAAACTCGTGGTAAGTACGACTGCACATAGTATGTTGTAATTAAATTTTAATATGCAAAAATGAACGATGAGATGCATAGTGATTTTTTATAAAGATATTGTGGGTAACGTAAGGGGTAGATGTCAGGGTTTATCAAAGAATCCTCTCACCGGGTTAACACAAACAATATAACCTTTATTCACTATAACAGTTGTCTAGGAATATTTTCTCCATTCGCCCGTCGTTGCTTTACAAACACTCGTCGTCGTCTTACACAATCTAACACTCTCCGCCTCACCCTTCGTCGGCCGCTTATAAGGGCTGCCACAGTACCGTTATTCGTCTTTCCCGCTCGAGCAACAGTAGCGCACTCTTTTCACTGATCCAGGGATGCGCCCGCCAAGGTCTGGCTGGGCCTTCTCGTCCCCTCTTCTCCCTTCTCGTCTTCTCCCTCGGCCAATGGCGATGTAAGCGCTGGGTCTTCCCCGTCGGCCTAACGACGCATCTTGTTAGCCGCCGCCGTTCCGACCGTTCGGGGATTTTCCATCAACTACCCACAATATTAAAATTAATTACGTAATACAAGGAAATAGATTATTTAATGTAGATTCGTACTTTAACTTTTATTGATGGACAGAACGAAATATAATAATTCTTTATGTAAAACGAAATATATTAAGCTGAATTTGACCGAAAGTTTTAATGAAGTTCACTATATTCGAAAATTTTAAGCTTGAATTCAAGTGGATTTTGAAACAAAGAATTCTCACGAAGTGTAATTTTGAAAGCATTGCTAGAACGACATATATATATATATATATATATATATATATATATATATAAAAATAAGTATGTGTGAATATGTGTATAACACAATATTCAAAGACTTTATCCCTCGGTGTTTTTTAATATTTTATAAAAGAGTCTAGCGATCTCTCCGAGGCAAGTGTTGGGAAAAAGGTACAAATTAATTTATACCATTTTTCCTTTTGTTTCAACGTTTCGGTGAACACTGTCACCCTCTTCAGGAAGCTGTCAATTTTTATTATAATATATATAAAATATATTCGATAAGCGGAGAGCTTTTGAATAAACTTTTTTGAGAAGTCAGTATGACGACGTAACTTTGGTTCAATCCAAAACAAATCTGATGCGAGATGCTTCGAATTTCAAGTTTGAAATTATATATTGATCAATATTAAGAGATGATTTTATATGAATCATTAGTGTGAATGACGAGTAATAAGTTTTGTATTTTCTAGATCAAAACACGCTTCTGATCTTTTATAAAACTTGTGTGGAGTCTTTCCAATTCGAAACTTCACATCCTAACGAAAGAGTCGCTATAACAAGGAACGACACTATTATTCTACTTACCACGGAGACTGGAGTAGTATGTAGACTAGATGTGTAAATTTTATTTGTTGTATATACTAAAAGAATGTCTGTAAACATAGTATATATACATGTTTTGAATAACGAATAATAATTTTTGAAGGGAAATAGCTGTAGCAAATATGCCACTTAAGGCCTAATTCAATGTTTAAATAAATTTTAATAAAAATTCAATAAAAAAAAATTTAGTAAAAATTTAATAAAAATTGGTTCATATGTGCTATACCTATTGTCGTGCGCTCTGTTATTGCATGTGTGAGGAAGACTGATAAAATAATCTTGTGTTCAGATATTGATTCATTCTTTTACTTCTCTTTTGTTATGACTTGTGTTCGGTTTAACAAAAGGGCGAGTGAATCATAGGTTGATCATGAAATCATTAGAAAAAGAGTGTTAAAATGAACATTTTTACAGATGGGCTGAATATGAGCCACGATGAGTTTCGAGTAATCTGCGAGGCAATTACGCATGCTGAACAAGGCGGGCGTTCATTGATCATACCTGATTTAAAAAACCAGCAGGTAACATGATTAAACGAGGTTCTGTGTTATGATAAGCCATCACGTGTCAAAAATATTCATTTTTAATCCTAGTAAGTCTGCCCAGTTAACGATGAGTTTTTTTTATAAATTAACGATAAGTAACGATGAGTAACGACAGAACGAACCTGTATTAGCTTGGTGTCTTTTACAGGAGATCAAAATTACGAGGGCAGCAACTTTTCTAATGTAGAAAAGAAATACGAAAAAATGATGGATGCGGTAGCAAATATAAGCAAACATACAACCAATACCGTATTAAATGCTAATACAAGCATTACACAGATGCATGAAAAATTGACAGAAACGATCGATTGTGTGTCGCAAAATGCAATTGGAAATCGAAGAAAACAAAAATTTTGCTATTCGAATGAACGATATTATAGAATCGTACAATAATTATGGCGAAGATTCTGAAAATTCTGTTGTTGTATCTCAAGCAATCAATGATTTATCTGCTGACTTAGAAGCTCTTGTTAAAAGCGAACTTAAGAAACTTAGTTTTTGTAATGTTGCATTCATGGAGAATGCAAGGCAAATGAAAAGCCGATATGTAGCAAAGGATAATAAGTAGATATATTATTACACAGAGAAATAGTAAAATGACACGCAAAATAGAAGTTCGCTGAATAATGTCTAGGGATCCGTATACATCGGAGGTCACTCTAGGACTGCCGCTACGCCACCGCTTCGTCTCTCTCCTCTCGTTACTTCGGGGGAGGTAACAAGAGGGGCGAGACTAGCTCGGGGTGGGGGCGTCTTAGGCCTTACAGCTCGGGGCTGCTCGGACCGCTGTTCCTCTCGCATCCAAGTACACTCGCTCGCTCTCTCTCGCTCTCTCACGCATACATTCCCACAGTAATAATGGTAATAATTTAGAAAAATTAAAGGAGAAAGAAACAACAAAAGTTAAAGTTATTAATGCTGATTCTAGTTCTAAAAGAGATTACAAACTAACAACTCGGACTAAATTCGAACATTTTTTTGATCATTTCACGTCTGAACTTAGAGACAAAGATTTGTTGCATGTTATTCATTCAAATATAGTTTCAAATTCTACTCTAGATGATTGCACTCGAGTCAAACATAAATATAAAGTCAGAGATATTTTAATCAATCATTTAGATAATAGTTACCAAACCAGTTCAAAGGTTTTTGATATTTTAGATCCAGTTATATTATTGAATAAAATTAAAGAACTTAAATGATCTGAAAAAAATCTCACTTCTGTCACAATTACAAAAGAGCTATGCAATTGTGGGGATGGAAAGTTCCCGAACGGACGATGCGGCGGCAGCGACGACTAACGACGTGTCTTTAAGCCGACGGGGAAAACCCGGTGCCTGCGTCGTAAATTGGTATTGTAAATAATATTATGTTAATGTTAAGGAACTCCACCCTAATGAAACTCTATATACCTGAATATCCCTAGTATAGACAATTTTGCATGCATGTGCTCCGAACCTGCAATAAAAATAATCCGAAGCCCGACTATCATTAGCGTCTGGGACTCGGAAAAGTTCCATTGTTATAAAATCTCGTCTACCCTCTAAATCTTCAGTTTCTTGCATTTACAATAAACGCCGCCTTCCTAAATTTCACAAATCACAATTCACTAATGTCCACCAATCCCAACATACGTTTCATTAAAACAATAGTTCGGTGACGGACCTCACGAGCGCATCCGATGTAATGAGTTTTCCGTTTGCGAAGAAAACGGCAGAATAGAATCAGCTCTCGAACTGATACTTTCGAAAGCTCGACTGTAACACCCTTGTACATTACGATATCTTCAAATATACATTTTTCAAGCAACTGAGTGATCTACAAAATTAATTTCAACTACTAACTGCACTACGTTAAGTCGGAGCGCAGTATTTCTCCTGCAATTGAAGAGAATTTTCCATGTACATTGAAACGATCCAAAGCCCTGATCGGGCAAACTGTGTAGTTCGTGACTCGAGGAGGGCGAGGTGCAAGGAAGGGAAAGGGAGAATTCCCCGTAAAGCTGGCTCACACCGTTTTGAGCAATTGTGGAGCAGCCGCGGTGTTCCCTCTCTGCACCTGTCCGAGGGTTAGGACAGGTTAGGAGGATGCCCCTAGTATGGGTGTCTGGGGGCACAGCGCCCCCTGCAATGCTACGTGGGTGGTGCGTAGCCACGCAGTCTCAGTGGGCAAGGAAGGGGCACTACAGTCCTTCCCTGCATTGAGCTTGGGCGGGGATCTGCGTCGCAAGGGTAGAAGACAGCTCCCCGCGACGGTTACCCTCCATATTGATGGCGGGTAAGAAAGAATAAAATAATTTTAGAAGTAATAAATTTATATTAGAAACATTTGATATGGTAGTAATACAAGAATTTGCTATCCTCAGCCTCGGAGCCAATTGCTGGGAGAACCTTTTGCGAACCCGGGGATCTTCCCCTCGGAGAGACAGTCGGAGAGTGAATGGTTTTGCCGCTCCGCGCTCGGCCTTTTATATCTACAGCGGGGAGCCTTCCCCTTCTCGCCGTCTTAATATATACTGTAACGTGGCAAAATGTTGCCGTGTCACATCGGGTCTAGAGCTGCCGGGGTAGAGCGTGTCAAGGTCGTATGAACGAGATTTGTGTGCGTGTGGTAATAGCGTTTGTTCTCTTTACGAGTAATTACGCGACGAGTGGAGAGATAACGGCGGGAGGAGAAAATTACGGAGGACTTCTCCAACACTCGTTCGATCTAACTCCGGTGTTGCAGTAGCCATCCAGATTCACCCAGGGCGTTCTATTCGTTCATCATCGAAGAGCGGACGTAGATGATGGACTGGCGGGGCTTCCTAGGTGAGCGTCTGATGCAGCAGGACCAGCGTGATGGCTGCTCTTCCAGGAACATCAGGAGTAAAACGACGACTTCGGCGCTCTTAATAACAGGCGTACTCCAGAACCAAAGACCTAGGCAGACGGATATGCTGAGAGATATTTTGTACTTCATAATTTGCGTTTCACCTCGGTCGTACGCGAATTATCTGTGTCAATACTGGCTACCTGTTGTAACAAGCATTCGAATTTCGCGGCTATCTGCTCCAGCGTCGATAATAATCGAATAGTCGAGCGCGCATGCGTAGCGGTCGACGATACATGGGGCGAACGAGCCTGTTGCGGCGCAAGCGCGCGGGGCTGTCGTCCCAAGCGATCCGACCAATGGGGGCGCGCGCTGAGCGGCGGCACGGGAGAGCGAGAGCGCGAGCCCGCACTCTCCTGCCCCGGCCGTTCCAGCTCGGACAGCTCACCGCTTGCTCTCTTGGGATTTCTTTTGTGAACTCAGTGCTACCTTTTTACTATGCTATCTTTGACGTGAAGGATCCTTTTGGCGTGGACAACTGAACTTGGATAAGGATAAAGGTCAGTGGATCGCTGTCGTTATTAACAGCTAAGTTTCCCTCGCGGGCATTCGCACAGTTCCACGTGCGGCTTTCTCTACGCGGAAGTTCTTTGTTCATCGAGAACGTTAACATCGGCGGGGCTAACTCGGTTATCTTCGGCGTCTCTTCTTAGTTAAGTTAATTATAAGGGAGAATTTCTGCGAGTGAGTGATACCTCGGGCTACCTATCGAGTCGTGAAAGTACCTCGGTATTAGGAGCTTCGGGGCTACCTGTGTTGTATTGTCGTGAGTGAGAATCGTGAGTGCTGCGGATAATTACGTCAGCGAGTACAAGGGGGACTCGTCCGACGTTCGCGAATAGGTTAGTGGAGCGAGGGGTGTCGTAAGTCGTTGGAACGCTGACAGGCTCTCGGCCGACTGTAGATTAGGCAGGAGCGATGGGGCAAGGAGCACACGATCGCAACTATTAGGTTAAGTTTGATTGATCCAGTCGCGGAGAGACCAAGTGTACATGTATGATTTTGTCTTCGGGCAAAGCGAGAATGTAGTGTCGCGAGGACAAGTGTGAATGGGAACCTTGAGACGCGCGAGAGTCGGTCAGTCTGTGACGAGGGCTGTCTTTGCGATCTAGTTAGTTAAGCGAAATGGATACCTTGCGGAAATAAATTAGAAGATAATACAGCGAGCGGTTAACACAGTTGTGGCTACGTTGCGCGAAATCCAGTGTCAAAACGTGAAAGAAGTCTGTGTTTGGCTAACTTGAGGCTCCTTTATACTTTGTGTTAATTATTGTGAATAAAAGAGAGCTCTTTGTCTTTAACATCTCGCAAACACCACCTTTCGCCTTGTTTCGATAGTAAGTCTGGTGGAAAGGAGCCGCGAGGCTCTGACGCTGAAGGACAGCGTCTGGCGCCTGCCGGGATATTCGAGGAGATATTTCCCGGAAACAAGGCCGATACATAACGTTCGGTTCTCTTGCGAAAAATCGAGTATTACAATACATATAGGTCGTGAAGATAATAGAACAGTGAGTGTGAGTTCATTTCTGGCATATAAGTATATCCTATTTATATGGTGAAAGACTTCATAAAACAAAGACTTACAAGTAAGCAATACCGTTGTTAATTAAGTCGTCGCTGTCAAATACTTAGGTGCAATAACACAAGGTCAATTGTTCTTGCACAGTGTAGCTTCTGCAGGAAATGTAAATTGAAGTTATTTGTGAGGGGAGTACCCCCATGAACATAGTAGTTAATGAAACAATAGATATTAACTTAATCAAAAAAATGTTTCCTTCTGCATTGGGGCTGACATATGAAAAGAATGGTAAAACGTTTTTCATGACTGAAACTGATAAAAAAGATCATTTCAAAATGGTACAAGATGTGAATCAGTACAAAGTGTGGTGTGAAAGGTTTGTTAATTAAATTCCGATATTTTTCTTTCCATATAATTATTTTTTAATTTATTTTATTTTTGTATCAATTATAATTTCAGAAGCGTCATCGACATCTTCAATTTTGTCGAGAAAACAAAAGAGTCAATTTGTTCAAGCGCTTGCTGCATTCAAAGCAGAGGCTCCGGAGTTTGAACAAGACTGTAAAAAAGATGTTTATCGTCCCAAAATTGGGCAAAATAAAAAAAGAAAATTGAAAATGGGTTGGATGCATCGTGATAATCTTTACAGCCCTTTTAAAAAAATGCTAGACAGTCACAAACTCACCTTAGATGCTAATACAGTATACCTATAGAGTAGATGATGTTAAGGCCCTTGCAGTCGCATCCTTCAAAAATAGATTAAACTGTATGCACTTTGAACGAACGTGTTTGCTGCTTAAGATCTGATCAAGGAAGAGAGTATATCGGCGGATATACTTCTGAAGTGCTCAGTCGTCTCTATGCAGAACTTCAGCTTGCTTGTCTTGATACTCTAGAACATAATGGAGTATCTGAACGCTTTAACAAAACCATACAGAAAAAGGTACATGCTGATATGTACGATGCTGAACTACCTGAAAATATGTGGGATTTAGCTTTAGGGGCTACTGTTTATGCCTATAATAGGACTCCTCATAAATCTAACGATATGGTAGTTCCGATACAAAAATTCGCTCCTTAACATAATTTCGGTATAAATCAAATTAAATATTTTGGTTGTTTAGCGTACATAAAAGTACAAAGAAAAATCGGTCCAAAGTTTAGGTATGAACGTCGTCGTGTAGTACCAGTAGGTTATAAACCAACGGGATATATATTTTTAAAGCCCGAAGATGGGAAATATTACGAAAGTCTGGATGCTAGATTCAACGAAAAATTAGTTTACGGCGACAGATATGGTAAAAATGATATAAAGAATTGGGTTACAGTTTTCGATGACGTTGACAAAGACAAGTGGTTTATAGTTTTTGAAAAAGAATCTGATGAACAAATTGAAAATTCAAAACCGGAGGGAGAAAATGAACGTAAACGAGGTAGATCGAGTAAAGAAATAATGACAGATAATTTAATTAATTTGAATTCAGATGCTTTATATAAATCTAAACCGATGAATGATACTAATTTTTCAGACATATCTTAAAATTAAGATTAAAAATAAGATTACCTTTTCAGATAATGTAATTTTTCGTAATGAAATTGAGATGCACAGTGATGTTGAAATAAATAGAGAGATAGAAGAGGGGATTGCAAAGTAGAAATAGATCGCGAAGTTCATGAAATATATCATGCTCTTCTAGCGAAAATTAATAAAGATCCAACATCCTTTAAAGAAGCTATGCAGAGATCGGACAAAAATAAATGGCAAGAAGCGATGAGCGATGAGATAAATTCAATGTCGAAAAATGACGTGTGGGCGTTAGTTGATAGGCCTAAAGAAACTAGTGATATAGTAAAACGCCAAACATTATTAATTTAAGGTGGGTTCTTAAATTAAAAATAGAAAAAGATGGTACAACAAAATATAAAGCTAGGCTTGTAATGAGAGTGTTTAAAGATAAAAATACCTTAACGGAAACTTACGCGTCAATATCGTGATTATCATTAGTTCAATTAGTTGTCGCTATTATTAATAAATACGATTTAGATGTTTGCTAACTTGACGTAAAAACAGCTTTTCTTAATGGCATGATTGATGAAGAAATATATATGGAGATTCCTGAAGGAACTCAGTATTCTGAAGAAATCAAAGATACGAAGCTGTGTAAATTAAAGCGATCGTTATATAGTCTACGTATAAGCCCAAAGCGATGGTTGAACGGTTTGCGGAAATAGCTTCAAAAATTGATCTTATATCTAGTGATAACGAACCGTACTTATTTATTTGGAGGGACAATGATCAATTTTTTATATTACTATTACGTCGATGATATGCTTGTGGCGAGCAATAATACGGTCATATTAAATGAAGTAAAAATTAAATTGCAGTAAGAATTCGAAATGACTGATTTGGGCGAGCAGCGATATTTTTTGGGAATAACAATACAAAGAAATGGACAATAACAAATTATGGTATTAAATCAGGAAGTTTACATTGATAAAATATTAAAATGGTTCGGTTTTAATGAAATGCACCCGCAAAGAACGCCCGTGGTTACGATGCAAGCAGCGAATCGGGAAAGAAAATTGAGAGAGAGTGAATATGATCCGGACACTTTAGATATTTCAGTGAGTACTGAAAATGCTCCGTACAGAGAAGCTGTAGGCAGCCTTTTATATACGCAGTACATGTGCTAAGTTGCAGGCATCAGCTAAATCCAACTGAAGATGATTGGGCAATGGTAAAGCGAGTTTCTAGGTATATTAAAGGGACGAAAAGTTGTGGTTTGAGATTTTTATCAGAAAAGCGCGATTTACAAGTTTATTTAGATGCAAGTTTCGCAGAAGAAGATGAAACAGTAAAGAAATGTTAGTGTAAGTCTTTTAAAAATCTTACAAGAAGCGTTTCTTGATTTAGTAAAATGGTACAATGCAACAATCCACAAAGAACATGTATCAGAAACTCAAAAACGTAGCAAACTTCAGTTTGAGGGGGGTAATAAGGGGGGGGGGACCTTTTGAAGGTTGTGAAGGGGGGCGCAGAGAGGGGGAGCATGAGGGGGTTCAGGCCAGAACTTTTCCTTACAACTATATAATATATAGAATATATATGGGTGGTTCTCTGACAAATCGAGCGGTCGATTTTTTGACCCTATCGAAAAAAATTTTTAAAATGTTCCTAAGAGACACATGAGTATCCCTGAATTTTTTCAGATTTTTTGCATCAAGTATCTTCGAGTTACAGAGGGTCAAAGTTGATGAAATCACATTTTTTTGCTTTTTCTGGCTACTTTCATTAATTTGCAGATCCTCAGGGAAGCATTTTTCACTATAGAGATATATAACATTTTTTTCTGCAAATTTTCTAAACTATTTAAAAAAAATATTTTTGATGTCGTATATATATGTTTTAAGAAACTTATAAGTCATTTAAGTCTTAAAATCAAGTTTTAGGAAAGTTCGATCATCCGGATCATAACCAAAAAATTCATGAAGATACCTTATTTTAATTCAAAAAAGTCTGCGAAAGACCCAGAATGTCAGAGGCCTTGGTTTCTCTGTAAAAAATCATTATATCCATTCATATATGACAAAAATTTAGTTTTATTGCTATATCGAAGCATTTCACTAACCTTATCATTTTTTTAATGACTGAAATTATTATAAAAAAATTTACGTAATTGATAAAATTGGTTAAATTCTTCTATATAGCAATAAAACTAAATTTTTTTCATATATGAACGGATATAATGATTTTTTACAGAGAAACCAAGGCCTCTGACATTCTGGGTCTTTCGCAGACTTTTTTGAATTGAAATAAGGTATCTTCATGAATTTTTTGGTTATGATCCGGATGATCGAACTTTCCTAAAATTTGATTTTAAGACTTAAATGACTTATAAGTTTCTTAAAACATATATATACGACATCAAAAATATTTTTTTTAAATAGTTTAGAAAATTTGCATAAAAAAGTGTTATATATCTCTATAGTGAAAAATGCTTCCCTGAGGATCTACAAATTAATGAAAGTAGACAGAAAAAGCAAAAAAACGTGATTTCATCAAATTTGACCCTCTGTAACTCGAAGATACTTGATGCAAAAAATCTGAAAAAATTCAGGGATACTCATGTATCTCTTAGGAACATTTTAAAAATGTTTTTCGATAGGGTCAAAAAATCGACCGCTCGATTTGTCAGAGAACCACCCATATATATATGGACCCAGTATATAGCGATGCATGAACTATATTATGTATAGCGTAGTCCTTACTTATTCTTATGGGGAACCGATAAGCAATGTGTAAAGTGAAACTCACTTGTCGCCAAGACGTCGAAGTATTCGGATGCATAACGAATGACTCATTCATATTCTTAATACTCTGCATCGTATTTCAGTATATAATATATAATTAAATATCTTTAATTATTTCACCTTGTACCCTGCACTTATTATACAATGGAAATAAAACATTCCTGAATAAAAATAAGAATTTTTAGAATATGTAATTACGGTTTTCTACATTGCACTTCAAACTCAGAAATATCCCATGAAAAAAAGAAATGTTCTTTTTATAAGACATAATATCTGATAATTTTTCCTTTCACTAAAACGATCATATAATATTAATGATTATAATCTGCTGATTGCCTGTTCTTGAGGCTGTCGGTAGCTTCATGGAGGCGGTCGACAGTCGTGAAACCTCGTCTCTCTCGTCAAGGTTGCATTGAATAATGCTTATTTCAATTATGGAGGTAGTTTGATTTTTCGACAAAACGATTTTCTCCATTTTGAATTTTCGGTAAAATTTTTTTATTTTCCTCAGTAAAATGGTTTGCAGTATGTAGATCTTTCGTTCTTATATGTTACTTGACTTTATGAGGTTTCAGTACAACGCAGTTTTCGTTATTTCAAAATTTCAATGAATTGATGTTGTACATGGTACTACTACTACACTTGATGAAGGATTAGACTACGAGAAAAAATTGTTGACGAGCCTTAAATTTGCTTGAAAATTTCAGACTGAGTTTCAGAAGCTAACGATTCTAATATATTTTAAAGATCTCGATGTCCATTTAGTAGAGCAATAGAGTGTAGAAATTGATCGACTTGGCGCTACTTGTTATAGCAAACTGCAAAGTCACGATCAGTCGCCCTTTGAGCTTTAGTCATCGTTAACGACTCTCCTCGAAATGTTTAACGTTACGAAATAAGCATTCTAGATTTTTTCAGAATGCTAAGAAAATAACTTATGCATAAAAGTTCAGGGCTTTTACATCCTGCCTCTCAACAGTTGACACGTAAAGGATCAAAGCCGGTGATCAATCATTTTGTGGGAGAGAAAAAAAGAACAGCAGCCGATATAGGATAAAATATATAATCGTCTAATATATGGAATGAGCCCAGACGTGTGTGTGTAGGCAATCGGCCGGAGGAACAACATTAGGTAAGTATACTTTGCCGTGAGCGCGATGCAACCCGAGCGAGCGAGCGAGCGCGCGCGCCGCCTGTAATAATCACATTCGTGACTCAAATCTACGATTAGCCCGGCACACGGCACACAAATACGTAATTTACACGAGCCGGAGAAGGATATGGCTTCCGGGGCGGTGTGCGACGCGTGTAGGAGATGCTGATCGCTCGATAAGTCGACGGCGTGACATGTAGAGATTGGCTTGTGCTTATAGAAGCTCACGTGCGTGTGTAATGTGTATATACTTATGCGCGCGGGAAAGCCCGCGAGGACGTTTTGGCTACGTGAAAAATGTCGCGACTACTTTGTAAGTCAGATTTTTCGCTATCTAGGTGTTTGCCTTTGCTTGTCGCTTTTTCGCATGGTTACTGCTCAAATGTGTGTAATATTAATAGGTTCGCAGGTTAAAATGTAAATTTACATTGTGTAGTTTTTTCCTGAATTTTTTTCATATTTTCTTATTGCAGGCACTTGGATTACCTAGCTGACCCCTTCAATATTGATCGCCGCAGTGAGAGTTGAGAAACGACAATAAATTTCACTGATGTATTTTTTATTTATTTGCAATAAGATTAATGAACTGCAGGATTATGGAATTCGATTAATTCGATCAGTTGCAATACTTGCTTGCATTACGTGTTTTACTTTTACGCCACATTATTTACACTTAGCTCGATGACTATCTCGTTGAAAAATAAAATTTAATTTTTAATTCTTTACATTTAAGGTTTGACGAGGAATGTAGTTTTGAACAATTTGACCATAAATCTGGGTAAGAACCATTAGCTTTCGCGACGACGTGCAGCTATATAGCTGATGTAGAATTACGCGATTCCAAGATTGGCAGTAAAGGTTAGGTATAGTTCTCGGGGGATATAGTGTATGCGGCGGTAGCACAGCTTAAAACATTTGAACGGATGAAAAGCTGGAGCAGCAGTATTGACAGAAGTTAAATAAGTGGCCGGGAGATAAAGGCACTGCAATACAAAGGATCGGAATAGAATGTCTAGCGATGAATCGAGCAGCCCAGCCCGGAAGGTGCGTAAATAATGAATAAGTTGGAAAAAATTGGAGAGGCGATGCGAATAGCCTAACGTTGCAGAGACGATGCACCGCGATCTGGTCGGCGTTTCGTCGCGAGAGCAGCAAGCCGCAGCGCGAGGAGCAGCCCGCGAGCGAGCTGGCCGGCCATAAGGAATTCCCGGCCGTCTGGTCGGAGCTGAGGTAAGCCTCGCGCGCGAGTCGCGCCGATTGGAGAATTGCGAGCGCAGTATAGAAATCAAGGAAGTACCCCGTTGAAGTAAGATCGAAGGGCGAGCTGTGCGACTGCGAGATCGAGAGCGGCGACGGGCGGGTGTACTCGGCCCACCGCGTCATCCTCGCCGGGGTCAGTCCGTACTTCAAGGTCCTCTTCACGAGCAGCCTGAGCAGCAAGCGGCAGCGCCTCGAGCTGCCCGAGGCCAGTGGCGCGCTCCTCGGGCTGATCCTCGAGTACGCCTACAGCGGCAACTGTCGCGGCCTCAGCCCCGAGAACGTCGACGAGCTGCTCGTGCTGGCCGACCGGTTCGAGCTGCTCGGGCTCGTCCGGCTCTGCGCGGACTTTCTCGCCGAGCAGCTCAGGCCGAACAATTGCCTGGGCATTCACAAGTTCGCGAGGCACTACTTCTGCGAGGAGCTCGAGCGCCGCAGCCGCGGCTACGTACGCCGGCACTTCCAGACCGATTCTGCGCGACGCCGAGGGAGCCCTCGAGTTCTCCCAGTTGGGTGAGTTCTTGCATCTCAACCTCGTTCCTTCTTTCTCTATGCAGCTCGCTCCGAGTAATCTGTTTAACGAGTTCATATTCGCGTGTGCGCCACCTATCAGGTTAACTTGACCGATATACGTATTATTTCTCGCGATGCTTCAGCTTAGCTAGTTTCTACAAGTGAAATACATTTTTTTCTATCAAATTAATTTTATTAGGTAAACCTTGCTAAATTGCACATATATCTGGCTAGAAACCGAATATATTCCAATTTAATCACCAGTTTTATAAGGAAACTGATCGGACTTGCTCTTCAGGTTAAATGTATTATTTTTAATTTCCATAATTATTTTAAAATTTAACCACAATCTAGTAGCATTGACCGTTTTTTAAAATCGCGGAATCATATCTTGTAGTATATTAATTATACTACAAGATATGAATATATATAGGGACGAACTCGCCACTAAATGTAAACAATAAAGATTTAGTTTTAAAATTTGATACTTGAATTGGAATATGCTTACTCGGAATCGGAAATACTTGGTTTAGACGAGTAAACGAGTCATTAGTTAATACTTCAACTAACTTATAAACTTGTAAACAATGAAAAATCATAGAGCTATAGATGGCAGACGTAACAAAAAATTTTATTTTATCAATAAAATTTTCATTAATTTAATTAAATGGCTGGATCATAACATTTCGATAACATATTTAATTGATTTATTAAACTGAGAATAATTAAAGATTAGTTGGGTTGGTTAGAATAATTTTTCACAAAAAAAAAAAATTTTTATTAAAGTAATAAACAGATTCATTCGATTGATTAAATGTTTAATTATCTTAACACACAAACCATGTTCTAATAAAAAATTATTTAAACATTAAACTAAATATTAGATTAAATTAAAATTAAATTGCTACTTTAATCAGAAAAAAATATTAATTCTATATGAACGTAATAGTTAACTGTTCTAAAATATGAAGTTTAGTGATTAACAAAATTAAATCTGGCTACAGCCAGACGTTCGATAGTACTGTTTCAATCTGAAAATAAGTGTCGGGAGCCGACTCAAGCTAATACTTAACACGAAAGAGTGCGATGAGGTGGAGACGCTGCTTCGGGACGAGGAGCTGAACGCGCCTCGGGAAGAGCTCGTCTTCGAGGCTGTGAAGCTCTGGCTGGGGGACTCGGAGCGCAGAGCTGCGGCGGCGACTCGGCTGCTCTGGGCCTGTCCGCGCTACGGGCTGATGGAGCCTCAGTTCCTCGAGGAGACGGTCGTCGCTTGGCTGGAGAGGCGCGGCGGCGCGGGGGACCTCGTCGCGACGCTCAGAGGCGCGAGCTGGCCGAGCGAGTGGCGACGAGCGCGGGCGCCTTACGAGCTCTTGCTGCTGCTCGGAGGCTGGACGGCGAGGAGCTGGTTGACCAATCTCGCCGAGACTTACGAGGCCCGTTCTCAGCGGTCAGGATAATTCATTTCGAGTTTACAGCTCAGTATGGGAAATGGTATTTCCGACTTTACGAGGGATGCAGGTCTCTACTTTAGTTTGCTTCCTACGAATTTTCAGACGATTTTCATGCCTAGTCTTTTTTCTAACTTTTTCTTGTACACTCTTGTCCATAGTGTATTTATACCATTGAATGTCCATATAAAAAACTAAGTGATGATTGAATTTGAGAAATGAATCTATTATATTCGTGCAGTTATTAGTTATTTAAAAAATGAATAATAACTCGAGTCGCAGATTCATTTCTAGAAAATTTTTAATCGATGCTGTATTTCCACTCCTATCTTATTAATAAGTTCATAAGTTCATTCGCGTTATTGAATTGACCTTATACAACAGTAAAAAGAATAACGTAAAGAAAGAGTAGAGGCAAAAATCAGATGTTAAGCGGTTCATCAATGGGTGGGGGTAACTGTCTGGAAAATCGATTTCCACATAACTGTTTATTTTATAATTAAATGTAATTTTATTCAAACCGATTAAGTCTTAATTCGCGTATTACTACTGACGCGCAGCAAAAATTTCTCTGTAAATATTTCGTTTGATTTCAATAAGCTAAAGATATAGTTTATTATATTCTTTGGAAAAGTTCAGGGCTATAGTCGTTAGAGCAATTTCGATGATATTTATCTCTGTGCGATTTTCACTTAACCGTCTAACTTTTATGTGAATAATTGAATTCTAGCCTTTACCTGTTAAATTTATGAACGAATGTTCCAAGGAAGAAAATAAACTGTAGTTTATTGAATCGACTAGATTATATGCCCACCCAGTGAAGATAAAAAAAATGTGTTGACCATGATTTTCAAGTATCCACGAGTAGTATATAGAAATGATGTAGCGAGCGAACGGTAGCTGAGAGCAAGGAGGAAGGGGAAAGTGGTTGCGGGCGTTTGGAAAGTAGGAAAAAACGTAGTGTGGTTCGGGAGTGTGCAGGTGGCGCAAACGACCCGACTGGGCGGACGAGTCGACGCGAGCCTACCACGGGCTCTGCTGCCTCGAGGACGGGCTGGTCTACCTGTGCGGCGGCTACGACGGCCGGCGCATCCTGAACACGCTGCGCTGCTTCGAGGCGGGCCGCTGGCTCGAGCGCGCCTGCATGCACGAGGCTCGCTGCTACGTCAGCCTCTGCGGCCTGGGCGGCAAGCTCTACGCCCTCGGGGGCAACAACGGCCTGGCTCGGCTGAGCTCCTGCGAGCGTTACGAGCCCGCCCAGAACCAGTGGCAGTACATAGCCCCGATGCGCCAGGAGCGATCCGACGCCAGCGCGGCGGTCCTCGCCGGCCGCCTCTACGTCGCCGGGGGCTACGACGGCCAGCACATCCTCGACAGCCTCGAGATCTACGACCCGAGCACCGACCAGTGGACCTGGCTCGTCTCGAGCATGCACTCGCCCAGGACGGGACTCTGCCTGCTCTCCTTTCGGAACTCCCTCTACGCCATCGGCGGATTCGACGGATACCAGCGACTTGCTTCTGGTGCGCATTTCTACTTCTCCGCGCAGTTACAGGCAAATCCCAAACAGCTGCATAGTATCCAAACTGACCTGTATACTGTGTAGTGGAGCGATTCGACTGCACATCGACGGCTGCCGAATGGCACCGGATCCCGGATATGTCTCACGCGAGGAGCAACCTCGCGGCCGCGGTCCTCGACGAGAGGATCATCGTGATCGGAGGCTACGACGGCTCGCAGCCGGTTCCCTACGTCGAAGCCTACTCGGCGAAACTCGACCGATGGTCCGAGCTTCCGCCGATCATCACCGCTCGCAGTGCCCTCGCCGTCTGCGTTCTTCCTCTACCCGCGCCCGCGGCCGCGTCTCCGAATATTACCCTCCGCGAGGCGCTTCTGTGAAGGCTTTGCTCAATTTTTACACTACACTTTATATTTCTCTTTTATCCATTTCTTTTACCATTTTTACCCGCAAGATTCAATCTTTTATGAGGTATATTTTAGATTGCCGGTCTAGTACTGCGCTGCGTACTTCTAGTATTGGAGGTGCCTTGTATAGGTATAGGGAGAGGGAGAGAACGAGAGCCGCGAGAGATAATCTCTCCGATGTTTATGTTTTGTACAGATATACGTAATTCTAATTTTATTCGTCGATTATACATTTTTACTTTTTTTTATATATTTTTACTTTAGACTAAAGATACATAGGTATTTATTGATACTTACGATCAGCACGTTTGTCTATATGTTGATTTCACAGCTTGTCTGCGCATTTTTAAAATTTCTTATTCACACATACCATACATGCACATACATGTTCTGTCCATAATACTATTTTAAATAATTTCTTTCTCTTTTTCAACGGTAATCAAATCGAAATAAGCGAGACAAGTTTCGATTAATTATTACAGGGAAAAAATTATTATAGTTTCAATGAAATAAATTGAATTGAAAGCAATCGAATCTTTTAAATAAAAATATTAACTAAATTCAATAAGGAGAGATTTATTTGGATACTGATTTTCTAATATAAATAAATCAATAAAAAATTAATTATATAGAAACGCTAATTATATAGAAACATACATAGAGAGTAAACGCAACTATGCATATGCGTATTTCAATATTTCAAGATCCCTTCTGCACATTCGAAATAGTTATTACACAATAAATAAATCGGAAAACAATATGAAAAAGAAAGGTGAAAACAATTAAATAATTTCTGTATACAACGCTTACGATTCTCACATTTCAATGGTGAAATTAAATTCCATTTTCTGCAGAGTACTGAACAATGTTCTCTCTGCGTTCACAGCGAGATACGAGGCAGAAAAGCCAGAAGAAAAAAATCTATCATCACCAGTAGAATTAATTATTTTCCATGGGCGACACTTGAAAAGCTCCGATCTCCCATCTCCTTAGCGGTACGAGTGTGTTCGTACAACGTCGAGTCGTCGAGCGTCGGGAAAAATCACATTGCACGTTATATAATTAAGCATAATTACCCGGCATCAAAAAGAGAGATAAGCGCGCGGCAGTCGCGAAGGGTTGTTTACCGGGCTCTGATTTAATACACTCGCGCGCAGTGAGGCAGTGCACACATGCCACCTCTTCATCTTTCCCTCTCCTGAATACATAACGAAGCGCGCGCATTAGCCGCACATAAGCGCGAGCTTCGCATGGAAAAATCCTGGCCGCGTATCTATATACGTATATACGTAGACCGGACGGGACGGGACGCGTGCCGGCCACTATCAATTTATCACCCTTCGCGCGTTCAGCCACCCCCGAGGGACTTTCTTTCTCTCTCTCTCTCTCGGCGGACGGCCGGCTGTTCTCTTGGCCCTTTTTCTGCGCTGCGCGCGGGACGTCCCGTTGCCCGCTTCAACCCTTCCGACTCTCTTTTCTCTTTTTCACACTTTGCGCGGCTTTCCCGGACTTTTTCTCCGGCCCGGCGCAGGGCGGAGCTGTGCGGAAAGGAGAGAAACAGCGGTCAAGATGGTGTGAGAGCCGGACGACGGCGTGAGTGGTCATTCCGTGGCTGGATCCTGGGAATTGTATTTGGCTTACTTCTGCGGACGGATTAATTGAGATTGATGCCGTGCTCTTCTCTCTTGCGGCCTCCAATTCAAACGCTCTTTCTTTCACTTCACTGCAGTTTTTTGATCGAGCTTCACAAGCTGTTGAAACGCATTTCCTCTTGGGTTCATTAATAACTGCGCGCGAATTGTGGATATTAACTAGTATAGATTGTAATTTTCAGATAAGAAAAAAAATGATTTAGATTACTCGCCAAGAGGAAACGGAAGCAATAAAAATTATTTGTTGATAAGTAAAACTGAAGCAAGTTTAAGTAAACGAGAAGGAAAGTATAAGTAAGAGAGAAAGAGCGAGAAAGAGAGGGAGAGAGAGAGGGATAGCAGGAATCAGTAAAATAGAAGATGAATACGATAGGGGAGAATCGGACTGGTCGAGTGTAATAGCTGTGGACGAGGGTGTCACATTGTAGATCCGCATCAGACTCAAATCCCATGGTCAACGCAATTTCGTAACGGAGCTAGCTTAGTGTCAACATCACTCAATTCGTCGATGTAGCAAACAAAAATCAAGAGCATTTTCATAATTACGAAAACGTCTATAACGTCGTGTCTGGCATCATCTAATTCATTCGTTTAGCATCACAAGTGTTGATTCATTTCTAATCTTCGTTTAAGTGCATTACACTAATTTTCATAGCAAACTCAAGTTTATCAAAAGCATTTTATAGGATTCGATGTTTATCTATACAAGGTTCATTGCTAGTTACGAGAGGTTTCGAATTTGACACTGTGTATAAGACGTACTGGCTCAAAGAGATCTAAAGTGATTACATCATTACATGCTCTACTCGCAGTACACGCAGATCGTTTCAATAAATTAGTTCATTTGAGAAACACCGTAAGAAAAATGCAACAATCGATTCCGCGTCAATCCCTCGCGTGCGAAGCTATCCAATATCATATCGCAACGGCGAAAGCACATCGTCGACAATGAGAAAAAACAGGAGAAGCTGATTAAACGAATTCTCGAGGAACAAATGTCGCCTCGTCTGGCATTATTATGCGCGAATCGATCTCGCCGGCATATCCCCACGCATATAGACGCCGGGCTAACTCCGTTGCCTAACAGGGAATTGAAAAATTTAATAAAGCAGCAGTGGAGGAAAAAAATGGGGCTGATGTTGCTTCGCGCACAGACACTTGTGCAATGTAGCTGTGCGTGGAGCGAGAGAGAAAGAGAGAGAGAGAGAGAAAGAGAGCAAGTTGAAAGCAAGGGGAAATTAGGGTGGCGCGTGTAGCACAAAAGAGAGAGAGAGAGAGAGAGAGCCGAACGAATGATCGAGAGAAACGACACGCGAGGCCTCAACGCACAATGCCACGCACGAGAGGGCACATATATCGCATTGTTCCGCGAACACTCGAGTTCGCTTCTTTCTCTCTTTCATTTTTTCGCCAGTCTCGCCACCTAAATCGCAAAAGAGAGAGAGAGAGAGAGAGCGCACCAAGATCGATGTCTAATCCTTCAGGACCACTCGACTAGTCTAGCTACGGGTCTACAGCGTTTCTAAGAAGATCCGAATGGCTTTTGTTGTGCGTCACGGGCTGCTCGACACTGCAGTGTTGTTATAGTTTTGGGGGAAAAAGAATTAGGTGGCGTTTTGGGTGCAAGCCAGCTTTTTTTATCGATTCTCGAAAACAAAGGTTTTGTACCATAATTATTATTCGTCAGATAAATAACTGTCTATTCATACTCAAAAGTTATTTTCCAGTAGCTCCTTTACAACGATCAAATTATTGTACATTCAAGCGTCTAGAGCCGAGTCCAATCAACATCCTGAAAACTTGTTACTGACAATTCAAAAATTAAACTTTCTTTAACTTGTAAGTACGTTATATTCGTGCTGTCTCTCAGACATCTATCTGCAAAATCTATTTTGCTACATCAAGAGAATACATTAAAATCCGTAGAGTATAATTGAGGAAATTTGGCATGAGCGTTAATCCGACTGGCGAATACGTCGCCTCTGCTCTCCTCGACTCCTGCTCGAGCGCGCGACTTTAAAATTGAACAATTTGTCAAGTCTAATCTCCGGCTCGTCCATGCGCGCGTCCCGAAAGAAAGCTCCAAACATCCGCATTAATCCAAGCTCTCAAAGTAATGCTTATATCAGCGCGTTTCGCGCATAAAACAAAACGAAAAGGCAAGCGTGACTTTTCCTCAGAGAGAGAGAGAGAGAGAGTAGCGCGCAGTTTTCCCCCTCTGCACGTGTAGGCGAATGAAAAATCGACTTGCGAGGTTCGCTCGCGCGCTCGAGGGGTGCAAAAAAGCAGCGCAGCAGCAGCAGCAGCAGCAGCAGCGGCGGCGTAACGAGAAGGAGAAGGGTTAAGGTGGATATGGAAGGGAGCAATAAAATCAAGCGTCGGGGACTGGAGTACTGTGTGCTATACTCGTAATCTCGGCTGCCGCGCGATCTCATTTTCGTTTGCGCGAGAGCGAGCTAATTAATTCTCACGGCGACATTGCGTGACTTACGCGCTCGCCCGGCTTTAAGAATATCGCGCGCGCCCGCTCGATCGATTACGCTTTTTTCAATTAGTTTCTACACGGGCGCCTCACTCTCTCTCTCTCTCTCTCCCTCCCCCCCCTTCCCCTTCTCTGTGTACGTATATAGTGTGCCTTCACGTCTGCCTGTGAGCCGGAGATTGAGCCGAGAGTTAATGGAGTTCCAGCAGTCATGGGCATTTCGATGTCTTTAGAATCGAGATAAGATGTTAGATGTCGAGCTATCTAGATACTTTTCTATCTGTCGCCATGGCTATTCGCACAGCTATTTTCCTACGAAACGTTAGTAAAACCCACATTCATCTACAGTTTTCGGGTTATAGAGTACCTAAATACTTTTCCATAAAATATTGTACCTGGCGTCAAAGTACTTACGCGGTTATTATAGTTAGAATAATTTTTGTTCTCAAGTATTTGTTCTATCGTTAAGAAAAAAAGTTCTTTACGAATCTTCAACGTATCCGCATTCTCTCCCGCAACCTATTTAAAAGAGATTTCCAGAAGAATATAAGGGTTCTACGGAGTCGTTTGAAAATATCATAGCGTAATTTACGATATAGAAGAGCGCGCGCGCGCGCGCGCACTCCCTACTGCGGTTGTGTGTGTAAAAACGTCGCGTCGAATTCGAGTCTTTTTCCCGCGGTAATGGCGCTCCCCTCAAATGAAGCGGGAATTAAGCCAGCGAAGAGAAAGTCGGCGGGGAAAAAGGGGCGAAGGAAGGGCGCGAGAGGAGTCGCGCTCGAAGAAAATTAAGCAGAGCCCGGTAATTTGAGGTATTGATTTTTATAGTCTCTCTCTCTCTCTCTCTCGCCAGTGCTCGCGGCGGGGCATACATTAGAGCGAGCGAACGAGCGAGCGAGAAAGAGAGTGAGGGCCGCAGCCGAAAGTTGCGCGCGTTTCTTGCGAAGGAAGCCCGGCAACCCTTGTACTTTGCAGTCCGTCTCTCTTTTCGCCTTGTCTCGCGAAAGCTCTGGCGCTGCTGCACGAGGGGCGACACGAACGCGGTGGTGCCTGGCGATCAAACACCCCTTCTTCTTCTTCTTCTTCTTCTTCTTTCTCTTCTTCTTCCTCCTCGTCCGCTTCTTCTCCTGCTGCTGCTGCTGCTGCTTCTACTTTCGGTTCTGCCGCTCGGCTGCGCGGGGCGAGGGGAGGGCAAGCACTGACTCTGACCTCTACTGTCTTCGCTCGGCGACGACGTCCTTTTTCTTTCGGCTAAACACTACCGAACTTTTCTCGAGATGCGAAATTAAAGTCACTCTCGGTTTCTCTTGGGGATTAGAGAATTCTCGCATATTTTTGCATAGGATCAGCTCTTACAGTCAGGGTCAACGGCTGTTTTATCCGCGCTCGAGCTTTTCTTTTCTTTCGCTGACGGCCGCTCTATATCGACGAGGTGTAAATGGCCGAATGATAGCTAATACGGAGATAATTCACTCGGAGAGCCGAGCTTATTCCCTCGTTTTCGCTCTTGGCTTTAGCTCCCTTCTTCTCAAATTTTAAATCTGGAGTACAAGTTGGGATTGCCAAAAGTACGTATAGTAACACGCTGATTCGATTTATTCATTTAATTTATTTTTAACAAACTTAAATTATAAAATATAACATTAAAGACAGTATACGTTATATGCACTGCTCAATTGTGCAGAATGTAAAATTCAATCTTTAGGTATAAAGGAAAATATTCCTTACTGCAGATATTGAAATGTAAGAATCAAAACTTCAATTCTGAGAATACGTACCTAAATAATGAGTGCAGGTACTTAATTTAACGAAAATATCAACAAATTGCAGCTTACTATAGAAAGAAAATAGTTAAGATTTTTAAACATGAGTATTGACTTTAAAAGAATTTATATTGTAGCATTTTAAAAAGAGAATTAGCCAGTCCCATGTCGTAACCATAATTCTATTACGGTACTGAAACAAGAACGTGTACACATATGCTCATATGCGTTTTATGAACTTTTAATGAGGCATAAGAGCAATTAATCTTTAACCATGTGAAAGTTTTGTTAAAGAATATTTTAGATACACCTACAATATTTTGAGTAACCAGTTTTGAGTACTCAAAATAATTAATTGTATACTATTAAGCCTAACACAACTCTTGCAATTTCAAGGTATTTCCTCCAATTATTTTTATTTTTTTAAATCTGTAGCAATTCAGAAAAAAATTCTGTATCGATGAAACGTCAAAATGCAAGTAGTATGTATATACAGACTCGAGAATCCGATTATGCTCAGCTCGAGGAAACGTCAAACGAGAAGCACGCATATCGCGAATTAGGGGATGCAATAAAAATAGCAGACTGTACGAAATTCCTCGGCTAATGTCATCCCCCCTCCCGCTTCCAGCATTGACCGCGTATATACAATATAAACGCCGTAAAAGTGGAAGTATATCTCACAAACTGCCGGTTGGCACGATACACCCTGTACTTACGTGCACTCGTATATATACCGTGTAGCTAAAGCGCTTGAGCGCATGCATTCTCCACTTGCACTCACACGCGTTTGTACATCACAAAGAGCTTTTTTTTCGAGGATGGAAGAGGGCCAGAGAGTAAAGAAATAAAAAGGCCCATCGATCGCCTTCAAGCAGCACGCACGCGTTGCCTGCTTCTTTTTTTTTCTTTTGCTTCTCTCCTTTCTCTCCTTCTTCCCTTCATTTTTCACATGCCGCATTTTTACAATTGTAGTCCAAGTTCTTCTTTTCTCGCGCAACTTCGTACACAAGGTTTTGCGCAAATTCGTTTTTTAAAAGTTATGTTCATCTGACTGCTGTATTGGGGGCATATATATAATTCTGCACATGGCTGTACACCAATATCTTTTACAATTATTAATAGTGTTAGAATAGATTTGCTAAATATTTCATGTGAATACTTGTATCAATTCCAATTACTTTGAGTGCGAAAGTATTTGAAACGTAATGAAATTAATAATTGAATTATTGTCTTAATATGGAATTTTAGTATACATAAGTGCAAAAACAGTAGGACCCCTTTAAGTTTGAAAATTAATCAACACCTTGCAAACGTAGTGAGAATTTTCAAGCTGAAAGAAATGAAAAATTAGCATCTAAAGCTGCAACCGCACTGGTCTCCGAGCTTAGCTCGAGCGTACAAATAAAGCAGAATCAATCAGTCTCGCTGTCACCCCCGCTTCCCTTTTTTACCTCGACGTTTTTCGCTCTTGCTCTCTTTTTTCTCCCTCCGCCGCGACGCTCGCGATGCATGTAATCAGTCTCTCCTCTCTCTCTCTCTCTCTCTGCAAGCTCAGGCAGTTTCGCAGTTTCGGGACTTAAAAAGTCGCATGATACTTATGGGAGCGCGGCACGAAACGCGTTCATTACTCGCAATTGTCGGAAATCGTCAAATCGCGGGCGCACACCCGCCGCCGCCGGCCCGCCACGACGTACGCCGACCCGTTTTAGCCTCCTATGCGGAAAATCGCTGCTTCCGCTGTCGTGTTGGGTGGGAGAGAGAAAAAAAATTTGATATTCCTCGAAATATACGGCTGCTCATGCGACTATGCTTCGCTTTTTGCTCCGCGAATACAGCGAAAGCCTTCTTTCGGCATGTCTTGAAATTCGAGTAATTAGTTTTTGTGCAATAAATCTTCTCCTCATCGCAGATCCTTTGCAATGCGTTGGCTAATATTATCTCGTTAGAAATGTTTAATTCTTGCACTTTACGGTAATGCAATTAAAGTATTATGTTCTAACATAATATATTTTTTCGTTTTATGGGAAATCATGATTACTGAAACTAAGTATTAAATATAAAATGGTCTCAAAATTCTCTTTGCTTACCAGGATAATTCAACATACTATGATCATCATTCAAATAGATGTTTTCGATGTATACTTATACACATTATTTTTTTACGAAAGTTCTATGAGGATGACTTCACTGCTTTTAATTCCATGTAGGTGCTGAATTATTCATCGCCGAATAAAATATTATAACAAAATATAACGTAGAATCATTAGTTCATTACATTATCATGTGTTACTAAAGTAATAAAGAAGCAAACGAGTGTAAGGAATATTTAAGTAATTTTGTAAGATAAAAAGTATAGTTAAATGTAATCATTATTATTTACACTGGATATGCTACTAGTCACCATAAGAATTACAATGCAATTAAATCATACACTTAATTAAACCGATCGAAGTACTTTATCCGCAAAGAAATAGCGGCGTAGAAATAAAAAAGCAAATCAGGAGGGTAGCTTCCCCGTTTATCTGCGAAACATAAATACACAAAGGGCTAGGCTGCAGACAGCGAGAGAGCGAGGGAGAGAGAGAGAGAGAGGCTCGGGCAGAAAGTCGAGGAAACAGTGCTCTCGAGCACTTGACGGTGCGCGTATGCGACGATGCATATAACTGTAGGTAAACGTTAGCCTCACCGGTGCAGGACGTGTGCACATTACGTATGTGCCCTGCACACGCGCCCCCGCGTGTGTGTTGAGCTGACGCGCACACAGCCGAGATCGTGACTTTCTCGCTTTCGCTCGTGGAAGGGCACATCCTTTTTCTTCCTTCGGATACCTATACATACCTACCATCGTACACATGCATAGCTCGTGTTCTTATACGTTAGCGCGAGCGCTCGAGTTGATCTCTATAAGAGAGCACGGCCGAGGCTACCTTACCTACAGCATCGATAAATTCTCCGTATATGTGCAGCGTGTAATCGCGGCGAAGAGCTCATTTTTTTCTCTGTATAGCCAGTCGAGCATCTTTCTTGTGTCGACGCGACATCGTTGTCCTGGTTTCTTATGTACAGCGGCCTCTACGACTACAGGGTTATAGAGTTGCTAATTTTTATTAATCTCTATTGTTATTTTACAAAAAAGGTAGACCGGAGAGTATCTCGGTTTTCTGATAATTACAATGAAAATAGTTTGTCACACTTTAGGTGGCAATGTGCTTACATTATTTATAACTTTTGGAAATTTAATTTATTTTTATTTTTAAAACTCAATATCTAAACTGTTTCAGTATAATGTATAAATGGCTAACTATTAGTACGACTGATCAAGTAGTTATTGAGGTGTAATTACGTGCACGTAAAGAAACACGAGTAAAAATAAACATCTTGGAATAGAGTACGTAAGTGCGAGGAAGAGAAAAAGCTGTGCTCAATAATATTGCGAACGAATGCGCAGATATAAGCCGAAAGTGACGAATTACAGCGAGCAAAGCCACACGCGTCGATACCTCGAGCGTTAAGCAAAGCAAACAGACGCTCGTACGTCAGCCAGTCGAACCCTCCTCTTTCTCTCTCTCTCTCTCTCTCTCTCTCTCTCTCTCTCTCTAGGCTAAATCGCGAGACAATACACAGTAAGAGGATCCATATATACAATACGTATATAGACATAGGGATATAGGTGGAGAGGAAAACGTAAAACGTCTGCGGCTGGATTTCCTTGTCTTTCTCTCTCGCGCTCTCGCTTCGGCTGGAGCCCTCGCTCCGTTGAACCGAGTAACTTCGTGCCTCGACACGTGGAGAAAAATGCTCGCGCGAGCTCGCGAGTAGGGTAAACGGCAAACATCGCGCACGAGAGAAGAAAGAACAAGAGAGAGAGAGAGAGAGAGAGAGAGAGAGAGAGAGAGAGGGACAGGCCGAGAAGGCGAGAGAGTGAAGGAGGAAGACAAAACAAAGGACGGAGGAGGATGAGAAGGAAGAAAAAGAGCGGAAAGCGCGCGCGCGAGCCGGCTTCGTTCTCAGTTCATATGTGAGCGTCGATTTCGCGGTCCGCTGCGCCGCGTGAGTGGCTAGCTCTCTCGGCTGACTGGTTGCCGCCGCCGCCGCCGCCGCCGCCTCAAAGCCTATATACATACGCTGATCGGACCATGACCTCTCTACTCCTATATTGCTGCTGCGCTCGGGTTCCTGCAACTCCTGCTGGAGACTCGAGAAGCTCACCTGCTCACTATAAATAACTCGTCAATTTTTCTACCAAGGACTCAGTCATGACCCAGGTATATCTGCGCTGATTCGCGGGGTAAAAGAACGCGAAAAGTACTTTTTCTGAAAGAAGAGCAATACTAAGAAAATATTCGAATGGTCATCTGGCGCCCAAAGCTCAAATGCGGCTCGCGGCGCCACGTGGACGAAGGAACAGGTGAAAAGATCCTTGAAAACAGCGGTCCGTCTCTCCAGCTCCGGCGCGCGAGTTATCAGTTTACAACGCTATCGCTCGCCGGCTCCTCTCCCGACCGCCGAGCCTATATAGCGCACCGAAAACGCTTTGGCTTTGCAAGCGAGCAACGGCGTCTCGGGCCCGTGTCGGAGATCGAGAGCAGAGCAGAGAAAGCAGCGAGACAGCGAGAGATGCGCGGAAAGTGTGAGCCCCTTGTGAACATAATCCCCCTTGGAATGCTATATCGGAGCGAAAGCTGCGCTCTTCTCCTCGTGCGGCACAGGTGGCCGAGAGAGAGAGAGAGAGAGAGAGACGACGACGAGGCACACGCGGAAAACCGCCGAGGAAAAATGGGGAGGAAAATGCCGTGGCGTGCGCACAGCCACATTTTACGTGAGCTTTTACCTTAAGGTACTTTTGCGCTGAGGTTCTTGGCCTCGCCCGCACCTGTTGCTCTGCTTTCTCTCTCTCTCTTCTCCCTATCTCTCTTCTCGTCCGTTCGCGCTAGCTATATCGCCGAATCGAAGGCTGCGCGGGCGGACCGAGCGATATCGTAAAATTGGAAGATTAGGTTTTCCGAGGAAAAAGGAACTCTCTGCCGCTGTCTCAAATGCACGGATTTCAGCTTATTTTATCTCTCTCTCTCTCTCTCTCTCTCTCTCTCCCTCTCTCTCGATCTTATGTATATATCTCGCGAGCTTTTTCTCCAGAGAAGGCAGCGCCTTGAATTCTTTGGCTTTTCTTCTCTCTCCCACTGCATGGGGAAGATGTTTCTTTTCAACTACAGTCCTCTATATAAACAAGACTTTTGCCCCTTCTATCTTAAACGTTTCTTTCACGAGAATCAACCAGTGCGACTATTCAGTCATTCTCGACCTGTCTTTTAATTGATATATACCATAAGGATCAAAGGCGTGAAATGGATTTTGTTCCGTGATCCAGTAGCTACAACCACCTGCAAAGATATTTGCTTCAATGTAAAATTAAATTTTAATGTCTTTTGTGTACGCTTTTAAGTCATACTACATTTTACATTCCTCAGAATAGTATGGATTCATAGGAAAAATTTTTATTAGTTAAAATAAATATTTGAAGAGAAAGTTGTACAGCTGCGTGTTCTCGTTCGAGAATGCGTGAAAAGGCGCTAAATAATAAGTAACTCAAATGCGGGTAAAATCAGTGTATATTCAAGGGTATCTAGAGAAGCATTGGTCTTTTCAGCACCAAGTACATTTCTAGACTGACTGCAGCCGCTGCTGCAGACGCCTTCGTTTCCAGCACATCGAGCCGCCGAACTTCGGAAAAATATTGTTTTCTATAATGTATGTATATACGCACATGTAAACACAGCTTTCGCCGCGCTCGGACTTCGAGTTCGAGTCGTAAAATTGGACGCCTCGCTGTCGTCGTCTCGGAGTATACCGTGCGCCGCCTCACATTTCCACTTAGCGCGATCGTCTCTGCTTTCCTTCGGGAAAATTCAACATAGAAAATTCATATAAAAAATATAACTTACTCGCTTCTTCCTCTTGCATTTCCCCAGGCATAGCCTGTGATGTGAAAAAAACTCGAGATTTTGTTTCGTCGAGAAAACCCACATCGAGACGAGAAATCAAAATTTTTCGGCGGATTACTAGCCTATACCAGTGCACTACCGACTACGTATATGATAAATGTTCCATTGAGTGTACCCCGCAATAGGCCGCAATACTTCAGGCGTACCTCTCTCGGATACAACGTCTCTGTGGCCCCCAGAGCACGAGAGAAAATCTTCGCATCTCTCGCCTAAGAACTACGTGGCCAGTGTAGCGCCTCTTTTTATAAGTTGTTATTGCTTTGCGCATCGACTATGGGAGGTAGCGGCAATCACAGATCTGTAAACTGTGACCCGCGAGCCTACACTACGTTATCTATAGAAACGTAGTGGCGAGACGTTCACCCTGAGTACAATGTTCACATACACTTAAAGCACTAACTTAAAGAACTAACAGCACTGCAGCTACGTGATTTTTTAAGCCCATTTGGACTTTAGAGTTTATGAATCTACTGAGTAAAGATTAAACTGTAAGGAAAAATGATCAGAGTGGGACTTATAGTAAGACTCCGATCAAATTCTTTCTGCGATTTTATCATATTCTATTGATTTCAAAATATGCTAATTAGAGTCAACAACATGACTGATTAAAAATATTGTCAAACTATATAACTCCCCTACTTGAGCTGAAAAAACTGAATCGGGTATTTTCGAGAGATATGACGTCGTTGGAGTAAGCGCACATCGTCGGAATAAATTGCAACGCATCGCCGAGGCGATTCCCGTAACTGATGCGGACCCCCAAAGATCGGTAAGGAAAAACAAGCATCGCGTGTATCGGTATTTTCGTGTGACAAGAGTCGAAGGGGACGACGACGACGACTACATCATATTCGTCGCTAATGATTCAGCGATCGAGAAAGTCAACGGATTTGTCATTCTGGCGATAGGGATCTCGAGGCGCTCGAGTCGACGTTGATGCATGATCGGTAAGCGCGCTCGAATCCATCATTGTGTATACTTGCTCGGCTATGGGCTTACGGTAAAAACGAGGAGGGGGAAAAATCGGCTCGGATTCTCGCTCAATAACCGGCGGACAAACACCTCGCGCGAATGACTTATGCCGCTCGGCTCCGTAGGGCTCCGCAGAGCTCTGCGCGCGGCTCGCTGTGCTTTGCAATTACACGACACTCGCCAAGCGATTCCATCTCGGCAGAGGAGTGTATACTAATAGGGCTTGTAATGTGACGAATGTTTCTCGAGAGTTTAGTGAAAGGGGCTAATTTAACACAAGAGTTTATATACACGCGGGCATTCTTTTGCTCGTATATAGCAATAAGATCCATCAGTTAATCCCTTGTGCGCGCATCCAGCGCGGCGAACGATTTAATTATCTCCCGAAGCAAGAGGAATCAAGACATCATACTTTGCAATTAAGAGCCACAAGCTGAGTTATAACCCGTTGTCAAGAGCCATTAGCCGTGAAAAAGCTTCGCTTCTGCGCTATATCCTATAAGAATATAAACGCACGTCTATATACGTAGTAATTCCGCACATACATCGCTAAGGGTAAATCCTAACGTCGGACAGACGGATACGCTCGTTCCTACTAGGTATCGGCGTGTATACACGTTTGCCGCAGTATAACGCGCGGAAGTCGCGGCCGCTTACGGAGCATCACTGCCCGCGATATATCGTGGGAAAGGCCGCGGATGCTGGAAAATAGCATACATACTCGTTGCTGCTGCTGCTGCTGCTGCTGCTGCTAATGCTGCTCTCTACTCCGCAGCGAGAGAGAAGTGCGATCGGAGGAAGGCAGAGAGAGGAAGGAGAGACGTGGGAGGAGGAAATTCGTGGTGCCGGTTGTCGGAAACGAAAAAGAATCTCTCTCCGCTCGCCCAGACGTACGAGTGAGAGGGGGGGGGGGGAGAGTGTAACAAAGACGCCCGGGTCCCCTTTTAACAAAGGATCGAGAGGAGAAACAGAGAGAGAGAGAGAAGATCGCTCTACTTCCCCTCTCTCCTTCTCGCTCGTCTCTTACTCTTCTCCTTCGCTCGACGAGAGTCAGTCGATGATCATCGTTTGCAGACCAGAAATTCGCATATCCAAGCCCCGGTAGACGTCGCTATCATCGCTTCTCTAAGTTATACCAAATACCACGTGATGATGCGAGGCAAGTTTGAACTTGTTATCTTCATGTTTGTAAAACGCAATATAAGATTTTTTAATTGGCATCGAAAATGGCTTGTGCAATTGTCGAAATATTTGAAATGATAGATTATGTTAATGGAAGTAGTAGGCCCTTTGAGGAAGGCACTAGAATACTTAATTCAAATCATATTTTATTGTGTGGATCATTAAACGAATCCAAATCTAGTCATTGATTAAAAAAATATTTAAAATTTAGATACCAACATTGCTTGAATTGTCAGCAATGATACAAATCTTAACTTACTTAAATTAATGTAATCTGATGGCTTAAAATGTAAACTGTAAATTAAAGTCTGGTTCGAAACGGATGTCACTGGCGTAACCTCCAGCCATTTCAATAACAATTCTTCTTCGCGAGGAAATCGATGTAATGAAAAACCAAAGCCAACATGCGTTTTGTACCCCTTTATGGCGCATTTTCTTTTTTCCCAGATTTTTTCTGATTTGTCTACAACTGACGTTTTGTTAGAGAAGATCTATCTTTATGAACACGTGCCGTTCATCTATACAGTTCCCTTAACGTTTTAAGGTTAAGGTACTTTGTTTTGGTATAACTTAGAGCAGTTCTTTTTTCTGCCACCAGATGTGCCACTTTTGCTTGGATATGCGAATAGACTCACGCGCGACCGGCGGAAGTCCCAGAAAAATCGAGCGCCGGTTTTTCGAACGAAAAATCACGCGTCTATTTATAGAAAACTTTTTTCCGCCTTCTCGACAGTCATCCGCGCAAGTATCCAGATACATGTATCTGGACACTTCAGAAACGCAAAGAGTAGCTTTTTCTCAAAGACGAGCAAATAATCGGGAAGCATTCGATTACTCATCTCAAGAGTCCTCATAACCTTAAACATTCAAACAGCACACGACTATACATGCGATTTTATCAAAAATGTATCGAGATACTTGTGTGTCTACGGACTCAAGTATATCTGTAGATACAGCTTGTATCTCAGATACCAATAGTATCTTAATTGAAATTATCTAGACATATACACAATACAAAATATTTTAATTTTTAATTTACTAGTTATCTGTTACTTTATAATTTTTACTCTATCAAAGATTAAAAATTACCGTTGTGCAAAAAAGCAGTCTATGAGTGACATGTGTTATAGAAATTGTTGAAAACAACAGTCGACTATACAAGTTTTTTATTTAAAAGAAGTATCTGCATTTTTTTATAACGTAGAGTCTATTATCTTATCTGGATTCTGAAGACAATTCCCATGACTGTATTTAAAATGATGTATAGTTGCATGGACAGTAAAGTTGGCTCACTGGAATTGGAGGACAGTACCGATCGCTTTAGGTTGATATTGCCCGTACACACATTATAACAATGCGTGTACTCCTTTCTAAATCTCGAATACGTGTACGACTTAAGTAATTTTAATTGGCTCTTGCCATTGTTTTGAAAATTTTAAAAGTCGAGATCGAAAAAATCGGGCCTGAATAGAACGTGCCGATATTGTATTGATGGAAAAGCGGCTGATCGAGAACATGCGTGAAGAAATTTTATATGCGAGTAGAAACGGCCGGCTATGCTCAGACAATGCTGGATTTTTTTTAAAGCGCAACTTGTGTATGTTATGCTTTCGAGCTATTAGCCCAGATCGTTTTGCGAAGTATAGGAAAAACAGTCGAGCCTCGAATGCGTTCAATTAGGTATACATACGAAAGCGACGTACGGATTTCTTGGCGAAAAAGATCGGCAGCTCGTGTATATCGAAAGGGGGAGCCGACTGGCGTGGAATTCCGAGGAAAGAGTCTTTCGAAGGGCTTGACCTTGCACAATAAGAGCTGCAGCGAGGTCGCACGCGAGCGCGTGCGGCTCTCTGATTTTCGCGTCAATGTCCATTGGTCAGGCCGGAAACTTGCTCTCATCTTATGCTCGTATATACGACTAATTTCCGCTGCTTCGAGAGCTAGCCTTGAATCTTTAAAAAAATTAACGTTGTTATTGTTTCACACTTTTACCGTGTGATTTTCAATATTTGCTTTTATTTTGAAAACAACATTTTTTTTAAATCTTTTTCAAAAATTTAAGTCAGAACACATAAAAATTTGACGATAGTCAATTTTTTATACCGAACGATCCTGGGGGAATAAATAATTGAAATTTGGAAAGGTAAAGGTTTAATTTTTTGAGATTTTTTTAGACGTTAATAATATCAGAGCTACATAAAAATATGCATTTTACTATCAGAAAAATTGAAAACGATTTAAAAACATGTTTACATGCGTTTCTGTTTTATAAAGATTTTAAACAATACTGGATATCGAGAAAGTATATAATATAATAGTATTCTTTTCTGCGGTTTATGTTATTCATAAAATTTAAGGTTTTCCCATAAATACAAAGTTTATTTCCTTATTCAATATATTATTAGGACCATGGAGTGAAAATATTTCAACGAGGTATAAATGTTTTTGTGGAGTTGTGAAATCAATAATAAAACGACGTGAGTGAACGCAATAAATGCTCGCGGGATTACGCGCGACATTTTAGATGGTATTTCCATCCAACGCAAATCAGACTATGTTCTTGTCGATATCTGTTCCATCTTCAAAGGAGTCCTTTATTTTGCCTAGATTTTTTGCACTCCACGGGAGAGGATCTATAATAAGCATCTATATTAGAGATGATTGAGACTGTATACAACAAAAAACGCGTGATTCATCATATATATCATATTTGTATAATTATAATCAGGTTAAGCTGATTTGGGAAAGGAATCTTGTGTGTACACATTTTGATTACTGTTTTTATGACTACAACAGCTACAATTGCGTTTGTCTTATTTTTCGTTTACATACCGCACTAGATCGTATTCATTAGCTCTCGAAGCGTGTCCAAATTTTCATACGCAGTTTCTATTCAAATTGGACGTGAAGCAAACGTACAGCAGCGCGCTTTCACTTTCTGAAAATTATGCAAAGTGTGATTTCTGTCCCGTGTGTAATAATTTCTGTTTTGCGCGTGAATTACATGTGACTTGTTTTAGGAAAATAAAAAGAGACTATTAGGTATAATGTATGGCGCGCATACTTATGAAATCGGTTGAATTAGACCCTCGTGACAATCGGCGGCACGCACATCTGGGCGAAAAAGAAATGGAAAGTAGGTTTAGCGAAAATACAAAGTCGGCCGACATTTGAGCTGTGCTTGTGCGGTGTGTATTAGCATGGATAGCGATAAATCAGCGAACGCGTGCAAATGCAGCGAGTAACGCGAGAAAATATCCTCGGTATATCAGCTGGGCATAAAGCACCACGTTATTTGTCATAATATCTCTTTCTGTCCCGGCGAAACCCATCTTTATACTTACTTATCCGGTCGTGAAAGGTCGAGATCAGCGTCGGCAAATATCGCTGGGGCCGCGCTAACCTCGTATAAGCGGCCGATTAATAATTGCCACTGCTATGATCGTCGATGCGATGACCCCTTCCGGATGATCATCACGAGAGAGCGAGAGAGAAAGAGAGAGGGAACTGCAGCGATTCCAACACATGAGAACCGCAGAAATTTAATATGATGCGAGATGGGAATTGACCATTAATCGATGCAATTGCTATTGACTCGTCCGATCTACAATGCGAAATCTCGCATGCTCGCTGTGTTTACGCTGCTCTCCGATGGCCAGCTGTCCTTGAACTTTGTACTTTGCGATCTGATTCGTCGTCCCTCTCACTAGTGCAGATACGATGCCCGTTTCATATCAAATAAATTACGGCTTATATGTGCATGTGTAATTACAAGATATTTTTCTTACTCAAATACCTAAGTGCGAATAAAACTTCATAAACGTCGACTATTAAAAATATTATATCTATAATTGAATTACTTTTAAAACCTAGTTGTGAACATAAACATTTTACGTAAGTCTCGTGTAACGACCATAAAGTTTTATTTGATAAATAATAAAACAAATGATATAGCATGCGTAATCGCTACCATGAAAGATTCAGATTTAGAGCGGAAAAAAGAACAGTTCATATTTTCACTATCACACTATGGTACTAGCACAGTAGCAGATTTATCCTTGTTTTGTAACGGTTATACCAGACACGTTTTAAAGTTTTATAAAATCAGCCATGATGAACCCTATGTATTCTAACAATATCAAATTATCTCATATAAGCTGAATCTTAAAAATGTTTATTTTTTTAGTTTTTTTTGGTAAGTAACTTAATGATAATAATAAAGTTCTTAATAAAGTTGAAATTTTCACAGCATTCACAATTCTCATTATGTGTTTTAATTTACATTTAAATTCACAAATATTTAGACAAAAATTTAATCCTGTAAATGACTGTACTAGTTTTCACCAGGAGAATTTAGCTTGACTAGTTCCTAACCACGAGGCGTGGTTTTTTTTCATGATTTGAAGGGTCAATTAATAGGTATTTACGTTGAAAACTTGAAATAGTCAAAATATAGAGAGGAGTATCGTGCACAACAAGCTTTTCATATAATTTTCTAGAAAAAATTACCGCTTCAATTCTGCAATAAGCGTATTGGTACTAATTATAAGAATAAAATAGAAAGTGCAAGGAACAAAAAAAAATCGGCAACTATTTTTTAAAATTTTTCCTTCCTCATACAGTTTTTATCCCCCTCCCAATAGCATATCGGACCACATTACGACACAGTCGAAATTTTTTTCCGCCGCAATGCAGTCATTCCGATTATGTACTTAAATAGACGTTCAATTACCGAGTACACGTTTGAAACGGGAGGCAGAAGCTCCCATGATGGGGGGAGGGGGCGCACCGACTGTACTAATCTTTTTTTACCATCTCCCGTGTATCTCGTTACCTAATAATTGTGTAATAACAGGCAGAGGGTCAGAGAGAGAGAGAGAGAGAGAGGGCGATAGTGAGAGAGAGAGAGAGAGAGAGCCGTGCAGACTGCACTTCATAAAAGATGTCTCGTTCTACCTGAAAAATTCGAGACAACGGGTCTGCACGATCGGACGTGATGCCTGTTGGAGCCGCCGACTCTTGCGGGCTTCGAGAGGTTTATATGGAGGAGGTCGTCACGCGTCAGGGCATCCGGGCTTTTTTCTCGCACCCGGAGCGCAGCACACCTCGAGTGGAACACGCCGCGGCTGCAGGCTGCTCTGCTCTCGCTCTCGCTCAACTGCGGCTCGATCCTCGATGCATCGATCGAATTTATACAGGGTTATACGGTGCCGCTTTGACTTCGCACCGGGTCAGCGTCTAATGAGTTCATCCTCTCTACAGCGTCTTATTGTTATGGAGATGTTGCTGTAATATAAGCTCGTTCTCCCCACCCACCTGTATATACGTGTAATTACGCGAGATACGCATCGTACAAAGCAGTGCGCTGCACGTGTATATTGTATGTGCAGCTCTCGCTATAGTCGCGCTGCATGAGCTGAGCGCACATAGAACACAAGCCGCTATACGGCTCTCGCGCTCTGCAATAAATAAACGGAGACAACGATGATTTACACGCGCTCGTTGCTGGAATATAAAATTGCCGAGCGCGCGCAAAGAAAGCTGTGTGTAATTGAATTAAACGCGCGTGTAAAAGGCGCCTCTTCTCGCGGCCCATGCAAATATAATACAAAAGCTCGCGCGCAATATCATTAATTTAAAACTCGTCGCAAAGAAAAGTACACAAGTGGTGTATATTGCGCGCAGCTCGAGAGGAGGCGAGCTGCCGGTCGACTAATGTAATTAAAAAAAAAGAAGGGAGGGAAAAAAAATGATACGTAAAATAATAAATAAAAGAAGAAAGGATGGCCGGGGCGAGATAGCTGGTGTGAGCCGGGCGAAGAGAAAAAACAGCGTATTAAACCTGTTGGATCTGCTTCTTATCTGGCTCGGAGAGTGAGAGAGAGAGAGAGAGAGAGAGAGAGAGAGAGAGAGAGAGAAGAGTGTGGGAGATGCTGCGCGCGCTCGGAGCTATATAGGTGCGCAGCGAAAGAGAGTGTGAGAGAGTGGATAAGGCCGCGCGGGGGGTAACCTAACACCTCCAACTTCACGTGTGCGACGTGTGTCCGGGTCGTGAGATGCGTGCCCGTATAGCCGCTCGATTAAACTCCTCGTCGAATGATTAATCTTGGCTTTTATCATTTCGCCTGCGCGCTGATGCCGTCGTGCTGCCGCTGCGCAGCCGTTCAGCTCCGCGCGAACAATGTGATTATATTCGCGCAAAGCCGCGCCTCTATAGATATTCATATACTCCCTTTCATTTTGTTGCAGCCGAGACTTTTTCAATCTTCTAAAGATTCTCCTTTATTTTTCGACCTACGTTTTCTCACCGTGCAGCATACACACAGCCGCAGCGATGAAATTCACTTTCTTCACTTTTCCTCCTTCGCTGCAAGCTTTATGTTTTTTAAAGACTCGTCGCTTCCCCAATTTCGCGAATAATTATTTTTCGGCGCGATGAAATACCGCTCGACTGACAAGCAATTTTTCATTGATTTGCAACATTTATTCTCGTATAAGACAAGAATAAACAATATTTGAGGAATTTTTGCATTCCAAAATATACATGTAGAAAATATTAAATATATGCGAAAAATTGTCATCCATTGTCACATATGAGCGTGCTAAATTTTATTTTATCATCTACGTTTTCATTTCAGAGACAGTCAGAGTCGTTTTAGACAGTTAGAATCGTTTTTTTTTAAATTAATTATAGAAATTAATTAATTATGGTTTCCACAACTTAAAGGAGATTTATCTACAATATTAATATCCCTCCCCAGATTTGTTGATAAATTCAAACTCTCTATAAATTACGTATATTTCATACATTCTGCATAAAAAGTATACTCACAAAAGTAAAGTTCATTCCTTCACCCCTTAAGAATATTCTAATAAAAAGATAATATTAATAAATTCACGAATGTATTGAAATCCGAAAAGTTCTTTACGATAATAGACTGGATAAGCGACTCAACATAATAATGTGGAACTTGGCTATTTTGTATGCGTTTTATAGAGACAAACAGGAGAGCAGCTTTTAAAGAGTAAACAACCTGTACAGCAGCCATGGTGTACACGTGCAATATAGCTACTCCTACTCGAGAAAGTATCCACGGCAGCGGCGTCAGCAGCAGCAGCAGCAGCAGCAGCACCAGCAGCAGTGAGGGTACGTTTGCGGGCTCGCACACACACAGGACTCTCTCAAGGAGAAAAGGATGATTGCGCTCGTGACTGTCCGTGACATACACGCTCACGCTATAACTCCGCGGTTATGCCTTTCTTCTCTCTCTCTCTCTCTCTCTCTCTCTCTCTCTCTCTCTCTCTCTCTCTGCACATATATCTATACTTGTACGTATGGTCTTAAATGCATGTATGCACGACAGGGTGCATTAACCCTTCAACTGTTGCACTTTGTCCGCTGAAATTCATGTCTGCTCTTTCATTTTTTCCCCTCCGTCCGACTGCTCGCTGCAGTCTCTCTCTCTCTCTCTCTCTTTCTCTCTCTCTCTTTCTCTCTTTCTCTTACTGGTGTGCGCGCAAGCGCTCCCTCGATGAGATTTATGGGGTGAATCCTCGAACGTGAGTCGGTAGTAATAGAGTTTTAAAACTTTGCCCCGCGAAAAATTGACGTTAAAATATGGCAAAAAGGGTCCTCTCCTCTTCCCTGTACATTCTCGCGATTCATCAACTTATACCATTTGCACCGGATAATTTGTTTATTATGTGTTTAAAGACCGAGGACTTTAGACGCGCTTCCCTCTCCTGGTGCATATGTTGTTTATTTTTCCGACCGCTAAAATAAACAGTCGATCGGAGGATCGGAATCAGATCAGTTATCAACAGGTTTAGGTCGTGTTTACGCTGGCGTTTACGCTACAATCGCGACGCGCCATCCACAGCTTGTCACAGGAATGTTAACCGTAGAACTGACCTGACTGATCGACCGCAAAGCCAATTAGAGAACGACTGCAATGATCACTCATTTCTTGGCTTGAGTCGTGCTTCTATGTCCTACTATTATACCTTATTTATCAATTTTTGTATTTTGAGTTAGGCATTCGTAATTCGTTCGAAAGCAGATAACTCGTACACGAAAGTGAAGAGCCGATCACACGTTGAGAATTAAATCATTACAATTTTTTCGAGTGTAGGAGTCGGTCGGTGTATGCACGTATACGACGAAGCTGATATAAAACATGGAATGTGCAGTGATCTCATAACAGCGAGCGTATACGCAGCGTTTTAAATATACCTTGGCTTTGACAGGTAATTGCAGAGGCCAGGCAAAAACACTAATTGACGTATTAAAGAGTCGTGCGCGCGCGCGCGCGCACGGAGGATCCTGCTGACTTTCCGAGAAATGCGTTGGGCGCGTCACGCGTTATAAATTCACTTGCCTCGGGGACGTAAGTGTAATTGTAGCCGAGCATATTTGGCATCCAGAGTCACACGGAAACGTTGTCACGTCGACAAATTACCTCCAAGCAGGTCTCGGCTGTTAAAGATATTTCCCCTTTGCACGCAAATCCTCGGGAGAAAGAAAGGAAAAAAAAGAGAAAAGAAACGAAAGGGAGTAAGACTTATGTAAAGAAAACGTCTTGTTACGCGAACTTTAACGATCATGTTAATTTTAGCCGCACAGTGTAGTGCGACTCGGAAGTCATTCCTTTTTTCGCAAGCCCACTTTTCGTTGCTTTTGTTGGCTCTCCGCATTTGCGAAATTCTCGAGCTCGAATTTCATGAGAATTATCGATATGATTTCGACGATACGTTGTGGGGGGGGGGGGGGCGTGAAAGTATGATAGGGAGAAATTTGCGTCTACGCGCCAGCACGCAAAGAATACTAAAATTCAATATCCCGATTTTCCCGCGAGTAGACGAGGAGAGACGCAAGCGCGTGTCCCATAAAAATCAGAGCGGAAATTCAGCGATAAAACGAAAGTATGCGTAATCCTTTCGGCGCAGCCGTGCAGTAGCGGTGGCGGTGGCGGCGGTGGTAGAGAAGCGCGAGGCAAGCGATATATTCAAAGCTCCGCATGCACACATCCCCTGAGGGATCTATGTGTCTCGCTTATGTATATAATACGACGCGGAGCGCGAGCGTGCAGAGGGGCAGCGCGCGGCGCGGCGGTAGCTGAACTGAAAAATGGTAAAGCGCGCATGAAATACGTACCACAGGTGGTTGCCGTGCGTGCCACAAATCCACGTGGCGCTTAACATTGAATGCGCATACATTTTCCCCGAGCGCGCCGAGAGCGTATTGCAACGCATCCGACACCCCTCGCAGACGTAGCGGGCTCCTACCACGCGTACTGTAATTACAGAAGGTACTTAACCCCCTCGCGCGCTCGGCCTAAATAATGCGACTGAGACGTTAATTGCTCACATAGGTAAATTGCCTCGGCTCTCTCTCTCTCTCTCTCTCTCTCTCTCTCTCTCTCTGTACATACTTGTATTGCCTGCCTTGACTCTTCGTAATTTATGGCGTTTTTATATTTTTACTTGAATCTTTTGCACTTGAAGCGATACACCCGATACCCCCGCTTTTCTCACTTATATGCTAATACCATAGCTCGCCTCCACACGCTTTGCGTTCATTGGTATACGAGAGAACAGCGCTCGGAACGTTTAATTACTGCTAAATAAGTTTCGGCTGTCAAGGAAAGCATTTTAAGCAAAATCAACTAACTAAAAACTAGATCAGTGACAAAGTAGTTATTATTTTTTGTTCTCAAAATAGTCACAAATTTCATTAATCTTTAATTCAAATTGATGATTAATTTATCTTCTCTCTATCGTACCGATATAAAGAAAAGTAATATACTTTATGGTATAGAAACGAGATAAAAGTAGTGAATTTCATTCCGATTCGTTATAAAACATTTAGAAAGCGTATAAAAATGTGCTCACGATTATAATCAATATCTTCAGAATTTCCAAAATTAGAAGTTTGCCTGTGACTATATTAATTACTATATGAACTCCCATTCCCCCTTCAGAAAATTCACCCTCAAGATATGAATGTACATTGATAAAAGAACTAGCATAATTTTAAAGTACACCTAGCATAAATAAGAGAGCTTCTCAAAGTCTCTGGCATCTGCAAAAATGATAATTCGTATATGGATTCTTGTTTTGCCGTTGTAATACGACCGTGTAACGCAACCCTGTGTGTCATGTATAAAAATTGTTTAATGTGCATTACGTTATTCCTGCACTTGCAAATAAGAGTGAATAAAAAACTAAAATTGCATTATTTGTATTGAGACAATTGAAAGTGTATCTATGGCCCCTTGAAAAATCGCAACGATTGTACAAAAGCTTCCTCGAAAGCCACATCCGTCCTCTGCAAATCAACAGAATCACGTACGTGGCTCGTGGAAGTAGTTTTTGCAGCGTGGACGAGTAGCACATCGCTTCCTCAATTGAAAATCGAAATGATGAGCGCGACTACACATGTATACGCGCCAACCAATAACAGCCGGGACGGACGTCACGCGCTCGCGCGGGTGATGCCTCGTCTCGGAATTGCGGTGTGTCGGCTTTTCTCACGCGCTCCAGACATCAACGGTATATAAATCCAATCGCAGTACACATCTCTCTCTCTCTCTCTCTCTCTCTTTCTCTCTCGGTACGCGTAGCAGCTCCGGTCATTACGTTATACATCTGTAACGGCGGCGCTGGTGGCTCATTCGAGTTCAATGCGCCGCTAATGAATTTGTTCCTCTGCGGGTAGAGAGAGAGAGAGAGAGAAAGAGAGGACTACTTGTAAAATCGTACGCGTGTGTCCATATAGGCGCTCGGCCGCGAACAGATAAAAAGAGCGTTTATTCGCCGAGAAAATGTATACGCAAGGAAATTCAAAGTATCGGCGCACAGCTACAAATAATAAGTGCTGGTAGTTTCTCTCGAGCAGTCTGCACACTTTGCAAATCCATCAGCGTAAAAACGGAGCAGCAGCAGCAGCAGCAGCAGCAGTCTCTCGCGCGACTCGTCGAAAATCAATTGGAAGCGCGCACGCGAACGGTAAACCGACTAACGCACGTTCGCTCTTGCACTGCGTCGGCGGCTGATGCAGTCGATCGTGGAAAATCGAGCCGTCCGCAGCCAGAGAGAGAGAGACGTGTGATTTTTGCTCGAGTTGAGAAGCAAAAAAAAGAGACAGAAAGAGAGAAAGAGAGAGAGAGAGGCAGAGAAAGAAGAAGAGCACGCAAGATGTGTGCACGCGCAGGCATTCGTCTGTGTATCTATATGTGCAGCGCGCAGGTATATAGTGAGCTTCGGGAGATAATGACATGCCTGTCTCTTCTCGGCTAATTCGAACCTTTGAGATACCGGCATTACTTAACCCGAGCTCTCTCTCTCTCTGTCTCTCTCCCCCTCCCTCCCGTCGCCGCTTTTTTCCTCCTCTTCCTTCCTTCTACAGCGGGCCTTCATTTACACGAATGATTCGATCCTTTTTTTCTCCCTTACTACTCGTAAACACGTTTAGCGCTATTAGGATACTATTAATTTAAGCGTAACGCGATACTCCTTTTTTCGAAGCCAACCAGTCGGCCCCAAATGGGTTAATTAGTTTCCGAGTAGCGAGCTTCGAATATCATCAAGTCCCATATTGATATGGATTAAGCGTTGTTGAGAGAGTAATCGAGCCCTCGAGGAAAGTACTCGTAAATTTCAACTCCAAAATCTAAACTGCGCACGGAAAAAGCCGACTGTAAATTGAAGCTAGGAAAAAGCTCGCGGCAGTTTAAGAGCCAGTAATGCCAGCAGTTTTCGATGCCGATTACAGTGTTATGCCATTTGGTTGAGCGTATTAGAGAACAATAATTAGTTTTACACTGATGGAGCAGTGTACTTTGTAGAGTTGCGTGTAGATAGTGATTGTAAATCAGTATACCTATTCAGTTGAGCCTCTTCACACTTTTACGCTGACGCATTAAAATTTTTATTGGTCACGACTAGAATTGTCGTATCGTCCTCGTACGATAGAAAATTCATTATAAAGAGCACTTACAATTACTTTTTATAAAATTTGCATAATTAAATGTGACTACATCCTTATTCATATAGAGAACTGTTCATTTTGTGAAAAGTTAAATGTATCATACACTCAAGCCACCTGAAAGTAAATTAGACTTTAAAAATGCTAAAAAAAATTTGATCTTAATGTTTGAGAATTTTTAACCGTGCCGACAGATTTAGCATAGAAAAAAATAGCGCGTTCGGGATAAACCATTTATACATATATTATATACGGGACGTTTTTCAAGCGAATTTCGACAGAGGTACTGCGTGCACGTATGAATTGCATTGCGAGTAAATACTCAATTTTCCAGCGCGAGCGCAAAAAGATTCGACGTAAACTCGGGGGGAAATGAGCGGCTAACGCTAAAAACTCGAGAGCATTTTCCAGGAGGGGTATATAATGCTCAACGCAGCGCGCATCCTTTACTCCGAACTCGCAAGCATAAAAATTACTCGCAGTTAGAGATCATATGGAGCGAATGTCGGGGCTCTCGTTCACACGCGGAAATGATAAAATCGCGGCTCGGCGCCGGCGTGCGTGGAAAGTCAAACACAGAAACTCTCCCGCTCTCTCGGGGAGTACATTTTCGAGCTCGTATTATTTACGTAAAACGCTAGAAAGCGCGCGCTCGCGCCGAGCTCGTCCGCGCGCGGCAAGTTATTCGTCGAGTCACGTTCCAAACTGATGATCCGTAATACACACCACACGAAGAAGAAGAAGAAGCGGCGGCGGCGGCGGCGGCGGCGGCGGCGGCAACAGCAAATATATATACGCGCGTCTCTCTGCGCGCAGCAGCACACGTGTGCAGTGCAGCTCTCCGTAGAACACAGCCTTTCGCGCTCCACCTTCCCGGTAAAACGGAGGATAAAAATGATCGGAGCGCATAGCCGTTCGCATTCTTCTTTCTCTCGCTCGCGCTCACCTCCGCCGCGCAGTTTTGCTTCGCGCTCTCGAAATGTTAAGAAGCGCGCATACATTCTGCCTCTCGCTATGCGCAGTGCGTGAATTGAGATGCGGTTCCGGAAACTCTTCGCGCCGATCGTTTTATTTTTCTTTTTTTCTTTTCAACTCCACTACGTCGTGCATATAGCGGGCTGCTGCGGGGAGGGGGTCCGACCGGCGGGAGGCTCTAAAATTAATTTGCCGAGGTTGCAGAGACGCGCATGCATTATACATGACGTATATAGGATATGCGCTCCGTTTTCGCGCGCCGATGTGCATCAATCACTGGTGTGTGTGTGTGCAGTGTATATATGTATATTGTATATTGTATACGTATGCTCTCTGCGCCGCGCGGGCTTTTTGCATTTTACTGCGCGCCTTTCCGAGGAATCTCATTGAGCTGAATGTATAAGAGCGGCTTTCGGGATAATCGTCGTATATATATATACACATGTATATATATACGCTGGCGAGCGCGCGCGCGCGCATTCCAAATAAATCAAGGATAAGAAATTGCGCCTGATAATAAACGTCGAAGAGCCGGTAACAGCTTTGTTTGACGGTTATATCATACTCTTACGCTGCGCGCAAAACGCATCGCGGAACCTGTCGACCGCAAGATATACCTGTAGCTTGTCTATATAGACGATCGGCCGGCCATCGCGGGAGAGGAGGAAAAAAATCTTTCTCTCACAGTAGTCGACGACAAGCCATTCAGGCTAATTGATTATCCTCGAACTTGCCCGACAATGCACAATGCGCGCCGGCTCTCCTGCGTTTTACAACCTTCTGTATATGAGAAAATCCCAAAATTTCCTTCGCCTTTATTCTGTGCTTTCAATGGTTCAATAAAAAGTAAATATCGCGTTAGAGCGCTGAGATTAGTTTTTTTCAGTCCACGCAATACACAGAACACGAGGAAATAAATGTTAATATTTTTCTCAGTTTTGGTGTCTGTATCAGAGAATTGCATAGCGCAAAAAAATAATATAAAAGTAAACAATGAAAAATATGTCAATTGTGCGATTACATATGTATTTCATAATCTATGGAGGGTGCAAGTAGTAAAATTCTTATTTACGTAAAAATAATTCAAAGAATTTCAAGTGAAAAGCAGAAGCTACATTCGGATTAGAAGCACTGGTAAAAATTTCTCTTCTATTTAAGAAAACGACGAAAAATCTGATGGCTCGTTACAAATTTTCTCCAATTTTATCATTGTAAGTTATTTTTATGTGCAAGGGCAAGAAATTTTTTCAATCCCCTTTCAGGTATATTAAATACCCTAATCACGTAATTGATTGTTTTTCTTCGTCTGCTTATCTTAATTCTCCCACATGGAAAGTCAAACTGACAAAAACAATTGAAAATGCCAGTATTGAATGAATAAATTTTAAGATTTTTCCGTATGTACAGCGTTGCTCCTCTTATATTACTTCTCGTTGGAGTAAGCGGCGGCGATCGATCGATCGATCACATTACACGCACCGACCTCTCGTCTCTCTCTCTCTCTCTCTCTCTCTCTCTCTCTCGGCAGTGCGAGATATACAATTCGGAAAAACAACTTGAAATTTTTTCATGTACGTAATTCGTTTTCAATAGAAGCCTAATGGGCCCCGGCTGCTGAGGTTTGCGCGTGGCTTCCTCGCCGTCGGCAAATACAGCAGTAGCGGCCGCACGTATAGAGTAGCTCGCGATGGGAGGATGGGAAACGCTCGATGATCCGTCCTAAGGCGTGATTCCATTTCAATATCTGGTCTGCGGTCTGCGCCTTACATGTGTTCCGCCGCCGCCGCCGCCGCTGTGTACGGGCCCCGATGATAGATCAAAGGGGATATATACGGAGGAAAGAGAAAGAGAGAGAGAGAGAGAGAGAGAGAGAGAGAGAGAGCGGGTGGAATTGAGCGGAGAAAGAGCAAGTGAGCAGAAATTGAGCAGATCGAGGCCGAGAGTGAGCCGCCGCCGCTTCTTTTTAACTTTCGATGAACCAATAAATTATGTTTATTTCGACCTTATATCATCAGCTCGCACACGTATGAGCTATGTACGTGATTCTTTTGTTCGGCTAATGTCCCAGCATTACTTCGTAAGTGGGCAATGCGCAATTTTTTTTTATAAATATGAGAAAAAGACACACGCACCGTGCCGCACCAACTTTTACAGACATGTAATTGATCTTCGCGGTACGAAAAATGAGAGCGAGACGTTCCTGGTAAGAACGAATGAGCAAACAAAAATTACTTTTAATAATAGTAAGCTTTCATTAATAATTTTTAATGGTTGTACAAAAGTTAAGAAAGTTAAGTTCAAAGTATATGTTCATCTAGAGTACACGAAGCGATCTGAATTTTCCCTGATATTTCTTAGCAAACATATATTTCCATAACATCCGAATTCAAAGTCTGAAAATTAAACAGGGGGCTCTTGTGGTGAGCCGTCAAAAAAAGTCGATTGACATAGACTGCGGCGTTTTGACAATAAAGAATGGGAAATCAAGCTGAGCGTAAGTAAAGTACGAAACTTGTAGGCTGCATAAGGCGATGCGCGGTGAAAGGGGGGCAGACACGCAGTGCAAACGCTCTGTTCCTCGCCCCAAGAGCTAAAGGCATTGAACATCCCCAAAGTGAAGTTTTCTTCAAAATTCTTATAAAAACTATAATTATATGTTTTTTTGTTGATAATAAGCATAAAAATTCACTGTAAAATATATCTATACAAAAAAATCAAATAATATGTCCAATAATGTAATTGAATGGATGTAAATGATGTTCAAATTTTTATCTTGATAAAATTATAAACTATATTCATTTTGCTTCACATCTAACTGTCAGTTAAAAATAACTGTTAGTTAACAATTGTTAACAAATCTACTTCTTGCCGACTAGATCTTTAATACAGGCGCTCAAGATAGAATTCTCATTTTTTGATTGAAGCATCGGACTTGTAATGCAACTCGGATCCACATCCTGTCTACATTCGTAATTACTCGCAAATATCTGCTCGTGTTAGAGCGTAAAACACAGATAACTATTTTGAGCATAACAATGTTACCGATAGACAAACCAGAGATGACGTTTATACGTATTTCATGCTTTTTAATTTCTTCCTGAATATAATTCAATTTAGTCGCGTGTATTCGGAAAGTCTGGTTACTAAACCGATAAAGTTTATTTCTTACTTCGGTTTTCTATTTCAAACGTGCTAAAATAATTTTTAGAAAAAGAAATATTTACGAATAGCTATAATCTACTGTTTTGATATATCTAAGTTTTCAGAAAATAGGTATGCACAAGTGCGCAAAGTCGATAAATGTATGTTTGCCGTGATATAGCGATGATGAGATGACGAGCACGATGGTGCAATAAACTCGAGTCTAATAGAATAATTTGCTATTACTTCGTGATAAGCGGCCGAGACCAATTGCTTTAGTTCTAGTCCGCGCTGCTTTTCCCCCGAGCGACTTGATCGTGAGGCACAGGTTTGAGGATTTTACTCTGAACGGTAAACGCTTCTCCTCAGAAATATCAAGGCGAATTCAATTTCGTTCGACCAAACATCTGCAGGCTTGTACGTTTCGACATTTCAACTGTATTACCCATGGAATTTTCAGTGAAAAATATTCCGTCTGTAAATATTTACTCGAATGCTATTCAGCACATAAATAGTATCTTGATTTAATACAATATTATTTGACTTTACAAATTCATTTTTCTGGTTTCTACTTACTTCACTTTAGATAGATTTTTCTTTATCGTATACCGCAAGTATTGTGTAATTACATACTGTTTTTGTTGAAAACAATGCTTATATTTTTCTATAAATCAATTCCATTCAAAAGCATCGCAACATCTCACCTAAATTCATACAAAGGCTGAGTGACGCAAGTAATCCATTCGTTCATACACTGTACATTCTAGATCTTCACGTGAGACAATTACACTTGAGCGGAAGCGTGATGCACATACCCCTGGCATTGTCTCGGGATCTCACGTATAGTACAGCGCAGGTATAAATTCAACTGTCTATACAGAATATACATGTATATACGAGGAGTTCTACAAATACTATTCTCAATATACGTATAAGTGTTTCAAATTTACAATAAATAATTATTTAATAAAGTGTGCATAAAAATGTATTTCTATAAACTATGCGATATGCAGGAATGTGAAACATCACGTGAGACAACATCGCAGCAAGCCAACGTCTTACTCGATCTTGTTGAATTCGCCTCAGGACTAGAATTAAAGCGAAAATTCAAGAAAATAGCTAATTCGATAAAATAGCTGAAAAGATAGCATGTTATACTTACATACTTGGAAAAGAAGAATAGAACCTGCTTGACCCATAGCCGTTTATAAAAAACAAATCAATATTCAATGAAAAGAGAACTATTTTTAAAAAAATATTTATGATTGAATCTATTATTTAGAATATCATAGGCTACAGCAGATTCGAATTTATTGAAACACTTCAAAACAAAACAAAGCTTTGCTTCACTGAACTGAAGATTTGTACAGCTATGTAAACCTACTTTAAGAAAAAAAATCAATAACAAATCCTAGAATTTAAAATGTATACCATAGTAAGAAATATACAATTTTAAGATTATGTATGTTAAAATCGTTAAATGCAATTTCATTTCAAATCATCTGTCTGTTACAACATGTTCTACTACTAAAAATATTCTGTATTTTATTTACTTTAAATGTCTAAAAATCCAGTTGAAACGTTGAAATTTAAAAATAAATTAAATCTAAATGTATCTATCGCTGTGCAGACTTTCAAAATACTTTTTATCATTTCTTGTATCGTGAAATAAATCGTTAGCGCATGATCAGTCACACTGCACCGAAAATAATAGTAACCATAATAGTGCTGTTTTCAAAGTTTCAAAACTTGCTTGTACTATCTGATTTTCTGAGATTACTTTAAGACATACAGAGTCCGAGCAGATTGAAGTGGGAGCAATGCGGAGAAGGATAAATTTTTTCACAGAAAAGCTCGTATAGGTAAAAGTGCGCGCACTCATCGCTGGGAATCAGTGGATCAGTCGAGCTCGAAGATCGCGGCTGGAGATTAATCCCGTATACCGCGACGACGTCTCGAGATCGACGTGATCAATGAGCTCGGATCGATCTATTATCATCGTGACTCGGGACTCAATTAAACTCGACTGCCTCTGATATGTTCGGCAAGTGCGTGCAGCTTTGTATTAGCGCAGAGAAAGAGGATAGCCGACAGGTTTGAGCAAACACCTCGTTGGGAAAAAGTGATTGTTCCGATCGGACGATGCAATTCAAATTCGACTCTATTGAATGAAATCGCTATTTAACGAACTGTGACGCGCGCGCTCCTCCTGTCGACGTAACAAATGATCGCTCACACGCACCCATATATATTATATACTTACAATATACCTACCTATATAATATCCACTTACCTGTACGTATACGTGTGTGAGCTTGGCTGATCTATCGCGCCGAGAGTGTGAAAGCTTCTTCAATGCAGCTCGATAATATACCGTAATCGAGATCACGAGACGAGATTAGATCGCCTTACCTGCAGACGTCTAAACTTCTGGGCACACGAGTTCTCTCTTTCTCTCTCACTCTCTCGCGTCTGCAGACCTAGTGCTGGTAATAGAAGTGAATTTGAAAAAAAAGAAGCAGCAGCAGCAGCAGCAGCAGCAGTGAGGTGCACGACTCATCGCGCGGAGAAACTTTTTTCGCCGTAATCGGCCTAAGCCATTATCAGGCTATGTATAGTATAACAGAAACTCTGAAAAAGTCGACTTAATTCGTTCTAGCAGGCAACCACCCACACACGTACATCTATGTGGCTGATTCTACCGTAACTTGCACAGAACGGCCTTTTTTCTGTCTAAAAGGGTCGAAACAATGTTTTTTTTTCATTGGCTTTTTCGAAACTTTTACAACTTTCTGCATTTGCAGACTGACGGAGTATTTCAAGTCAAAGCTCTGCAAACAATTATTACGAGAACAAAATCTATTTTTAAAATCTAAAATCGGTTCTAATAAAAATGATATACCAAAGATCGTAAATCAAGATAGTACATACAGAGTTTACCGAAACATCGAACGTTGATTACGATTCTTTCGGTTCTAATGATAGTTCACGTCGGACCATTCTTCAGGCGGCATCTGGACTAGTTACTACGTTAGAATCAGTCGCGTACATTGTACACCTAGATTATATGCGCTGGCGAAAGTCTGGCATGCATCGGTGAGCTGCGGAAGGTGTGTCCCTAGCATAATACACGCGAAGACTCGCAGGTGGTTAAGCGCGCGGACCTTTGAACCATCGCCTCCTTATATACACTGTATATATACAACACACGAGCCGCAGGAAGGCAGCGATTAGTTTGCTCGCGCGCACGCGTTATTGCCCGGCGTGCGTGCGACGGAAGCGGAGATCGCAAGGTGGGATATAGCGTGTGTATGTACAGCTTCGCGAGCTCTTTACAAAGTTCACACTGCATTTTCGCTCCCTACCCAAGGAAGCTTTGTAATGCTGATTTATTATTATTTTTTTTCCCTAAGTTTTTTATTAAGCAAAGCATCGAACCGTGTTGCATTTAAAATAGGGATATTAATCTGCGGCGAACGCACTTATACTTAGATATTTTATGCGCGTTTAAAAGTTTTAGTTCTAGATGACAAATAACTTGTAAATGATATAGAATTATTTGTGCTCATTGAGCTAAAAATTATTGAAAACAATCTATAATCAGCATTATAATGGCAGTTATCGGGAAGAACTAATGTGATAAACACAAGAGTTGTCAGCGGCTTCTCAACATTTGTTGCAGCTATAATTTTGGCGCGTCAGGGAACGGGACGTATCACTCTCTCTCTGACTCTCGTTGTCACTAGTTTGGAAAATTGCGCGTCGAGTATAGTTTTTGCGCAGAATTTCTCAGGGTAGGCGGACGCGAGCGCGTGTGTATGCACACACCTCCGAGCTGTATGCAGAGAGCCGCAAGAGAGAGAAAGAGAGAGAAGAATGCACAATGCGCTATCTGTTTCCATCTGCAGCGAGGAGCAGCAGCAGCAGCAGCAGCATCAGCAGCGTCTGCCGAGGGAGAGAGAAATGAGTAGCCGGTGCATATGGGCACTGCCCTCTCTTACTTTATGAAGCGAGGCGAGCAGCTCTATATACTTGGCTTCTCATTGTGTCCCTCCTTTTTCTCTCTGCGCGTTGCATCAGGCGTCGCCGTCGTCGTCGTCGTCCTCGTCGTCGGCGGCGGCGATGGCAGTCGAGAGCGTTTCGCGTCTTCGAAGCACAGTTAAGCGCGCAGTGTGCCATCGAGCGCCAGGAAACATGTGAAATTGCGCCTACAAATTGTTCTTGTAACTCCGGTTCTCTGTCTTACTTCCGTTTTTTCGCGCTTAAGCGTCATTCCGCGTACGGTGATTATTTTCCCGAGAAACACCATTGACGAAGGAGAGCCGCGCGCACTTTGCCTACGGCGCTGCAGTGCGCCGCTCTTCTTTCGGACGAATTATCAAAGGAATTGCAGGCTTCTTTCGATAAAAGCGCGCTCACTTTTTAGAAACGAGCGGCCTGCATCGCGCTCCGATGAGATATGTTTCCTCGGCGCGATGCTCGTATCGTCCCATTGACTGCATCATTCCCCATACTTGCATACGTGCATGCTGTACTTAGACTGCACTTGTACATATTATATACCCTCTATGCCTCATCGCTTTCCGCGAAATGGAAATGAGGATTTCGTTAGAGCAAACGACGTGCATTATTTTCACTCGCGGACTTCCGTACAAGCTTCGAAGCTTCCTCTCTTCGCCGTCCATATACGTCCATACTGAATGCTTAATTATGCGCAATTGAGAGAGGTTGCACCGGATTCAGCTCGATCCTCTTCTCGGAATGGACGTTGGTCAAGCGATTCATGCAAATCCATGATATACATACTCTTAGCCTCACATCCGAGAATCGATCCGGTCGATCTATTCACTCTTCAAGACGTGCGCCGAATTCGCTCGGCGCGAATGCAGCAGCCCTTGTGCGGAAAGCACTCTTAATATTTGAGTGTGGACCATCGATTTAATCTTGGAGCCACGATCGAATTTTGAGTGAAAAGATTATGGAAATAGCTTCAATAGGCCGCCAGCACATCGATTATAGTCGTGATTCGTTTGGGGCTAAAGGCTGTGATTTCCAACATTAGCTTTGTATACTTTATCATTCGCGAGTACAATTTATGCATCGACACCTCGTTGCAGCACTAGCCTTTATTTTATTTATTTAATTCATGTCGAAACTGACTCTACGCAAGTACGGTAAGAGTAAGTGTACACTGTACACTGCACACGCTAAAAGTAAGTGAGTGTAACAACTCAAACTTTACTTTCACACTCGAATATGAGTGTAAAAACACTAACATGGCATGTTTATTTCCGTAAAAGAGTTTTAATACTAGAAAGTTAAATGTGTAGATATTATACAGTGAAGCGTGCGTGAATAAAGACTAGAGTAATGACAGCAAGCGTATGATTTAGAAAGTAAATATACTCAACTTGCAGAGTAAACACAAAAAATTCAGAGTGCACACTGCGCGACTAGAAAAATTTGAGACTATATTCTTCGTAAGTCAAGGACGCGTTATCAGGAATCGACGCAACCCCGGTATTCTAAGGTGAGAAAAGCCGGTCGGCTGTGAAGGTGTATTGTTTAAAAAAAAGGTGCTCTCGAGCCCCCTCAGGACGGCGGCGCAAAGGAGGAGCAGAGAATAGAATCGATCTATAGGAAAAAGGGAGGTGGAGGCGAGGCAGTTTGAAAGCCAGTCCGATGTTTACTCGCGTGCGCCTCGGCCTTTCAGGAGGTCAAATCTATCCTGCTTGACCTCGCATTTCCTTCCTTCGGCTGCTCGCTTGCGCCCGCACTCCCCCCCCCCCTCTCTCTCTCTCTCTCTCTCGCTCGCTTGCGCGCGTCAATGCGCCTTTCATCCTTATTCAACCGGGGAGAAAGAAGCGAATCGAACTTGGACGTCCATTGGAAAATCTTTTGAGCTTCATTCACCGACGCGTTGCTTCTCTACGTGCGCGCGCCCGCGCGCGCTTATCGACTATGCAAACTGTACAATTTTTTGCTCACCGCAAATTCGACTCCGCAAGTTTGGAAAAAAAACTGCGGCTTACTGAATTAGCCGAGTGCTTTCTCGAAGAGTGCCTCAAGGAAGTTGGAATGCGTATTTATATTATATGCATCTTTTTTTTTACGTGAAACGCCGAGTGAATTACTTGCTGTTCAGAAAATTAATTGATTTTTTATTTTTATTGTATCGGTTTAAACATATTTATAATTTATACAATTACTGAGATGAAGTAATTGTCAATTTAAGCTCAAGGAATCCTAAGAATTCCATAAAACTTTCGTATCTATATTGCCACAGAGCTTTCTCATGGCGAAAGCAATAATTCGCTGCAAAATTTTCGTCGAAACGATAGGTTTGACGAGGAAACACTGGACAATTACGTGAACGTATGCGCGTATTAGGTAGTGGAAACAAAGTTGCGTGTATTTCAAAGGCTTGGTCGTATCCCTTCAAGAATAAGAGTGAAGGTGCGCCTTCCCTGTCACGAGAAATTAGACTCGGGCTAAAAGCTGAAGCGATGCAGAGGATGGGCCGTACCACACGCAGGAAAGTCGCTGCTCTACTCTATCATCGGGACAAAGCCTGCACATGAACGAAACCTATTCCTGATAGAGAGTTTACTTCAAATTTCTACGTATACAAAAATATTTGAATAATCTCAGTCGTAATAAAGCTCTATCTGAGTTCTACAAGTGTTTCTTATTAAAATAGTATTTTTCTTGAATTCATTAATTTAAAAGCTCATAATGTTTAGTGTAACTATATTTTTTTGAACAACTGAGAAAGAAAATTTACGAATAGAGTTAAAAAATAATAAATACTTATTACTTCATAATTTATATAAATATAATTGAAAATAAATATCTGTATTCAAAGAAAGTATTTTCTTAAAGTAGAAGCTTTACTAACCATTAATTACTCATCATTGACGATAAAACATATTCTTGTAATAAAACTTACAAATATTATTACATTTGCATTTATGATCGCAAATTAACAAAATTAATAGTATATAAAATTAGTAAAAAAATCTTCCTCTTGATTGGTACCTAGTTTTCTTCAAATTAATTTATTATTTATACGTGTAAGAACCTATATAAACAATAACAGGGGAATGAAGGTATCGCAAATTGTTTATAAATTTTGAATTTTGAATATAATTGCTAAAAAAATTTCGGTATGCATGTATACCGAACTGTAGTTGCTCACATATATAGAACATTTAGAAAGGTATAAAAATATTATAAAATGATGTACAATATTGTCATATGAATATAAAAATATGAAAAAATGAAGAACCATAAAAATAATCAAAAAATTTACATTCGAAATTGAAACATGTCTTTGAAATCTTAGAGTTTCAAAGATTAAAACATGAGAAAGTAAAATATTGCGAATAAAGCTGTAGAGCTAAAAAAGATATTTATAGACTGCGCTATTTGCATCGGTGAATTATATAGCTCGAGTAAAAGTGGCGCGACGATTGACGCATTGAATGAAAACACGAGACGAGTCATATACTATTTGCGGGTAATTATGATCATTAGGAAAGCATGCAATTTTTCACCGTTACATTATATCCGCGACGGAATAGCGCGCGCTGCAGATATACTACTATATATAGAAGAGGCTAATAGAGTCGTCATAAGGTATATATGAATAGCGCGCGGCTAGGCCAAATAAAAACGCAATTTTCAATTAATACAGTGTGTTTTTAGAGGCTCATAATCACACAGAGACATAGAGAGAGAGAGAGAGAGAGAGAGAGAGAGAGAGAGAGAGAGAGAGAGATGGAGTGGGGGGGGGGGAGGCTGGAAAAAAACATAGCCGCCACAAAAATGCGCGCCTAAGAGAGGCAACCCACGAAGAGGACGTAATGTAGACATAGGCGAATGACGCGGTGCACTCGCGCGCGAGCAGCAGCCTTCATTGTGTTTAATTTTTAGAAAAATGTCACTCGACTTTGTACACAACCGTCATTTAGCAGGCAGTCTCCCTCTACCTCATCATTCAATTTTTGCGCTCAAGCGCGGGTGCACAATGCCACGAATCTTCCCCGGTAATTCGAGGAAGAAAACGTGTATTTAGGAAAACAGCATTTCTCCGTTCGCTAGTTCGCTGAACTCGTCTCTCTCTCTCTCTCTCTCTCTCTCTCTCTCTCTCTCTCTCTCTCCCACTCTCTCTATCCTTTGTGTGCCTTTTTTTATTTTCTTATTTTTACCTCGTGGCTCCGAAGTTTCTTCTCTCCATTGTAATCAGCGTGTATATACAGAGAGAGAGAGAGAGAGAGAGAGAGAGAGAGAGAGAGAGAGCGAGCGAGAGCGAAAAAGGAGGGGGTGGGGGCGATAAGCGCGCGCACTACGCCTTTTATGCGTCGGCGTGTATATATAGCTGTATATATGTAGGTAGCAATGCACACACCTATATATAAGAGCGATTCAATTCGCTCGCGCTAAATCGCTAAGTCGCGGCGCTCGGATGCAATTACTCGGCGCCGCCGCGAGTCCGGCCTCGAGAATAAGAAGACGAATGCAGCAGCAGCAGCAGCAGCAGCAGCGGCGTCGGCGGCGGCAGCAGCACGCGCTACCGTATAAGCAAGAGAGAGAAGGAGATAGTCGAAGTTTAAACGAAAAGCAGTTAGGGCTGTCACGTGTTGCGGTTTCGAGCCGGGCGGCGCGGCTCTGGAAATTGATGCCCCCGAGAGCGGAGATGCGAAAAGCCGCGAGTCGATCCCCCTCGTACGTCTCTCCATCTCTCGTTCCTATATATACCTATATGTATATCCCCCATACCGGCTGCCGCTGCTGCTGCGCTGCTGCAGAGGGACGCGAAACCACCGGTGCTGCTGCTGCTGCTGATGCTGATGCTGCTGCGACAGAGCGAGAGAGAGACCGAAAAGCATTTCGTTTAGGACAAGAAGTGGGAGGAGGCTATGCGCAGTGATGCTAGACTACTGTCACCCGGCGAGCGCCGTGTTTTTTTATGCGCACCGTACCGGCGATGCCGTACATATAATGCAGCAGCAGCAGCGCGCTTACCGCTACGGAATTTCAAAATTCCCGCCTCGTGCGGCCGCGCAATATGAGACAATCACGATTTTTCCTGCATTCCTGCATTGGCGCCAAGTCTGCAGCAGCAGTTGCGACTCGGAGCTACATCGCGCGCGCGCGCCTCGAGGCCCCCCCTCCCCCTCTTCTCCGCAGGGGAAGACCTAAGTGCTCGATTATTTCATAAGAGTTCTTGCGTGGAGAGAAAAAGAGAAAGAGAGAGAGAGAGAGAGATGATAAGGTGCGAAGGTAAATTACCGGTGTGTATAGGGGAGAGTTGCCCAACATGGCAATGCCGGGCGCCCAGTATGGCTAATTATATGTGTCTTTCCGACTTGCACCAACAATTCCTCGCACTTTCACTCTGGAGTTTTTTCCGTGCTCTTTGCTGTAATAAGTGCACATGTGTCGGAATCTTAGGAAAAAGTTAAATTTTATCGTCGGTTCAAGAATTTGACGAGGAAGCTTCGGGCACGCTTTGACATAGAATTTTTTTGCATAGTTGGCTTCTTTAATTATCAATAAATACATATATCTTACAAAAATTTCAAATCTTTATTTACGCATCGAAACAGCAACTAAAATACTTTTTTATTTGCAGCGCAATATAACTTAGTTTGATGGATCGCAGATGAACAATTAAAATTCAATAATAAAGAATTAAGGTGAAGTAATTGTACTTGTTAAACATCATCAGTTTTCCCTCGCACCAATTTTCACCTTCATAAACGCTTGACCTCCGGAAGAAAATTCAGTTAAAAATTTTGATTCTCATCCTGTATGGATCGATTTAAATACATATATAGACAAAGAAGAAAAATGAAACATGCTGAGTGAGCGTTTTCGAAAAGTCGTATATTTAAAATAGTGCACATTTGACATTAATGCGTGAATAGCTTATTTAAGTATCGACTCTGACTCGCGGCAATTTTCTCTGTAACAGATATTGGGTGAATACTTGACAATTCGAATTTGCATGGTTTCATTTAAAAAATTCGTCGAAAATGTTTGCGTTACACCGACCGAGTAAACAGACATTTGTAGGGATAAGAAATGAGCGGGAATTTTGAAATTTGTTGAGAGACTCGCAGGCAAAGTACCGAGAATAGGGAGGTATATATATATATAAAGGTAAACGGGAATCTCGCATGCGTGTAGAGAGAAGGAAAAGCGCGAGCGAAGAGATACGAGGTGCCGGTGGGCGTGGCTGTCCTCTCTCAACTCTTTCCCCAATATTGCCTCCCCTCTCCGTGAATTCCAGCCATAACGTGTGTCGCACATGTGCCGTCTCGAATCCACCATTCATACGTATAAGCAGGAATATTCCGACTTGCGACGTGAACGCGTCTGCAGCATCTTTCTCTCTCACTCACTCTGTGCAGTCTCTGCCTCTCGTTAAAAAAATATCGCGAAGGTACTTTGTCGAGGAAATTACACTCGAAATGGTGATCCCTCGGCGTTTTGCTTTCGTTGTGGGGTTCTCTCTCTCGCTCTCTCTCTCTCTGCGGAAAGGCGCGGCGACGGCGGCGGCGTGCACACCGCGATTACTCGAGTCGTCGCCTGCCGTTAACGTCGTTTATTTATATATACACACACGTAGCAGGACATACTGCAGCGAGTCCAAGAGCGCAAAGTGGCGGATGTGAGGGGGCGACGACACGGTGCTCTCGCTGTGCGAGTGTGTGTGCGCGCGCGCGCGCGCGAGGAACGCGCATCGGGATAAATAAAAGTAAAGGGAAAAAAGGAAGAAGCGAGAAGACAGTAGGGGCTCGTTCGTCGTCGCGAGCTGCGGTCGACAGTAAGGACGCCGCCGTCTCATCTCGGCGCGGCCAATCAGCCTCGTAATCACTGAGCTGAACGCTACTCGTCCATTCGGTCGCCTCGCTATATATACTCGGTTCCTGCTGTGCACTCTCTCTCTCTCTCTCTCTCTCTCTCTCTCTCTCTCTTCCTCTGCGTGTGCGTGTCTTTGTCTTTGTCTTTGTCTTTCTTCACTCTCAACTTTCCTCTATATATATATATCCTCGCTCCCTTAGAACACTAGCACGGCTCGGACTCCTATATACCGAAGACTAGGTAGCCTATAGCAGTATTCGAATAATTTTTTTAACTCTGACTTGCTTTCACACAGGGAGCTGCAACTCCATTATTTATAGGATGCGTATTCCGGCTGCAGGCGATTGTCATATTGCCCTGACCGTATAGATACAGATTGTATAGAGAGATTGATTAGGATGATGTGAAATCACTGTTGGAACTTCATAAATCTATTTCTGGATTATTGACAAATCGAAATTAAATATTTTAAAAGGAATGAAATATTTCGTTAAAAATAACAATTTTATTGGTATTCAATAAAAGCTTATTTTTAAACGTATGTTTTTTACAATTTTTCAGCTTTATTATCAGTCACGACTATTTTCCACAAGCAAATGTAGTCTGATTGATAAGATAAGATTAATGACCGTTTGACGTTTAACATTTTCAAGAATATCGATGGATTTGAACGAGCCGCACGTATCGCACGTCAAGTCAACATTAATTCGACGTTGAGAAAAATAATTGGATTTCCATTTGGAGAAGCGATTTGGTATCTCAGTCTCTCCCATGTACAGAGGAGAAGTCACGATTTTCTCAAGAAATAAAGGATCTCAGATGAAGCTCAGCACAGATTCCATATCTCTCTTGTATGCTATGTATGACTCGTGGTTTGTTCCATACAGCATAAATACACACACACACACTGTATACATATGCACGCGGCGAGGATATTTGGAATTCTCTGTTCTCCGCAGTGTGGGCGCACTTACCTCCCGTTCTCTCCTTTCTCCCTTTTGCCTCTATTACGATCCTATGAGCCATTCTTCCTCGGCCTGTTTACTCGTCCGGTATATATAGCGAACTGTCGCCACTGGGCGCCAAGACAGCTCCACCCCGACGACGAGGACTGCACCTGTGTCGCCGCCGCTGCCGCTGCCGTCGTCGCCGCTGTCGGTTATTCTTTCTCTTTCCTTCTCTCTTCAGCGCTCGCCGCATTATTTTCATTCTCCGCTTCGGTAGCAGCTCGACTCTCTCTCTCTCTCTCTCGGCGTATAATATAATGTCGCCGAGGCTACTGCACGACGATTGTTGCCGAGCAGGTTTTGCCTGCGCGAGTCTCTGACAAGTGCATGAGGAATTACGCTCTATAAGCTCTCTCTCTCAGCTCCCTCGTGTGCGCCGAGATAAATCTTTGCAGCGCGCTACCGCAGTAGCCGAAAGTATTATTCGCTGGCGATAACGAGTTTCAGCCTATACGCAGATTTTGGAGATAATCAAGCGCCTAGCGCAGTTACGGACTCGATCGGGCTCGCGCGCGCGCCGCTTATAATTGATCGCGAAAAATGCTGGATCTGTTGTGAGATTGCGAGTGAAATTTATGGCCTATGAATTAAATATTGAACGCGTGCTCGCCGCAGCGATATGTACGTTATACACGTGGTAGAAATAATGGGAAAACAACTATTCGAGCGGTGCAATCGCGTATAAGTTGCAGCAGTTATCTTCGCAATTACATGCTTCAATTATATTTTCTGACTTTGCACTATAAGTATGCGGGGAGAGAGAGAGAGAGAGAGAGAGAGAGAGAGAGAGAAAGAAAGAAATTTTAAGCACACCGCGAGAGTGCGTGGACTGCACGTGTGCACCTGTCTCTATAGATACGCACAGAGATGAATTGAACGTTTAAGCGCAGGAACAGCCGTCATATATAGTGAGCAAGCTTCTGAGCATGGCTTACACATTGTGCAGTTATGAATTGTCAAGGCAAATGTGGGTCAGCCCGCGGGAAAAAAACCTCTCTGGCTTACATGCGCGGAGCGCAGTGCGTATAGTTGCATTCAACTGCGTAGACACGCCTTGATCGTATGTAATATTTACGATTTCCGCGAGGCAAGACGAATGCGAAAAGCGCGCGCCGTGTCTATTAAGATTCCAGCGTGTGAGTAATTTGATGTAATATAGGTAACATCAAGATAAAGATATGAAGGGGATTGAATTGATTTCTTTATCTATTCAATGTAACTATTTGCTTTTCCACGTCTCCGATGGGAAAAGATTGCGCGCTTATTATGCGCGCTTATCGCTTCGCGCATCGCCCAAACAACGCACACGAATTTTCGCGTTTCTCAGTATTCGGCTTGCTATGCCTATAGTACAAGAAATTTTGCACGCTTGCCAGATAAATCAAATTTCTTGCGATTCCGTTAGATCCGCGAACAAATATTCATCATTTATTTTATCAAACCTACTTTTTTCCCCCCGCTTGCAGTGCCAAGTAGATAAATCCGGGCATGGAAAGACATTGAAATTTTCACACAATGTGGCTCAGAATTATTTGGGTACGGTTTAATTTGCAAGTGTGTTATAGAATTCAGAGATTTAGAAAGCTTTGAATATGGAAAGCTTAATTATTCAGTAGTTCGTAAGATTTGTTTTATTAAAACCTCGGTTTCATTACTAGCACAATAAAATGAACAGATTCAGCTAATGCTTTCTAAAATTACAAGATTCCGAACTTTTTATTCATTTTTAGCATACGTATTTTAATGTTTTACAATACTAAATCCGTTAAATGAAATTGACTTATTCGCTCGGTAAAGTCCTGGCCTCGAAACATTGGCTAGTTATAGAAACGCGTGTGGATAATAAAGCGCAGCGCGTGCTGGGTTCAGCCGGATCGGAGGCCCGTCCGAGCAACAATAGCTGAGATTCCTAGGAGGCCCGCACATGAAGCGTAATAATTTCTTAAAATCAACTGCGCGGCGGTGGCGGCGGCGGTGCAGTACGGGCGGGCTCTCCATTCGAAAATCTGATTAAGGCCTCGCGATCATAAATCACAGAGAGCGTGGCGAGCGTCGTGCGATACGTACCTATATATCCCTGCGCCACGGAGCATCTCATCACGCGAGAGCCTAAGCGCGCATCCACATTGCACACGTGGATACACGTGCGCGCATGGACGAGCACGAAAAACAAGGGGCCAAGAGAGAGAGAGAGAGAGAGAGAGAGAGAGAGAGAGAGAAGGCGAAGGGCAGAAAGAGAGCGAGAAAGAAGGCGCATGCAGAAAGAAAAGGAAAAAGCCGCTTGATTATTGTGTAGCGAGGGCAGGGCATGACCCCGCTATATAGCAGTCCATTTACATGTGGGCATATATACGTGTATATATGCGCGCGCGAGCAGGGGAGTAGACATGAGTGCATAAACGCTCACCATCACGCGGCCGCCGCCGCCGCCGCCGCCGCCCGCCGTAGCCGCGCGAGGAGCGCACGAGGCCTTGCACGTGCATGTCTGGGCCGCGGATGCGTGAGCTGGATTAACCGTGGGGCGCACCGAGCCAGCGCACGAGGCTGCGCTGCCAGCTTGCTTTTTCAAGCCTTTTCGTATACGTGTACACCTACAGCGGATATATGCATTATATACACCCATACATACCTATATACACAACTGCACACAGAGCTTTGCTCTCTTCTGTTTTCTATACACTCGATCGATTACATAAGCTGATATGCTGCCTCTATTTTTCACGGATCTTTATTGATTCTTCGACGTTGATACCTTCATTATCGACGATTATGCGCGAGGCTCTCATTCCAATCAAGCTCTATACGGCTTCCTTACATGGAAAAACGAACAATAAGGAACAGTGCAAGGAAATGACGTTGATTACGACGATATATCTAGAGATATTTAGGATGAAATGTAAGGAAGCTGACTACTTGTTCTTGGTATTTATATGGATATACTGATCGTAACATTTTTTGTCCTCGGCTATGCTTCTTATTCCCCCTTTTTTTTGTCTCGAAAGGCTCATAAATAGTCAATACTGCTTATGAGATCGATCGTAAAGCACCAAAGATGACTGCCTTGCTCTGTAGAAAGTACTTGTATGTACTGATAATGACTTTTTTTCTATGACGTGTCTTGGAAAATATTTTATAATTCCAACTTATACGTTTCCAGACGGATGTGGAAGAAAAATCATTTACTTTCGCTCGTACAGCTAAGCTCTGAATAATCGTACCAAACTGTCATTTCAAGGCTGGAGGTCTATGCAACATTTACAGTTAACTTTCTCCTCAAATACTCATTTTTTTTTTCATTTTGTTGTACATCAATTTGAAAATATTGTTCCATATTCAGACTATAAAAAATATACTTTTCAAAACTTTAAAATTTTTATATCCTCAACGTATATGTTTATATTAAAAAAACCGTGATCATCGCTCATTTTACAGAAAAAACAAGAATTTATAATTCATTCTAGATTTTAAATTATTAGCTTTGTAGAAAAATATTCTTAATTATTTGGATGATTTATGAGTCTATTGTTCGATGTCAAATTGATAGAAATTAATTGAATTGGCACATTCTTTCGAGGCAAAAATTCAGTTTTCTATCAATATTTTTAATTTTTCTTGCCCATAAGATAATAACTAAAGTTTTACCTTCTTTTAGAATTTTTCTTGTTAAAATACATTTATCATCGATGTAACTTATTCTCGTTTGATTTTGCATAATGCACATCCTTGAGCGTTTAGTTTGAAGACTCAACTGCACATGTCCAATTTGACCTTTGAAAATTTTAGTGTCTAGCGAAACGATGCTTGGCAACTTTCTTACATAAATAATAATTATCGGAATTAAAAATGCTTGGAAACAGGAAAGATTGATCTGCAAATAAGTAAATTTTGCAGTAAAGATAACGTCAAAGACTTTACAAGCATATAATACGATATGATGTATATGGACAGTATGTATGGATATTTCATTCTTGAAAATAACAATTCATCAGCTTATCAAGTGAATAAATCAATGCAGGAAAGCAATTCCTCTCCCCCAACGCTCGTGTCAGCAGCAGCGGCAGCAGCAGCCACTTTGACGCAGCACACTAGGTGTATATAGTGTATCGGTAGAAAAATGCTTCCAGCGTCAATGAGTACAATATAAGTAAGAGTTTAGATGCGGTTTCATACGTGTGCCCCGCACGGGAGATAAGCGATCTCGCAGCATGTCTGTCGGGCGGCGCAGAAAAAGTGTACAGTCAGCTTAGCAAGTCTGTCTTTTGAGCCTCGTGAAAAACGACAAAAGAGCGTACATGCACTCGTTGCTTTTGAACTTTCCAGAAGAGACAATGGCTGTCACGAATTTCTTAATCGTACCCGATCTGTCTTCGCTATCGCAGGTCGCTGCGCGCATTTGTTACACATATAATAACGCTTCATACCCGGCTCACGAAGAGCTGCGCCGTAAGAGAGCGCGCGCAGTAACGCCTGCGGAGCCCTGAAGTATAAGGTGCGAGCGTTTGCCCCCGCTGCAGCGGTAGCGGCTGCAACGGCTGCGCGCACAGTCGAGAGGCTCGAAAAAGAGGAGGAAAGAAAGAAAAAAAAACGAATTGACGCCTTGTCTTATACTTGCACAGCTCTGGCTCGCGCGCTTGCGAGCACGCGCGTTTCGGGTCAGTGGCTCCGCGAACTTTAACGAGCGCCCGAGGAATCAATGGAAAATCTTTATCTCCTGCATGAGCTTGCATTCAAGAGCCTTCACCTTTGTAAAATACTCGCCAACTCTGTCGGAAGCGTTATTCTACTCTTTATTTGTTCGCGCGTTTCTTTCATAATGTATTATTGCATAATGCACGACCGCGCGCGCTCGCGCCATTCTTTCTCTCATTTCGCGCTAGCTTCGACTGCCTCCTGTATGTGTGGCTAATCTGTAAAAAGCTGCCAGAATCGATGCGTGCAGCGCGATTCTTATCTGTTGAATGTATGTCTTGCTTCCAATCGAGATTATTGTATACCACGCATTGATTCACGGATTGCTCAGTTTTCTTCTCGCTTTTCTCTCAACTTCATTTATATTTAGAGTAAAAATATTTCTGAAAGTGCTGCTTTCAAATTGCACCGAATGCTAAGAAAAAACTGCAAAACTTGCACAGAATCCTGTTGAACTGTTCAAATCTTCGATTCCGATTATTTCGATTTCGTCTCAATAAACCGTATAAAAAAATTACACACATTTAAAAAGTTTGTGCATGTGAATCATACCTATAACGAATTAAAAATGCATTTTTAGTAGTCATTTCAATAAAAGTGTTGAAAATCCCTGAAAAATCACAAACCTATGACATTTATGATTGACATTTATAATTGATCAAGGAACTCTGTATTGTATTTCTGTGTAGGTTTCTCATGCTCTAAATAACAATAAAAACTGTACGCCGAAAAAAGTTCAACAGTAATCATTGCATGATATGATTGATAATCATTTTATCAAGAGATAGATCAATTCGATCTGTATTGCTAAAGATGACAAAATGTTTGTTTTGAGACAAATAACTGTACAAAAGTAATATCATTTTAATTTTTATAATTTATATCTATTTCAACTTAGTTAAAAAGTTTCTCTATTGACATTAAGAGATGTATCACTTGTGTTTGAAATAATAATACAAATTGTTGATGAAAATAGTTTATATAAATTTTTATATAGAACAGTACGAAAATTCAAACTATAGACTTTTCATGTATACTTTACTACTTAATAAAATCTGTTAAAAATCATAATTTTTTAAATATTAGTGCATATAACAACAATTCTTTTTATAAAAATTGAAATATAACACTAAATATCTATAATTGGAATGTTTTTACGATGAAAACTGAGTATATTATTATGAGAAAATATTATGTTTCATAATTTTAATCATAAAACCGAATACATAAAAATTGAAATGATATTATGAAGCTTGATAGCATAATGCAAATCGACTTGTTTCATTTCGTTGTTAGAAAATTCAAGAATTTTTAAAAATATTTTAATACAATTAAAGTAGCATAATTTATCACAAGCTGCAGTTGTTCATAAAATTCGTTTACATCATTATAATTTATGACTAAATAACAGTTGTAGAAAATTTTTTTTACAAGTTACTTGCACTTTTGATAACTTGCTTCTACATCACTTGCTTCTATATCTACATTATTGCTATCAGTATCAGAAACTTGTTATAATAAAATGACTATTACAATTTATTAACATTAGTAATGTTTTGCTTCTGTACAAATAAGCCTTCTTTCAGATTAATATTTTTCTTCCTATCAAATCAGGTTATAGTATAAAGGATAGCAGAATAATATTGCGCAAGCATAAATATGATGTGGCACATTTTAACGAAAATAAAAATGAGATATAACTAATTTTTCTTGAAGAGTAATATTTTTAATAAATAAATCATAGTCGATCAGAAAAGATTCAGTAAATTTTCTACAAGTTTTGACCTGAATAAAATTGTAAAAAAAGTACTTGCCAATGTTTTTCTGTAATGAAATACTTAATTAAGAGGTTGACTGCCTCCTGTGTAAAAAAGTGTGCAATGCGCATGTTTGAGGTAAAGACAAGGCATAGTTAGTTGATTCTCATGATAAGTGTAGAGAGTCAGGGGCAATCCCAAGAGCTTAAATCGTCGAAGCATCACATAATTTTACAATTTACAATCCCTCGTAATTCAGTCCAGTAGCCTATAGCCCTCGATTCATTCACACCGGTCAATTACCTCCGAGGCTCCCAAGCGCCAACATTAACGCCGCATAATTCAGGTTTTACAAGCTCGCAGGATATCACCTTTGAATCCACAGCGTCGGTTGCCGAGGACGTGCATGTCCGCGCGCAAGGTCGTCCTCTCTCGCTCTCTCGAGCATCGCAGCGCGCGGCATACTGCACCAGCACGCGCAGAGAGTGAGTGAGAGAGAGAGAGAGAGAGAGAGAGAGCGAGAGAGAGAGAGGAGAGATTCCGGAGACTTGAACGCGCGACAGGTCGTCTCTGGTTGCCCTCCTCTGCTGGAGGCTCCCCCTCCGGGCCCCCCACCCCCGCGGCTCCCTCCCTCCCCGGAGTCGCTCGTGTCGCGTTTCTCTGCCCCACTCCGGGAGTCAACTCCTCCACCGCCCGCAGAACGTTACTCCCGCGTCGTCGATTCACCCGCCCCCTTTTTCTCATTCGCGACACTTTTTTCTTCTCCACTTGTCGCGCGCGCTACTCCTGCCGCCGCCGCCGCCGCCGTCTGCTGTCGCTTCTCGGCACAGTATACACAGTCTTGGAAACTAGACTCGCACTACTTACCGCTGGAGGCGCGAGGCTCGAGAGGTGGACGCAAGGACCGCGCGCGCTCTGCTTATGTTTTCTCTCTCACAACCTTTCTGCCTTTTCTTATCGTTTTTCTTTCTTTGGGCGCTGCGTATACAGCTTTTGCTACTGATTCTATCGATTAGGCATCGCGCTCGAGTTTATCTAGGCGGAATCGTTGTATTGTTCACCTTCGTACAACTATATTGAATGAGACAATCTTAACGCTGGATCGTGTTTTGAGGAAGTTCTACCGACAATAGAATGTGAATTGAGATATGAATGAAAACTTCGTGTGCAGCTTGCTTTATATCTTAGAAACAACCGTACTAATTTTATGGGAAATCCTTATACTTATTCGTGTATTATAAATCATTAAACAGAAAGATTGTGTTTAAGTTTACTCGAGTTAAAAATGGGAATGAAGTTAAATTACCTTTTCCAGATTATTATCAAAAGGACCTAGTGCATTTTACCAAAAGACTTATTGCCAACAAAAATAGCACATAGATGTAAATTTTAAAAATTTGTTCAATCCACCATCAGCAAAAAATTTCAAAAATTTTCAAAAAATTATTAAAATAAAGAAAATTCTGAGAACAGAATGTGGAATTTTTATTTTATGTAGGTTCATTTGTGCAGTTTCTTTAGCAAAGCATATCTCATGAATTAGCCATGAATAAAAAAGTCACAGATTTTTACAAGTGTATATGACTAGCAGGATTTTCTTCTACTTGAGTTATTATTGTATTGCTCTACTGTACCGAGAAGCAAAATGTAGTCCTTGTAAATTGACTTTTATTGAATTAAGGATATGTGACAGTTTGTATGCATCCGATATTTGATCAATTTAAAACAAAATCAGCTGTTCAATAAAAAAATTGATTAAATTGAATTTTAATGCTTTATTTGGTTTACTTCGAATTAAGTACATTTTATAGGAAGAGGTCAATTTTTCTCAGTTTAGAAATGTGCGAATGATGGCCGGCAATAAATCCCTACAATTTTGATAAATATAAACTTTATTGCATGAATTCAGAGCTGCAGTTTTTCTATGAAATCGTATCTGATAATTCAGTGAATCTACTTGAATACGCATAACTTTAATGTATGGGTATGGAATTCCAAACAAATTACAATGCTGCATGTAATGCATCAAACACATTTTATTTCTCGATACAAGAAATGCATTAAACATGGATGATTACTCGTAACTCATCGACCGTGGGCAGCCAAGAGCAAACTCTCGGGAACTCTCATCAAAGAGCCAAGAAATAAATGCCGCTCCAAAATAAAATTTAAAACAAACATCACATATTTCATGATAGATATAAAGAAAATTGTGTAATATGGTCTTAAAATGAAGAGTGCTTTATTGTTTACAGAGATTGAAATCAGAGAAAGAAAGTGGTTGGTGGCCAACCTAATCGGGCAATCGTCAAATTTGAACGCAGCTACTGTGTTACATAGAAATATCCGTGACTTTAACATTTTGGTCGTATAGCATGTAGGAGCTGACTTGGAAGAGCGAGGCGATTTATTCATTGACTGAGTTTTGCTGAGAAGTATAGCGACGGAAGAGTTAGACGCGAGAGCGAATCACACTATCGAGAAATGTAGAGCCACAATTACTCAAGCCGCGGACGTTTTTACCGGGAAAGTCGGGCCTGAAAAAAAAGGACATCCAAGTTGTAATTATGCCTGCTGAAAACGGTAAAAGTATAAAGAGAGAGCCTCGCGGCGTGTCTATATATAGTGCGCGGGCGCAAGCGTCAAGTTTTTTATCGGTTCCGGGCTCGGTCAGGTGAACATACTGATTTCTCTGTCATCGCATCATCTCGTCCGGAACAGCTTCGACCTGACAACAGCTGTCGCCTTCGAGAGAGAGAGAGAGAGAGAGACTTAGTCGTTCCATAATAGTCATTGTAATCCGCTGCGCGGGACGTGTAAGTACGCTGCGCGCGCACGAGAGAGATAGGCCTGAGAAGTTTAATTGTTATGAGAAAAGATTCGCGTGGAGAATAGGAGGATCACGGCGGCGGACCCATGAGAACACTCGATTTTCGCTCTTAAAAATCGCACGCTCTTAGCAATATTAAATGAAGCCGTTGCCCAGAACCGCGGCCATTTCGCCTGGGTTATGGGACTTGTCTCAGGATCGTCGCTATGTCGCCGCCGTAATGATAAAGATGTTTTGCGTGGATACATCCTGTGCAATAAAACCCGGCGAGACTCCAGAGTCCGAGCGATCGCGTTGAAAAACGCCTGAATCCGCGCAGTAAATGTCAATTACTTACTTTTCGCAATTTTTTCACACCGCGCTCGCGCTGAAACTCGACGAGCTTGGGATGGGCATAAGTCGCTATTGAACTACTTAATGCGCTCGCAGTCCGTCTACACTCGGCGATAAAGCGAATCAGGGGAAGATGACAGTATTACGGGGAATACGCCACGAGACTATCTCTTCTTCCTTTGCCGATTGTTTATAATGAATTTCTCTTCTCATTAGTTCATTGTACATGTACTACCTTTTGTTTTCACTAATTATTTTCTTATGCAACATATTTTCAAAATTTTTCAAAACTTTAGATTTCACACTTTTATCATATTATCAATTTTTTTTGAATTTTTATTTAAATTGATAATTGGCTATAACTGTTGTGAAATGCATTTTCTGAACTATTATTTTTTCATAATTATTACGCAAGCGCTTTTTTAAAATAAATGTTACCTTTGTTACCTTAGTTTCATTCATCACGTGTCAGTTTACTCGCCACTTTCTCTTTTCTTTCTAATTTTTTCTCAACTGTTAATTGATGGCGACTGAAATTTTTTTTAGCTATTGGGCAAATTGTTCAGGAAGGTTCAAAATTCAAGATTTACTCTCACGACTTTATATAGGTATTTTGTTTAAACTATTTCTTACCCGCGTTTTCATCGTACAATCAGAATTTTGACAGAAACGAAAGTTTACTGTAGAAGAATCAATGGAACGCACATCACGCATGATTTATTTGAAAATTCTCGAGTGTGAAAAGAGGGGGAGAGAAGAAAGTAGAGCATCTAACAGAGGGAGGGAGAGAGAGAGAGAGAGAACGGTTGCGCGAGTTTACTATACGTATGCAATATACATACAGAGCGTTGCACTATGCGGTTCACGAATGATTCTCTATGAGCGCGCGCGCGTTGCATATGTATGCCTGCTTTTGCATTTCCTGCTTCACATATTCGCTAAAAAAAGCCTGCGCTTTTGTTTTACAAGCGTATACTTTTTATTACCTCGAATATGGCACATCTGCAGATCTCTCGCTATCCTCCCAGTTTCCCACGATATCGGTAGGCGAGGATCGCGCATGAATATAACTACTGCATCCTGGAGCCAGCGAGAATTCGCTCCTCCCGCAACGACTGCGTGCGCCTCTGCATGTGTGGAAATAAAAAAAAGCGGCAATATAGTCAGCCTGGCAAAGGCAGCCCCTGCACATATTAGTTGGCAAGGCTGTATAGGAATCTTGAAAAGTATCCTGGACGAGTGTACACCTCGAGATGAGACAACCTTGTCAAATATCGTTTTAGAACTGAATCTCTTGGGATGCCTTATTTTGCAGCTCACGCAAAGGCGTCAATAGGTTTTGAAGTGAAGTGTGCTGATTGAATAGTGTTACGGATATAGCTATAGCTATGTATAATGTATATGACAGAACATACTGACTCCTGGATGAGCGTCTCAGCGCGGCAGTTTTAAAACCACGGCGTAGGCTTTTTAGGAAAGCATATCAGCTGATATATAGGTTGCAATCCCCAACGCGGCTCGACAACGTAAGCTCGTGAATGAAGTGTGAGTTATCGTCGATTTGGCACAGTGACGTTTTTCTCGTTTCCAATGGAACGTTGCAATATAACGTTCCGACGGGGCGTCGTCGCAAGAAGCGAAAGGGTTAATTGAAGCTGATTAAGGCTAATTTAGCTTGGGGTGCATCGGTTCCTTCGGGCGAGAGGGAGAAAAGAGAGGGAGTAGAGCAGGGTTGTCGGCGGGGAAGGATGGAGGGAGAGGCGAGCAGAGAAAGAGAGCAGAGCAGCAGCCGCCGCCGAGCTTATAGGGAAGTTTAAGAGCGAGCGCGCATTGCGTCCTCGGACCGATACTCGTACAGAGAGCGAGCGTTGCAGTGTGCGGGGACTTTATGAGCAATCAGCCTCGCTATTCGCCGCAAATTGTTTGTTCCTCAAACCCATTTAGCTCCATTCCGTGAAATTCTACTCGAATAATCACAGCTCGATGCCCGCCAATTACCCTTTTTCTCTCTCGCTCTTTCTCCTGCAGCTCTCTCGCTCGTGTATAGTACACGGTGTACAATGTATATACGCGCGCGCGCGCGCGCGCACGCCGAGAGCCAGTGACGCGAGTATTGTACTCGGAGAGCCGCGCCAGGAGCGTGTATACGCGAGCACCGTGCTCTACGGCTTTCGCGGAATTATTTGCGTACACGTGTATTTGCGCGCGAGAGAGATTTTCCAGCATTCGGATGAACGGTGGCGGCAGGACGCTTGTTTCAGTCGTCGAGCTACATCGATTAGGCCGAGATGATGATGAGTTCGGAAAAGGTAGCGATGAGAGAGAGAGAGAGAAAAGGAGAGTCTGCTCGAGTTCCGTTAAGAAATCGCTTCGGTTTAATCGTATACCTTACGGTTACATCTGCTTATGCTCGGGCGTCTAATCGATTTGGCATAATTCTCCTTCTAGTTTACAGGAAGAGTATCTTCTTACATGTACGCTCTTTTTTATATGATAATATGATAATGCATGCTCGTAAGAACATTGTTATTACTGTGTTCTAATGAAATTCCTGGTAAGTGAATTATGCAATGACTGACTGCTCGAAACATTTTATAATACCTGTATAACTGCACGTATGATTGAGCATAATGTATGATAATTCAGTCAATTAAAATACAGGAACAAAATCTTTATCTCATAATCTATTGTATCACAAAGTTTTCACTTTATCTTGTAATACTTGCAATTAACTATTTCGTTATAATTGATACGTTAAAAATCAATAGACATAGTTCATCTTCTATATATACGAGAGACTATGTTATTATTTCTAATTTCCATGGACCGATCTTTAGCGTTCTCACTCGAATGAGAAAACGATCAAGCGCTTTCCAGTTTGTCGTTTTCATTCTGTCAAATTTTGATGGACTGATATAATCTTACAATCGTAGCTGAGCATATTCTCATTTATCGATTTTTGCTTTACTTATTTAGCAATTAAGCTACTTTTTATAATTCTGTATATTTTCCCATATTTTTTCATATAACCATAATAAGGATTCAGATTGGAATAATAAAAAACTTTTCAGTAATAAAACAAACTCAATTTTTTAAATTATCCAAATTTTTCTAGGTTTAACAATTTTTTATTCATTGAAATCAAAATTCATACAATAATATAAGTATAATATTTAAAAAGTGTTCCGATACAAAGCCTTAATTATATCTACAGTTTTTCGCCTTTATTTGCAATTTGTATTTGCATTTCACGACGCGTGAAACAACTTATAATTAAATCACTAGCAAATTCGAATTTAGCAATAAGTTTCATTTAAAAAAAAGGAAAGGACGACTTTATCACAATTCATTCATCCAGCACCAGACACGTTGCTAGAATTGCTCAGCTCACAGGGCGGCTCCACCATCTGAATGGGAAAAAGAATCGCATTTCACTTAAACGCATATAAATTAAGCGCGCTGAATACCAGGAAAAGTCAGCTAGATTCGATCGTTACATCCCGTCAATTAACAAATACTCGAGAGAGAGAGAGAGAGAGAGAGAGAGAGAGAGAGAGAGCGTATTTCTGAAACGCTCTCGTACGCCCTAGAGCGCTCGTCGTAAAAGTCGCCCCTCTTCTCTCGGCGAGGAAGCTCCTGAAATCTCAAAGCGAGGAGCGCGCGTCCGTTGCCTCCTCGCTCGCGCGCCGCACATGTAATGCACTGCGCGGAGCCCGGAGAGCCGCAGAGAATATCGGAAAAATCTGGCCGTTGAGAAAAGTCATCGGAAGAGAGCGCGAGCCGCGCTGTGGGCCGGCGATGCTCGGGTTTACCGCGAATTCGCCCCGCGAGTCGCACACTTCGTCTCGCGCAAGAAGCCAAGTGTAGCGCATCCTCCGAGTGTTGTGCAGCGCCGTTGTGGGAACCCATTGCTCGCGCGAGCCACGACACGCTCTGCTCCCTGGACCACGAAGTGAAAGGCTGCTGCCGCCGCTGACGAGCGGCTTCGAGCAGAGAAGTGCATAACGCGCTCGTGAAAGTTGCAGTCTGGCCTATACCTCTACACACTGCGTCTCTCGACTTGGCAGTTGGCAGTGGCTTGTCTACACACGCACACAGAGTTATGCATACATACGTATATGCATACGCGTGTCCCGCGCAAGCGAGAGAGAGAGAACCTTGTTTGTTGTGGCTTACGCTGCGGCAGTAGCTGTAAGTGGCTACTGGTGCTACTCGCGCTCGCGCCACGAGCTCTGATAAATGCACGAGCATAAAACAGAGCTCGAGCGATGTGGGCAGAAAAGTGGGCATTAGAGAGAGCGCGCGGCTATATAGCTGTCCCGCAGGCGTTTTCCGTAATTTCGTCTTGTCGACCACTGCGCTCGCGCGCGCTTGACAACTTTGCGCGTCTTTACTGACACTACGGATAAATCTATACTGACGGATGGATATGGGTTTTGTCGGTAATGACCGGTTACTGGGCGATAAATCCTCGGCCTCTGCCCCGCACAATGCAAATTTTCAGCTGATTCGCCGTCCCCAATTAGGTTTCCACTCTAGACTCATGCGGCACAAATGTATACGATATTATGCATTACCGCTACGTTTTTATTGATAAGCACGACGCATTGTTTAGCTACATTAAATTTGCAAAAACGTGCTGCAAAGTTCGTGAAATGTTTTCGGACAACAGTGTGTTCAAGACGCACAGCCAACTGCCACTTTTGGATTTTGCAAATTTTGAAATCCGCAAGTAAAGCAAACCTCCCTCTACTCCGGATAAGAAAGATGCAAGAATAGATTTTGGCGTTTATAGTTACACTGGCATTTTCATATCAGTAGATGGAGGACGAGTTTGGTACGGCCTTGGCGAAGAGGGACAATTGCACACATACACATGCAGTGGAGTGCGTAAATTCAAATTTCGTACAACCGTTCGCGCCGCTTACGGAATGCAGAGCCAAACGCCATAATCCTTTACATAATGGCCTTGCAAGGCTATTTTCAGGCTAATTAAAAGCGCGCAAGAAAGGCGAAGAGAGCGAGAGAGAAAGAGAGGTAAAACGAAAAAGCTAGCGTTTACGCCGTAGTTTCTCGCGAATTACACTAAAAGTTTAAGCAACCGCCATGAAATCCATGACTTATCGTGCTTTTCCGCCTTATGACCGTCCCTCTCTCTCTCTCTCTCTCTCTTGCTCGCTCTCTTCTCTCGGGGCGCAGCGTATCGCCTTTGTGTTTTTCGCCTCGGCCTGCACGGAAATTTGAAATTCAGATGTCCCGAGCAGCGCGCGCGCGAAGCATACATACATGCATACGCACGAGCTGCGGCTATCTCGTTCGACTTTATGCTTGAGCGTTGCTGCTGCAGCTTGCCCGTGTAGCTGCAGAGGGAGAGAGAGAGAGAGAGAGAGCTCGTCCAGGAACTCCATCATCACATGCGCGCAGGCAGGTATGCTGCAACCTTTTACTTTTACCCGAAAGACCCGCGACCATTCCGATAGACAAAGAAGATTGAGTGCAGGTGCAGAAACGCGCTCGCGCGTGTGTAAGGATAGTTTCGCGGTTTATGACCGATTACCTCCTGAGGCCGTATAACGCTCCCGCTGCTGCTGCTGCTGCTGCTGCTGCCGTTGCTGCTGCATGCGAATGTACATATGTCGGTACATGCGTACGCGCGCTGCTACCGGAGTGGATTTGCTCGGCGAAACAACCAAGTATACAAGCAGCAGCAGCAGCAGCAGAAGAAGAAGAAGAAGAAGAAGGATAGGTACGAGCGCGTAGGCGATAAAAGCTACTCTCTTCCCCGGTCCCTTTCTCCCTCACGTTCTTACCTGCTTCACACGATATTTGCATTTTTTCCGGCTTTGATAGGTTTTACGGGCGAGTACTCACTCCCTGTACGCGCAGCCTTTAACCATACTGCAGCTCCTCTTCTTCTCTTGCGTTATACGACGTGTGGAACGCGGGTGTGTAGCTGTATACATGTGCGCGCTCGAGAGAGCGAGAGCCTCCGAACGTGCCTTTGTGACTTTTTTCCCCCCCAGACGCGGCTATATACATGCGCGCGCTCTCTGCTCTCGAGCTTGATTATCTCGAGCTGTAATCGATGTGCACTTCGTACTCAATTTTCGTTAATGCTGTTTTAGAAAATTCGCTTTGTACCTGGCCTTCGCGCGCGCGCGCGCGAGAGAGAGAGAGAGAGAGCTTCTTCTCTCGACGTGCATATACATATATAGCGCTCTATATATACTCGCCGATGCTTCTACAGCCGCCCGATGGATTTACGCGCGGGAATATTTTCTTCGAGAGAAAGAGGCTTTGTGCATACACTGCACGCGAGACTCACCAGCTCGTCTATCGGGGCAATTTCGTGTCGTAATGATTGTCGGAATATATCTCGATTTCTTCGAGTATTTTCTCTTGACGACACGTATGCTGTCATTACGCATTTTTTTGCGGTTATAGGCAATATTTTCAAAGATTTTTATGTCTTGCCATGTTTCAAAAGTGTCGGAAATACATGAATATATTCTGCGTCGTTTATAATTCAGAAAAAATACTTTCAAAACCGTGCATTTTTATAAAAAGAGCCAAGTGGCTGATCTTGTTCTAGTAACGTAAACAACTAATTTACTTATAAAATTAAATAAAAGCAAAATTGAGAAAAACGACGGATTTGTTACTATGCATCATTTTGTAAAGCTTCAAATTTTTATTGTACTGTCTGAACGAGTAAAGTTTGAATAAAAAAAATTACATTTTTCCAACTTTACTCGGTAAAGTTGGAATCATGTAAAAAGAATCACGTGTTTAAAACTTTACTCAGTTAGATATTATAATATGCGAACTGGAAACTTTGTAAAACAGTAGAGAATTACATTATATGGATGACAATAAAAATGTGTTCGACAATTTATTTGGGCATCTTACTAGGAAGCTGTGAGTCTGTTCGTGTGTGTGTGTGTGTATGCACGCGTGCACGTGTTATATACCGTATGCAATTTCAAGGTGTGTAAGCACGTCTTCTTGTTTCTTTTTTTTTAAGTAAACGTTCTTGGTACTTGCATTTATAAATCAATTATAATTTTTTTAAACCATGAAAATATTACGGTAATATAGAATTATAAGAACTATTTTATACATGAAATAGTATAATTATTTTATTAAATACATTGTAAGTAAAAAAATCGATAACTCAGAAAGATAGTTTTTTATGGGGCCAAATAATTTATTAAGTAAAAACTTGATCAATTAGATAGTATAGGGATATAAAATTATAGTTAAGATTTCTTTTTTATTCATTTTTTAATTCATTAGAACTCTAAAAGTAAATGCCAAAAAATTCAGAAAAAAATCATGATACTACAGGGTTAGAAAAACTATTTGTTGTTATTGTAGTTATTGCACATAATGTATATCTGAAAAAATTAAGTATGAAAAAAACTTTTTATTTTCACATTTCGAGATATGATATATTTAGAAAAAACCCTTATTTTTTTAAATACTGTATTTGAAAACCGCTCAAAAATTAGTTTTTAATTAAATCTTCAAATTTAAGAGTAATTACTTCTTAGTTGGTTAATTCCCTTTCGATATATACTTTTTGCTATAGCTTTATAGACAACTTATTAAATCATTTGAGCTCTGAAGTTTATCTATACAATTCCCATTTTTTAGGCGATCTTTGAGACAATACAATAATGATTTATTACTTTGTTAAATATTGAAAATTTATAATTGTAAGATAAGCGAGAATTTTCTAGGACGGCTTGGGCTCGTTGGTAAACAATAGCTGTAAACTTGAGAAAGCAATATTATACGACATTGCATATAGGATAGCTCGACAAAGTGTTGTTTGAAAGTACAATGTCCACCGTGGCATTAAATCGTCTATTTACCTAACGAGTAATCTCAAGGATCTAAAATTCAAATGTCTAGCCGCGAGAAGGCCGTATATAGGAGTATCTTAAATAAAGTAAGGTAAAAAGGGGAGGGGTGCTGCATCGGAAGAGAGAGAGAGAGAGAGAGAGGGACAAGGAGCGAGGGGGAGGCGAAGGAAAAGCCGCGAAGCCGAGCCGAAACAAAAGAAAACAGCCCTCGAGAGATAAAGTACCACGTCTTCCATAATTTTAATTAGATTCATAAACTCAGCGAGACCGATAAGAAATAGAAAGCAAAAACCTTAAGAAAAATACGCTCGCGTAGAACGCCCCCCCCCCTTGGCCTCCCCCCACTCCCTCTGCCGTCTGAAACTCCGATTGCATCGACTCGAATTTAACGAAGATAGTAGGCGATTGTCTGCTTTCAATTAAAAACAGGAAAAAGAACGTGAGAGAGAAATAAGGCCAAGGAGCCAACGTCGGCAGCGTCTTTGGCGAATGCTCGGCGATGGTCCTCGAATCCCCGCGATGCCTGCAGCCGCACCAATTTTTCCTCCTCTATTTCCTTTTTCATTCTCATCTCCGATATATAAGCGCGCGCTGCCGCGGCGACGGCGATTCGAATCGAACTCTCTCTCTCTCTCTCTCGCTCGCTCGCTCGCTCGGCGACTCGAGAAAGACAGTGCTCGCGCGCGCGCGCGCGTGGGGAAAGACAACGCCCTTACTTATGTACGTCGCGGTAGTAAAGATGAGAGAAGCCGCTGTATAAGAAGACGAAGAAGGCGCCTTCCACGAGACTCATACACACTCGCACACACAGCGCGACTCTTATACAGCTATATAGGGGCCAAGCGAAGGTGGTCCAGGGAGAGAGAGAGAGAGAGAGAGAGAGCTGCTGCAGAGCTGTTGATGTAGATGAGGGGGTGGTGGGGTGGGGTGGTGTGTAAGGAGGGTAGAGAAGAAGAAGGCGAAGAAGAAGAAGAAGACGAGGTGGAGGAGGAGGAGGAGGAGGGTCGACTCTTTCTCTCTTGCTCTCGCTCGCCTATATGTATAGCGCTCCCGGGGGGGTGGCAGAGAGCGCCGGGTGTATGTATAAGCACAAGAAAGCGCGGGTCGATTAAAAGTAGCGAGGGTGTTTCTCCTCTCGTTACCGAGAGGAGGCGCGAGAGAGGGAAGGACACGCCGAGAGCGTGGGATAAGGAGACGGATGGCGCGGGAAAGGAGCGAGCGAGACGAAGACCGAGTCTCTCGCTATATATACATGTATACGCGCATATATATGGCTCTCTCGCAAGAGAGACAGAGTGAGAGAGGTGGACGAGGAAAAACAGAAGAAAGGGTGTTGCTGCTGCTGCTGCTGCTGCTGGTGCTGCTGCCTCTGCTGCGGGGGGTGGGAATGAAGAAAGCGGCCGCGAGAGAAAGATGAAACGAAGTAGTAGCTCCCTGGGAAAGGGATGGAGATCTTGCGAGAGTGTAACAAACGCGCGCTGGAGAGAAAGAGAGGGAGTGAGAGAGAGAGAATTCGTCCGCATCCAATCTTTAAGGGGTGAGAGTATAGTGCGACATCTTAGCTCGACGCCTCCTCTCTGTATGTGTGTGTGTGTGTGTGCGCGCGCGCGCGTGTGTGGGCGTCAGTGTGCGCGTGTCTACGTGTTTTATTTATACGCCGAGCCTGCCAGACAAAGCACATTTAAATGCTGAATTTTCATTAAAAAGGCTCCAGTCGAACGCTCTTTCTCTCGCTCTCTTTTTCTTTCTCTCGGGCCTTTGCGTCAAATAGCCGAACCTTTAATCCGTGCAATCGTTAATCTTCGGAGATTATATTGCTTGTTTTTTTTCTGCTAGGGCTTTGGAAGATCGAGACGAGACGATAATATACTCAACGAAACTATTGTCTCGGCTTTCAAAATTCTTGAAATAATAGAAGTCAACTCGTCTCATTTATATTACGTTAAATTTTGACGTTACCGTAGCAGCAACTCCGCTATTAATATATACGTATAATATAAATGTATTTATAACGCAGAATTCACTTGTTAGTGTTATTTGATTAAAAAAATTAAATTAACAACAATCAAATATGTTTCGATTGATGAATCGTCTGAGGAGGATAATCACTCGTACGAGCAGTATTTCGGTCTCTTTGTTCTTGATATTGTCTTGAAGCAGAATACAAGACAAAAGAATGCCAAGAATACTCTTGGCATGTCGATCGCGAAATTCTATTTTTCTTTCTCGATCGAAACGAGCCTAATAAAATTGTAGCCGAGAAAGCGATGGAATTGTGCTTTATAACGAATATCTCCCCTCTCAATTTAATAATTCGGGGCGTTCGCATACGCTCGCGATAAACATTGTGCTCGTCGGGGTGAACGAGAGGAGGCAACTCGAGAGAATCTCAACCTTTATTTGGATTAAAGTAAGGAAAAGGGTTGAAGGAGGCCCGTCTTGGCGCAGAGAGAGGGAGAGAGAGAGAGAGAGAGAGAGAGAGAGAGAGAGCATTGAAGAAAAGCTGGCTCCCCCCCGCAGCCTCCGCGGTGGTCCTCGTCGTCGGCGGAGGGTGCATTTTTAAAATAGACGCGTACGGTATATGCTATACACAGAGCTACACGTATACGTGTGCGCACCCCCGAAAAAAAGCCAAGCCTTTCTCCTTGCGCGCCATGGGTTTTGCAAAGAACTGGAGGAGCGGAAAAAATGGAAAGCCCAGAGAGCTGCGGAGGGAGCCTCTCGGTTTTTCAAGTCGTTCAATGATTAATGCATCGCGAACTTTTGTTCGGCTCTTAATAGGCCACCACCGCCGCGCGCGGTGCATTCACTTTTCCCGCAGTTTCCTGCCACAGCGAGAGAGGGGGGGGGGGAGGGGGAGAGGGAGAGATACACGTGCTGGCAGTGCCGCCGTCGCCGCCGCTGTAATTCAGGAGTCACGACAAGGGGTCTCGCATGTAATTATCGAAGCTCACATTTACATGCAGATCGAGCCTCGGCGCGCGCTATTTCTTACGTAAGAGACGCCGCGAGAATTAACGCGGAGGGTTGAGAAGCGCATGTTAATCGAACGCAGAAGGAAGAAAAAAAAAGAATAAGCCGCAGCTTTCGATATAGGAATCCCATTAAAGCCGCCTCCTGCTCTCCTTCCTTTTTTCGCCTCAATCGAACGACTAAACAAGATAAATGCACTCGCTCGCCACACAAAGCATTTTTTCTCTCGCTCGCTCTCCGCGTAAAACAATCTCGGAGGAGGACGGGCAGGTGATAGCTACCGAGAGTGAGAGAGGGAAAATCACACAGCGCGCGAGCAAATCAATTTGGTTGTATAGAGCGCGTCGCGCGCTACCTTGCGGGGTTAAACTTTAATTTAACGCATCAGAACTCGCGCGCGCACGCGCCTCGAATCATCCCCGAGAGAAGCGAGCGAGCCCGCTAATCGTCGGGGGTCCCTCTCTCGCGTGCTCGCGCGCGCGCCTAACCGAGCTGCTGCTGCTGCTGCCGCTATATAGACAAAGTTTCAGCGGCATACGAGAGCGAGCCGCGCCTGCACCTGCCGATCGCCGAGCGCAGGTGCCGCCGCGGCCGCGGAAACGAAATTTAATGACGCGCGCGTAGCTTTTTTCTCTCTCTCTCTCTCTCGACCACCCCCGCGTCTCTCTCCTCTAGACACACGCCGCGGATATGTCTATACACTGCACACGGACACACTTCGGGGAGTCGGCCCGTATATACACTGCGTTTCGCTTGATACGCGTGGCTTCTCATTAAAATTTAGCCGTTTCCTTTTTTTGCTGCTGCTGCACCGCGATGCTTTGAAATATCGATTGGCTTCTGTAATGCGGTCGGCTCTATTGGATGACGTCATGCTTTTTGTATTCAAATCGGATTCAATTATGGCCTGTGTAATGCGCGCTCTTGGCGTAATGCGTCAGTGAGTAAACTTTGAAGTGTAATAGTGTGTGAGTGAGTATAAAGCAGGAATTATAATAATCAAGGTATTGCGGTATCATCCGAGTGTGCGGGAGGGGGGGGGGCTAATTAGATGAATTATAAACTCAAACACGTGGATGACGGCGGCGCGAGGAAGCGAGAGTATATGTGTGCCGAAGATCGGGAGGGAGAGAGAGAGAGAGAGAAGCGGGCATTAAACGGCTTTCCCCAATCGAAGCATCATCGACAAAAGAGGCCTATTCAATCGAGATAATTTTCCCATCAGCGAGCGGCTCGCTCTCTTATCCGTGCAAAACATCGAGCACCGCCTGCTTGTATATATATACGACTCGCGCCTTATTATAATGTATAACCGTCTAAATTTCTCTCTGCACCGCGCGAAAGCGCCTCGAGAGATTCCCTCCGCGTGTATACACCATATAGCTAATATACCGATAACTCAGGTCATACCTATACGTTGCAGCGCAGCGCGCGGACGAAAAATCAAAGGAATCGACCGCTTCTACGACGCGACTATTGTAATACATACATTCTTTGTGCGGGCGACAGTCGAGTGACAGACACATACATGTAACGTATAGTGTACAAAGAGCCGCGCGACGAGTCTCTCGTCTATATCTATATGCAGTGTTATGTATATACATATAGACAGCACATACTTGTAGGCGAGATCGAATCGCGACGGCCGATGAAATGAAGGATCGGTGAGACGACGAGGTGCGAGACGTACGGATAGCATGTGGATGAGTTGGGGTCAGCAACGTAGCATGACTCGTGTGTACACGCGATGCGATAGAGCCCTATTGGCGGATTCGAGTTTAAACCAAGTGTATATACGACGGATAATGCTGTTGCGGAGCTTAATAACCTCGAGAGAGAGAGATATAGCCAAGGATAAAAAGCGCAAATGGAAATTCCGAGCGTCTCTTCTCTGTTTGCTGTGCGGGCACTTTTCACTCGACTACTGGACAATTTTCATCTTCTATATTTATGGCTCTCCTCTCATCTGTTTCTTAACTATTCAATTTTCAGCCTTTTCCTATTTTCCTTTTTCTTCACTTTTCGTATATGTTCTTGCATCTTTTGGTAATCATCTTTTGGTTTTGGTTAAAATTGCAGTATATGCGCGACTGAAACTTTGCTTTTTAAATAAATCATCAATATAATCGCAGTCCTCTTGCAGGTCAATAGCCTACAAGTAAATAATCGTACAAGTTCTTAAACTTAAAAATCCACTGTTTTTATTGTGAGATGTATATCGACAACATATTGTAACAAAATAAAATTTTAAAAAGCCAAGTAAGCAGAGCCGTAGTCAACAGATTCATCGGCGTTTAAGAAGAAAAAGGAAAGTTGAGTTATAAGCATCGAAAAAGAGTAAAGAGATGGACTGCTCAATCAAGCGGTCGCGATATCAATAATAAAAATTATCAATGACGCCGTCCGCTACTCGCAACCTGGTAAGGCACATTAATCACCTGGTTACTCCTTTACAAATATATACCCGCGTACACATAGTATAGGCGCAGAGAGCAGTCCCGACAGCGAAAACAGAAAGCCGCCGGCTGTCTTGTCAAGTCATTAATTAAGATCAACTCAGCGGCGGCGAATTAAATAAGTCTTAAGCCCGCTCTCTCGTGTATTTGCTGTAGACTGGCACACGTATGCCGTGTGCGTATGTACCGAAAATTATTTAGCCTCGTCGCGGTCGTCCCTGTGCTACATGTGCTAAATATATACCTGTATATACGAATGCGTGAGTTTACGCGTGATTGCCCAGCACACATAGCGATGTATATCCTCTGATTAGTACTTTATATGTACGTGAGCGGGGAGGAGAGAGGGGCAGAGAGATGTAGAAAAAGACAAATTTGGAGCTCGATAGCAGCGCCGCGCGTATATTACTGATCCTTACTTCTCGCATGGTCATCGTCGCTCCTTTTCGCTCCGCCGATGTCAGATTACACGTGTACATGCGCTACACGAGCGAGAGAGAGAGAGACAGAGAGAGCGTATGTATGTATATGTATGATATACGTATAGGCTTTGTACAGGACACAAGTCGAATATCAAGATAGCAGTATATATAGTAGACACGGAGGTAAGGCATAGCGGGGCCAGATAAGCGCGTGGAAACACAGGTAGAGTAACGCCTTCGTATATAGCCGCTCATTGTTCCCATTAGCGATCGATTCCGATTACGAGTCAAGGAGAAAGAGAGTTATATTATTGCATGCATGAGGCGAAGAGAGAAAGAGAGAGAGAGAGAGAGAGAAAAAGTGGGCTCGCCTCCTTCTTTTTACACCCGGTCATCGTTTGTTATTTCGCCTGGCCTGGCCCATATATGCTGCGTTGAGCTCCACACCACGTGTACACGAATACGCATCGGAGCCTAGAGAGGAGACTGCGGGAGAACGAGCTTTTCTTACGATACACGTGAGCTCCGCTAACTAATGACGATGATTTTTTCCTTTCTTTCGGACTCGCGCGCGCGGGCGCGCAGAGATATCTCGTTAGGCTTCTTTTATACGATTCTTTTATGTCTCGTGTGTTCGCTCTTTTATGATGATGAAGTTCCTTTGTGCCGCGCGAGCGACGCCGCTCTCTGCGTATACCTGTATATATAAGCCGTGCGCGGCGCGGCTCCCACTGTAATAGACCGTTTAGTTTGTGATTATAATGTGATAGGAACATAATTTATGAGCGGATGACTGTGTTTGTCCAGCTAATCGCTTCGGTGTAACACATTCGCTCGCCTAATTCGAAACGCTTGCATGTGACTGTCTGTATTTATACTGTGTATTGATGAACTGATTTCTTATACGCGGATATACACTTGCCCGTTGCACAATTTCGCGGGAATATACCTGCTCTGCTATAGGTGCGTCTTCTCAAATGCAGCTTCTATTACTTATTCTGACAATACTTCACGCACTCACGACAAATTTTATTTTTGCTAATCCACTGTTATATGCTAAAATAACTACTGCTGTGAAAATGTTATATCTATCAGCAGTCATGATTCATGATAAAACGAGGCAAACAAATACATGCATAGTTTGCGTAATAGAAGATTAAGTATTTTTCTTGATTAACTTGTTGGTTCTACTATAGCACGACGTTTAAGTGCAAGTAAGCTGTATATGAAAAGTAGTTATAAGTATCAAGTATTTGAAATGAAAAATCCTTTCATGAAACAAATTTGAATTCCGAAGTAAATAATATTTGATATTTATTAGATCTATTCACAATGTAATCTTTTACCAAGTAAATTCCGAAAGCCATTAACAAACAGAAGTAAAAAATTGTCTCTGGACACTATGCCATAAGCGTGTGGTTAAAAATACTTGAATAAAGTTGGTTCGGAAGGCGCATCAGGCTGTCTAAGTTATTTGAGATTTAACTTTGTTTTATTTTAATTTTAAAAAATTTTAAACTCTAACGCTGAACATCGCAACACTCGGAAAAAGTTATGGTCACAAGCGAGTTAGAAGAACTATTTAACGTATAAATTCCAAGTCATTTTATGAAGTAGATTCGGAGAAAAGAATCAAATACTGAAACTTTTTATGGTACGCGATAACTGGAGTAGAAAGAACATGAATCAAGTCGAAGTTTAGGATTCAGTTACGTTTCAAACACACATTGTGCAATTGTGCGTTGCGTGCACATATCCCCAATTAGCGACGCAATTACGCCACTATAGTGCTCAAAAAGTTTCAAACTAAAATTTTCAAATGCAGAATTTATCGCTTTCCAGTATGCATGGACTTGCAGAAACAACGCGACTGCGCGTTTAAAGGCGAGTTGCGCGTCTTTACCAATCTTTACCGTAGTACACGAGCTTCTTATAACTTCAATCGTATACCCATAAATCCCGTGTAAAACCGTCGAAATAATCTCGTAGCCGTGATTTCTCAACTAACAAACAAATTTCGAATGGCTTATATAGACACATTGCATCCTCGGAGCAAAAAGACCTTGGGCCTCGGAGGGCATGCCAGCGCGGGCGCGTGCAAAAAAAATCATCGCGTCTCTTTTTTCTGATCCATCGGCGTGCATGCATCTCCAAGCCGATAAAGTCGTTTCACAGCTCGGCGGCGCGCCTCTCTTTCTCTCACACTCTATACAGCTCGTACACGTATACACTATAATATATCTGCGCGGAGCAGCATGAGGAGCGGGAGCAAAGAAGAATAAGTATACGAAGAGCTGCTGTGTTTTATGTATATATATATATATACAACGCACGAATATATATAGAGAGGCGCGACGAGAGAACTACCGTTTTAGTTTTTCTGTGATGTGAAAAGAGTAGTGAGGGAGTGAGTGGGAGAGAGAGATCGGGCTTCCCACACTCGGCGCGCACGAGCTCGCATTTAACACGGGCCGGGATATCCCGCGCGAGACTGATGCGTGTCCGCCGATGTGTTCGATCGCGCGTCCGCCGCGAGATACTCTCTTTCACACCCCATTATCCGTGCTCCAACTTTTTCTTCTCTCTCTCTCTCTCTCTCTCTCGCTTGTGTAGTGTCTTCTTGCTCGTGATTCGCGCGCGCAACACAGAGAGAGAGGATCTTCCTCTCATTCTCAAGCTATACATATATATACAGTAAGAGAGAGAGAGAGAGAGAGTGTGGCTTGTGATGCGGTAGCTGCTCCTTTTTTCCGGTTCGGGAGAGCGACTTCCTCTCCATGTCCGAGGATGAGGATGCTTTTCTTTTTCGAGCTATGGGAACGGAAACCCCTGATGGAGGGATGTACAGATCGAGCGCTTTTTGCATGATAAGCTTTCGGAGCCGCGTCTCCATCGAGCTCTCCGCTCGTTAATGTGTATGCCTATATGCTCTGTAATTAAACTTGTCAATTCGTTTCTCGCGCTCAAATTTTTTTTCTTTTTACTTTCTTTTTGAGAGAAAAAATCTACGAAATTAGATGTTTTCGCCTTCGCGTACACTTCTAAGCAAGCATTAGGATTGAGGTGCGAAATTGAATTGATTATAAGTTTTTTTTTATTTTTACAGCCTTTTCAAGCCCTCATACGAGTCTTGTATGGTATTATATATATTATATTGAATATAATATATATGTACCTTATATAGTAGATACAAGTCAGCTAAAAATATTAAACATTTCGAATACAACCAGATTTTTCGCAATGTCTTCAGTATTCATACATTTTTTGCTAATCTTCTGTAATCTATTAAAAACTGCATTTGAATTTACATTAATAATTAAAGATTCCTGTAACATTTTCGGTTGAAATTTGAAGATTCACACAGTTTCGTAAGTTTCAGTAGTATGAATTATAATAACGTATGGACGAATCTTGAATTAAAAAACAGACAATATTTTAAAGCTTTTTTGTATATAGACGATTTAACACTAAGCTGAAATGTACCACTGATTTTTTCCATTCGGAGCGTACACAGAAGGAGAAAAGAATAGAAAAATGGAAGGAGGCGCGAAGCGCAGTAAGCAAAACGTATACTTCATTTTACTTGAGAGAATCACTGCAGCAGTCGGCGTGTACCTATATAACGATTATGTGCGCGAAGAGCCCGCCCTTCATTTTCATTTTCGCATTCTTCGGGGTGAGGGCGCGAGCAACTCCGTTCCTGCGTATACAATACATGTATACATATATACACGTGACTATGTGCGGGCGCGCGAGAATCCCTCGCTCCAAATGAATCTTCAAGCGCTCCGCGCAAATTAAAAAGATCCTACCTTTTTTGCCTTCTTACCGTATACGTATATATATAGAGTGGAGAGCTACTCTTATAGGGGGTGGTTGGTACGCGTATACAGTAATACACAGCCATCGCACAGAGCATCACGCATTGAAGGAGGGAGCCCTGCGGGCCGCGTACACATCTATACACGCGACTGCAGTATAGGTATACGTGCTGTATACACGCCAAGAAGTCGAGGAAATGCCTTCCGCTCTCTTAACCCTTTGATCTTGTCCGTATATAGGCCCGGGGAAGCCGCGCGCGCGCGCGGAGAGCTTCCTCAGACTCTTTCCCCGACGCAAAAACAACCCCCTCCCCCTACCAGCACTACATAAATATTAGCCCCTACATAAAGTACCTACCCTCTGGATAACTCGTCCATTCGACCTATCCTGCTCCCCCTTCCTCTCCTTCCTTTGCCGGGCCGTAGCCACTACTTTTTCTCCTTATAGAATCTCTGCGCCCCGGCGCTACGGCTCTGGAGACTCGACGAGAGTTTTCTCGTATTCGTATTAAGAACTTACTCTCGCGGCGGCGGAGTAGCCGGCCGCTAATTATCGCGAGAGAGACCGATGCCGGGCTAATTATCGTCGGAGATTTTTCCACCCCCCCCCCCCCAAGCCCCGCGTGCAAAAAGTGCGCGCGTCCTCGCTATACGTATAGAGCGCTTTTTATAAGCTCCGCAAGCTTTTCCTCTTCTTCTCTCTCGATCTGCTATGTAGATATCTATAAGGTGTACGAGGGGTGAAATTGCATATAAAAGGTCTTTGCCGCGGCGGATTTCTTTCCTCTCACGACTTTTCGGACTTTCATATAGTATATATACGTATATACATGGAGGTCCTTTTTTTGCTCTACGCGGCCGGCTCCTTCTGTTTCTCGTCTGCCTATTCGCGGCTTCTCTCTCTCTCGCTCTCTCCTTCCCTCCCCTTTTCACTTCTGAAGAATAAGATCTTTCAGCTTCTTCATCGGCTTCTTCCCCGAGCTGCAGCCCCTCTCGAGCTCCTTTCTTCGACTTGTTCCTTTGTTCGAAACTTTCGTCCCGGCTCGGGTCAGTTATGTTTGTTTCCCGATTTCGCATTTTCGTTATTTCATTTTTGCCGCTACTGCAGCAGCAGCAACAGCAGCGGGGAGCGAGCTTGCTCGCGCGAGCAAGCTTCGTATCCTCGCGGCGCGCGCTTTCTTTCGAGCGCGCGCGAGTAGCGCTAAAAGGAGCAAGACTGCCGCGGACGAGCTGACTCTTACTTACTCGTGCGAGCCCGCGCACTCTTAATGGCTACGACTGAATAATTTTTGCCGCTCTCTCTCTCTCTCTCTCTTCCGTTAATGGGGATGAATGCCCGGGATCAATTAGTTACCGAGTTTCAGGGGGAGAGTTTGTACTTATCGAGAGCGAATGCTCGAGTGCCAACTTTTTTTTCTCGCCGCGGCTATTTCCTTTCCATCCACGGGTATGTGCATTGAGAGCCATGTTTATCGAGAGATTCGAGCAAATATTTCATCGAAAGGCATGGCAAGCGCTCGCCATACAAATGACTTTGCCGATTCAGTTTAATCGAAAGGGGGCACTCATCTCTTTTTTTCTCAAAGTTTCGCTAAAAACAGGAAAGGCCGTTTTTTCAGCTCTCGCGCTGAGATTGAACTTCGCCAAGGACTAAATTGAATTTCACTATGTATTTGCCATCCGAGATGAATTCTAAGCTGATTGAGATTTTCAAAACAGCTTGAAAACTTGGGTCGACGATGCGTTTCCTGATGTATAGCAGCAGTTTTGCATAAGAAATTAATCATTCCTGTTGTGGTTGCATGCCTTTATTTGAATAGGAGCATATATTCAATCCTTTGTATATTAATTATTGATCATTGAATTTTCAATTTTCAAGTTTTTATTTTTGACTGCGTAATTAGTCATCACATTACAGATGATATATTTGCCTTTTCATATATAGTTACCATTGTATTGATTTTTCAAAAACTAAATAAGAATAATTAATTTTCATAAATCCTATCATAAGAGACAATTTGTTAGTTTGAAGAAACGATTGCAATTTTACGTAATTACTCTGTAACCATGTGTGGTAAATGGGTAGAGCGCCAGAACAGTTTTAATTATACTCATAAAAGTGCAATAACTATTTACGAAATTAAGAAAAAAAAGATGAAAAAGTTTAGGGAATAAAAGCTGTAGAAAAATGTTTGTTTCCATCGACAAGTGAAACGACGTAGATTGAGTGGAGGTCAATCGAAAGCGACTGTAAAATCCGAAATTGGCCCGATACGAAACGACCCCATGCTCCCCCCATAACCATATAGATTACAGCGGTCTCATCAATGAGCGCAGTCTTAATAGCATCAACGGCAGCAGCAGCAGCAGCAGTGGCGGCGTCGGCGGCGGCGGCATCGCAGGCTCTATACGTTCATCCGGCCTGTGATCGAGCAGTTTTTCGTGCATCTCCACCTTCTCCTCCGGGGGAATTTCACACCTCGCTCGCGCGCTGCACTGCACGTGTGTGTTCTGCACACAGAGCTGCCGAGGGAAAACGTGACGAATGACCCCCTAGGTCCCTCCGGCATTCCGCGAAGGTATATACGTATGTATAGCTACACAAGACCTGTGTTACATGGGTGTCGATGAGCGGCCTGTGAGAACGTTCGATAAAAAAGCGCTGATAGATGCAAGCCGAGAGTGAGGCGGGAGGGAGGGAGGGAGGGATAGGGGGGGGACCACCGTTCTCTGTGTCTCGTATTTATTGGCTGCCCTCCTACTTTCTTTCTGTATTGTGCGGCGGTGGCAGCGGCGGCCAGTTGTCTCGTTTTTATCTTCATCTTTATACCGCCGCGTCAGTTCCGCCCACGTCTCGCTCCAACACCTTTGAGTTATCATCGAGCTTGCGCCGCGCGGATATGTGTGCGGACAACTTCCGTGTGTATGTAATGTGCGGCTCATTCCGATGCAATTTTTTTCTTTTTTTCTTTCTTTTTTTTTTTTTTTTTTGAGGGTTTTGAAAAGAATATTTTTTTATTTTTTTGGAACTTTACACATAAAACGTATTAATCGAAATCTCTGCACGCTACATAATTCTAAAGAATAAACTTAATATTTTATAAATGATTTCTCTCGTTCAATCTACTATTAGAGAGGCGGAATTGGCATTTTGATACTTCACATACTCGTACTTTGTATTTTAATTTTTCTGCAAGCACTACTATTCTGCATACACCCTAAATACTAAGAATTTATTCTTCACTTCGAGACAATTACTTTATTGCTAAATTAGCTAATATTGCAATCATCGAGCGATGAAAGCATTTTTAGTGTTGATTTACTCATAAAATGTAATTCTAATACTTATCATGTTTTAAAATTAAAATAAATTTCAAGCTGATATCATTCAATTATTTTTTAAAACAATAATAGTAATAAAATTGTTGATATATTTCACGCTATGAGCAAGATAGTGTAAGAAATTGTAAACAATTGGTTTTTGTAACATATTAAATAAAGTTGACAATATTTTCAAAACTTTCATTGGTATAAAAACATCGTTTATACCTTTTACTCATTTCCATACGTGGTTCGGACGCCTCGGAATCTGAGCTAGTAGAACAAATTTGTCTTACAATACATTTTTCAGCGTACATTCTAAGGAATTCACTTGGTATAGCTAAGCCGTGCACGCGCGATAAATATTTAATTGAAGTATAAAACGAACAATGGGTGTGCGCGAGAGCGTTATGTACAGAATTGTCATTTTTTCGGGCGACGTGAATAAATATTTAATGACAGTTTTATGCGCTCTGAAAAATTAAAAACTGACGCAATAGAGTACACAAAAGATGCAATCTTAACAGTTATCTACGGGCGCGCAGTGAGATGAAGGAAAACGCATTGGATGCAGTGACGTAATGCCTCGACTAGATTATATATATGAAAGTCACCCTGCGGCATAGCGCAGGCGGTAAATGGTTTTGGATAAAATCTTAATCAACTGGATATTTCAATACGGCTGATCAGATTCGCGATATATATTCTATATTTGTATTATGATATGTTGTAGAAAGTAATTAATATTAACGACGATTGCGCATGCATTTTCTTTCATTTGCTACTTTTTCGCCATAATTCGTACTCACATTCATGAATTTCAAGCTATGTTTACACCGTTTAACACATTTTTTCGGTAGAGATTTAGAAAGACAAACTTATCTTTACAATGCACGAAATGTTTTATTTGAAGTTAAAATATGTATTGTTTCCACCCTACTGGAAAACTCTGTAATATTAATTTTCTAGTATTGTTTTTTAAATAAAAGGATGAAACTATATTCCTTTAAGAACATTTTCTTGCATAGTTCTGTTTGCAGTTATTTTTCTTAACACATTCTAACTGAATACGAGAAAATTTAATAGAATTATTTATATCTTTTAATTATTTATTTTATTTTAATCCCTGTATTGTAATATCCTTTTACAATATACATGTATGCAACGCGATAACCGAAGCTGCAAAGGTGTGATTCATGTTAAAAATTTTAAATGAATCAGCGACTATAGCAGCGTATCTCGATTCCTTTGTTTTTATTATCTTTTAATTACGTAGAAGAAAGATAAAATTTGAACGATTTAAACGAAGCTACGTGCCAATGAATTGGCCGCGGTTTTGCTGAGTGTGCGCAAAAAAGATTAGCCAGCTCCAATCAAGGATTGACTGTATTATAAGGCAAAGCCATTTACAGTGTACAAAGTCGAATGATTCCACACTTTGCTCGCCATTTCCAAAATAAGCCGTACTTCCTACATGGATCCATGCAACAGCCCCCTTGAAAACTGACGTCTTCACACAAAAGCGTTTTTCAGCAGTAGCAGCTCCCATTGAGAAGACGGCCGCGCGTAATGCGGTAGGCGCGCGACTGTAAAAGGGAAAGTAAATACATTCCCGCGATGAACCGAAAAATTAGGGAGGCCCATCAGCGGCTCCGAGTGAAAAGAAAAGCCCGTAAATCGCGCGGCGGCGCCTCGCAGTGTAATCCGATTTTCCAACTGCAGGTGCATCCCTCTCTCTCTCTCTCTCTCTCTCTCTCTCTCTCTTTACACGCGCGCTCGCGCGTGCACACATACACACACACACACTTTTTACAACGTACACTCCGCGGCGAAGGCAAGACAAGCAGGAAATGAAAAATCCGTGTTTGCCTTAGCTTTATCTCTCTCTCTCTCTCTCTCTCTCTCTCTCTCTCTCTCTCTCTCGCCCTTCTCTCGCGGCTGTGTGTACAAAAAGAAAAGGCGAAGACGAGAGCAGCAGCAGCAGCAGCAGCAGCAAAAAACGGGAGCTAAACGCATGTGAAGCGCGACGCGCTCCTTCTTTTCTTTTCCCTCGAGAGGAGGGAGGGTGGGGGAGCGCGAGAGAGCAACACAAAGATTCCAGCGCTGATGCTTCACGGAACAATGGGATGCAGCCGCCGGTGGCCGTGTGCAGGTCCATGAACGCCTTGGCGAGCGAGCGAGCGAGAGAGGAGTACGTGGAAGGAAGGAACAATGAGCGGAGACAGAGCGAAAGAGAGGATGGGAAGGAAGTGCAAAAACATAATCGAGAGGTGTATGCGCTTCCGCGCTACCGACAGTTATTAATCCGCGAGAGAGATAGAGTGCGGCGTCGGACTATTCGAAGGTGATAATTAGCGCGGCGAGAGACGAACGAGGTTTTACTCGGATGTGCCATTGACGCGTCGGCGATTGCCAAACGATCCGTAGTATACAGTTGTGCGGGATTATCGGGAAAGCGCACTGCCTATCCTCTCCTACGCGCGCACGCGCGGACACGAAAGAAGTTAAACGAGGAAATAAGAAAAGACTCTCGGAGTCATGGTACCGGCAACGAAGGTACGCTGCAGCCACTTCCTCTCCCTCCACTTTCGGTACTCGCTGTCTACAGTGTATATGTACGTGTGTGTGTGTGTGTGAAAATCCTTCGGACGCTATAAATTCCCGAGAGAGGGAGAGAGAGAGAAAGAGGAGAGCCAAGTATGCACAGGACGAAAAGGACTACTGCTCGACTAGAGCCAGCCTCTCTTTCTCTGTAAGCAGAGAGGGAAATTGTTATGACATAATTAGGCCGAAGTTAGAGCCTGTCCACGGCGGCCGCCGCCGCCGCCGCCGCCGCCGCTCCATTCACCGGACTTTAATATTCTTCCCGGAACGACTACGCTGCTCGCGCGGCGCGTCTTCCCCCGTCCCCTGCACCGTACTTATATAGCTATAAGCGCGTATACTTCGCGATGACGAACTTTGCGCTGCGCGGCGCGTTCTGCCCCACGCGCGCGCGCACGCCGCGAGCCGCGAGAGGGATGTATACGTATATAGCTCGCTCTCGTCGTTTAGCAAATGAGACGTCGCGTGCGTCCTGTACATAAGAAAAAGCCGAATTCCCGCTGGCCGAGAGCTTCGTCCCCAACCTTGTACGCCGGATCTGCGAGAGAAAAACTGCGAGTGCATGTAAGAGACCGAATAAAGACTGCCGTAGCCAAAACGACGTTTTCTAAAGAGGCGGGATAATTTTAATCCGCGGAGAGATCGGTTCGACCCACTTTCGAAATAAAGCTCTACACGAGTAACGAGATCATCTCTCTCACGGCGGTATTAGAAGTTTCGAAAACCGTCCGTTGATCAACTTGTCAATAAATACCAGTTCGATCTGTCAATTATGGAATATGGCATTATTGGTTTAGGACAATTGAAATATCTAGTTGGACTGCATTATTTCGACTTTTACGAGTCGAAAATATGTATGCATATTTCGGGATAGTCTCCGACGTTTATAGTTGCGACCGCTCGACGCGAAAAATAATGCGAAACTTCATTATTCAGCTTTGGATATTACCGATTTCCGTTCGACGGGAATAGTTCGCCGGTGATTCCGATCGTAGGACACTCTTGTATGTGCGACGCTTCGGGGCGGTCGATTTCTAATTTTGTAAATCATCTCACCAACAGACTAAAAACTGGAAAAATGCATAATACAGTTAGACGCAAGAAAGTGTTTACATATAAATTTTTAGTGTCGTATCCCAATGCGATAAAGGTATACCGATTTCACAAATTTAGCTCTGATGGATTTCATGAATGGATGAATTTTAAAGATGCAAAGACTTATTTTTTACCAATGTCTTACAACTAATTTTGTAATTATGCTTTGACTTTTGCTGAGACAGTTGATTTGTGACGAAAAAAATGTAAGATTAATAAAATTGTTATCAAGCCTGGTTTTATACAAAAACAAAACAAAAACAAAAGTTTAGTTAAAACTCATAATATGTTACATTACACACATTCTTATATACGCATCAATCATTTTCAAATGCACCAGCATTAAAAATTCCGTAACGGCTTTCGACGAATTTAATTGAATATCGTCACTAAAAAGTCAAGTGTCATACTTTTCATATAATAAAAATGAGCTCCCCCCGAAATTGAGGACAATTCCACGATTCGTGGATAAGTATATAAAATCCATTCCCATGAGTGTCAAAGCGGTGTGTACAGAAGGGGCATAGAACCGGGATCACATAAGCGACGTTGCATCCTCTCTCGCTTGCACTTGTTCTAATAGCGTAGTGCCTGGCATTGAGTCGTCCGTATGAACGTAAGACCGGAAGTGAATCGCGATGCTGCGCTTTCTTGTCCTGTCACCTCGAACGGCCTCCTCCACCTCCTTCTCCGTACAGCCGTGTCAATGACTCTCTGCTTCCGGGATCGTCGAATCGCTACTCCTCCTCGCGTTGCGAATTTCTTTTCTCGCCGCGTCGCCAGCCAGAGAGAGGGAGAGGCAATATGCCACTTGTGCAGATGGAATAGGCGTGGATGCAGGCACTAATTTTGGATTGCGAAATATTATTATTAGTCTACTGGAGACGAAACTTTTGAGATGTGTCGCGCTGCTTCTTTTTCTCTTTCTTCTTCTTGTTCTTCTTATACCCTTCTTCCCTGTTCTCGGAAATTACCTCGCCTCGAATTCTGTACACTTGTACATTTTCATCTCGATTGTCAGAATTCGATCAATATGTACGCTTGGTAGAGATTTTGGTCGTTTTGAGTCGAAAAGAAGAAATTTTAAATTATGGTTTTAAAAGGAAAAATAGCTTCGAATTATATGATTGAAATGAATCTGACCTTTTTTAACTTGTTTCATTTTTTATATAAAGACGTAGAGTTTATGTATTGCAAATACTATAATAAGATGCTACTGAATTCTCTTAAGGAATTTCATTTGAAGAGATCGAGTCTCATAGTCTATCAAAAATTCAAATTTTACAATTAATTATGATTCCTGTAAGTTTATGTAACTGAAAGTTTTCCATTCGTATATGGATATAATTTTCTGCATAAATGCAAATTATTATTTGTTATTATCATTGGACTTATTTCAATTTTATAATTATTCTAGGAGTTGTAAAGAAAATTAGTTATTTTTCATCTGCTTTTTTCTTGCATGAAATCAGCATTTTTAAATTTAATGCATAAACACACGATCGCTTTTGATGTATTGAATACAGAATATCACTGTGCACAAAATTTCTTTCAAGTTGTTAAAATTGTTAAACGCATTCGAAGTGAGCACTCGAGCGCATAGAAAGTCGTATGCGAAAAAAAAAAATAATCTCACCTGCTCGCACTTTGAAAACGAAGACGCAACTGCTGCACGCGCGTCTCCTGCACTCTGCTAGTAAACGAACTCCAGAAGGGAGAAGCCCATCCGCTTTAGCTCTCGGCATGTATGTAGCTATATACGTATATAGAGACGTGTGCGATACACGCGCGAGTGAGGAGATGTATACGGGACGCCTCGAGGAGGAGCCATGAATGGGAACTATTTCGGCGTCCGCTGAATTAGTAAAGCGATCGCTGACTCCGGCTGACAGAGAGCGAGAGCGCGAGAGAGAGAGAGAGAGAGAGCCGGCTCTCCTACAAGTATACACGTGGGTCATTCTCGCGATGCCAATCTTAGCCCGGCTCTGAATGAGTTGGCTGCTTCATATTTCATGGCAGAGCGGCAACGATTTTCGCCTGCGAGAGATTCGGGAGGAAAGTAGAGAAACGTTCGTTTTTGACATTAATTTCGGCTGATCCGATAAGCGCCTGTAATCGAGGCGAGAGAGAGAGAGAGAGAGAGAGAGAGAGAGAGCTTTTATTAATATCAAAGAGATTTTTTCTTTCTCACGCTCATTCATTGAGAGCTTTTTCATTGGATTCCAATTGAGATTCTCGAGCTAATTTTGGTCTCTCGTCGCCGCGCTTCTCGGCCGGGCGGAATCTCGGTTTATTAAATTCGACACTGCGCAGCTCGATCCGCAGCCGAATTCTGCGGCTTCGCGGCGGATATAAGGTCGATTTTAATACTTTCGAGAATACGTGAAACGAGAGAAAAGTGTGACAGTTCTTTCGCCTCCAACATTCATGCATCCTCGTCGCAGCTCGTGAAACATTCATACTCGGTACAGCATAACTCGCGTTCGCTCGCGGCGGAGACTTTGAGTAATTCTGGTACACAATATCAGATTTGCGCTGCTTATCGCATTAGCCGGGGACAGGCTGTGAGTCCGATGTACGTATATTGCATTCTTCGTTTTCGGGTAGACGAGTTGAGAGTCTGGCAGTTGCAGAGGCGCGCGTCATAAGTCATTGAAAAAGGAAACCGTCAGTTTTCAATGAAGCGGGAAAAATCGAAAAGGCATAATAAACCTGCGGCAACGACGGCGGCGGCGAAGACTACGCCCGTAATGCCTTCTCATCTTCGGAACATCCGGCGCAGATTCCTGTAAAGGACTGGAGTCTCACGTCGAAAATTGTCATGAGGCTCCCGAGGCTGTGCCTATAAGGTATATACTTCTTGTCTTGCTCGCTTTTTCTCTCTCTCTCTCTCTCTCTCTCCAGTATACAGCTCTTCTCGAGAGAGCTCACGTCCGCGAGGGTCAGGTGGAGAGAGACAGGGAGAGAGAGATGCGTATAACAGTGCACGAGAGAAAGAGAGAGAGAGGCAGCCTAGCCCAGCGGTTTTATGAGCCCGTAATGGGCCCCTTAGCTTCCACTGTATACTCGCGCGCGCGCGCGAGAGAGAGAGAGAGAGAGAGCGCGGGAGACGAACGAAGGAGGAAAAAGGGAGAGCGGACGAGATCTCGCACGGCGCGCACACACCGAGAGTCGATACTTATTGCTGCGCTCCGCGATCTATATAGGTATATCGACACACGTAATATACCGGAGACTGCGGAGGGAGAGCGAGAGAGAGAGAGAGAGAGAGAGAGAGAGAGAGAGAGAGCTACCATCGGATGTGCATCGATTTTGTGCTTCTCTTCTCGGGACAGTTTCCTGGTAGAGAGTTGAGAGAAAATAAGAAATTGGCCAAGGGACAGGGGGAAAAAATATTTCATTCGACTCCGCGATAATTGCGCAGTCTCTCTCTCTCTCTCGCTCACACAGAGTTGCAGCAGCGGCATAGAGACGACGACAGGACGTTTCGCCGAGGGAAAGAGAGAGAGAGAGAGAAAGAGAGGGAGAGACTGCAGGACACTGATGGAAAGTTTAACGGAGAGGAGAGAGATTCGAGTTTCTAAGAATGCAAGTATGACTTATATTTGCGCGCACCGGGAATGACTGACTGACTGACTGAACCCCTTTTTTTCTTCTTCTTCATCCGAGTGAAGAGTGAGTGAGTGAGTAAAAGAGAGAGAGAGAACACTGGTGACGCCAGAAACATACTCAGGCCGCAGCAAGGGCTTCGCTCTCTCATTGCCGCGATGGGCTGCTCCGTGAAATGAGGGTATAAGACTCAAACTCTCGGATGCAGCGCACACTTTTTTTCTCTCCTTCCGCTGAGAATTCCCCTTTCGATGCTCCGAAGAATAAAAATACGCTTACATGTGTAGGTCAATTTTTCACACATTCTTTCACTCGGAGAGTATCGCCAGTCAGTATGGGTAATACCCACTATGGATAATTGCGGTCTTCTAACTTGCACCAATTAATGCCACTACGTTGAAACCATCATTTGATGTACAGTGTATGGATTTATCTGTGAAAACATTTGCCTTCAATAAAAGTAAATATACCTTATTACCTCTCGAAAATTCATTTTACAGTCACGCTATCAATTGTATGTTTTGGTCGTTATTACAATTTTTTTTAATACTTTTTCTCTGTGTATTACGAGCTTGGTGAACTTATAATTATTGTTTTATAGCCTTCAAATACTATCCACACGATTCCACACCAACAAATAGGTCTAGAAATCTGAATATTTTACAAAATATTTTAAAAAGTTGTAGTTCTCATTTCAATATTATATTATTTCATTAGATTGCTTCGATAATATTTAATCAAGAAAATGTACGAAATTAATCTGGCTAAATTAATAAATTGAGTTTATCGTTACTAAAAACTTTTAACGTAAAGCTACACAGTTACGCGTGTATATAAATATGAATAATATACTAGAACATCTTTTTGTTCAAAAGTGTATCAATACACTATAAGCATATACAGTTGGTATTACTAGATCGCTGATATCTATCTATAGCTCTAATTTTCAACAAAGCAAGTAGTGACTATTTGTATTACAAAGAGTTGTCATTATCATTGGGCCAGCACTGCGCCACCGCGATACATTCTTGCATGAGAAAGCTCGTAAACTGCACCTTTACCATTTACGCACGTAGCTTGTTTTAATGTCTGCTTTGAGTTTCATCAGTTCTCGCAAAAATTAAAATAATCAATTTTTAAAATCTTCATTTTAATTGCGTACAAGTAAATAGGCGTAAATGGAAGAGCAAATCCGAATTTGCCAAAGCTATAGCGAATAGTTTTCGAAAAGTTGTAATTGCATGTCATAGCACACATTGATGTATCAGCGCCGATTGTATAACTGTTGTTTCAGAGAAGAAAATCCATTAAAAGAAACGTGCATTTCGTCACGATGCGAAGGAAAAAATAATGCCGAAAGAGCCTATGTGTAGTGTGCCGCCGCCAACCTCCTCTGCGTGCAGGCCACGCGTTAGAGGCGAGAATACTCGCGCATATAGCAGAGCAAAGAATGTAATAAAACAAAATAGAGCGAATTAAGAATCGAGCGAAACGAGCGTCACTTATGACGCGGGTTTATGCATTTTTCAGCGCGCGCGCGCGTGTTGCACAATGAAAAAGTAGCGCCCCATGGAAATTACAGAAAAAACCTCTCGCTCGTATACCATACTTTAATTAACCGGGCTTTTCTCTCCATCGGGCACACTTTTCGTCAATGACATAATGAGCCTCTCCCTCTCTCGGCTCTCCTCGCGCGCGCGCGCGCGCACTTTTCGATAATGGCCCTCGTGCAGCCGCAGCAACAGCAGCGGCAGCAGCTCCTATAACGCGGAAATACACGCGTCGATTCAAAGTGAATATAAATACGCAGCGAGTATTGCCCAAGAACTCCGCACCTGTCTACCTACACGCGCGCGGCAGTATAAGAGAAAAGCTCCGACAAATCGCTGGAAAATCATTTTCTCTCGCTCGAAGCATGTGTACAGCAGCTATATACAGGCCTGTGCACTGTAATTCGTCGCTCTCGCCCGATGCTATGTGCTATACGCGCGAGAGAGGTGTTACATACTTTATCTGTGAGACTCGGCGCATCTGCTTTCTCACGAGAGTAAGACACAGAGAGAGAGAGAGAGAGAGAGAGACAGGCTTCTCTCTCGCGAGCTCTCGCGCCGCGGCGATTGTTATACTTATTTGTTGTGCATTTTATACTTTTTACACGCCTCTGGTTTTATGCGCACGCGCGCCTCTGTCCGAGAGGGAGTGCGAGAGAACTGCAGCATGTGTAGCGCGAAATGATGCGTTACGCGCTGCGCGCGGTGTGTGGCTATTTTCGCGGCCTCTCTCTCTCTCTCTCTCTCTCTCTCTCTCTCTCTCTCTCTCTCTCTCTTTAAATACGGAATTTTATGTCGGCGATAATACCTTCTCTGCATAATTGCAATGCATACTTCTCGCTCCGCGAAAACATATATGTGCAGATCCCGCGCTCGCTCAGAGTTCCTCGCGCGTACATTGCATACGCATCATATGCAATGTGCATTGTGCACGGCTCGCGAAATTTTTTAATTTCACTGCGGCTCGCTGCTGCAGCTGCGCGCACTGCGCACACATGCGCGCGGGGAACGAGAGAAACCTAGTTCGCGTCGAAAGAGCGAGAAAGCGAGGAGGCAAAAACTTTACGGCGGCGCGCGCCGGCTTTTCGAGGAACAGACGCACTCGCCCACAGGCATTGACACTTCTTGCGAGGAAGGACCGGCAAATAGGCCGTGCGCTATAGTTTCCGCACAACTGAGCTCGCCGCTTCTTGCGCGCCTTCTATACATATATCTATTCCTCTATATAGCCGTGTGTACGCGCGATATCGATGTATACGCGCGGAGAATACGTACACATCGTGTCCCTCTTCTCTCTCTCTCTCTCTCTCTCTCTCTCTCTCTCGCTCGCTCTCGCTCTCCGGTTCCGGATCAACGTGCACGCGCAGAGCGACGCTCTAACGGGACGCGGCTCTCAGCGCGTGGTCCTCGCGCCGCGAAATACATCGCGAAATCGAGGACGTAATTTGCGCGAGGTGAGATCGAGCCGCGACGATGCTCTTTCCGCGTCTAACGCCGAGTCGTCTCGGTGCACATTGTATTATTGATTACATTCTTTTTTTTCTCATGAATACTCGTTTCAATTATTCAATTATTTCCGCAAAGGCTATGGGCTGTAAAACAAATGCGGAGCGCGCGTATATGTACCCTCGCGCATAATATTTTCGGAGAATCTGCGTATGCGCGCAGTAGAGTTTACAGGGAAACACACGAGCTAGTAAGAAGTGATTAGAATTTAACTTTTTAATAAATTATGTAAATGCGGGCAGTCTAGCGGTAAAGTAATTAGGTTAGTAAACGTTGCGCTTACTCTCTCTCTCTCTCTCTCTCTCTCTCTCTCTCTCTCTCTGGGTCCTGCAACAGTCTGTATACGTACTTTGCATTGCTGCGGCATTGATTGGTTATGCCGCGCAAGTGTGCATTAGAACCGTTAGAGCTGATGTAATCTGCTTATTTTAGTCGAGTAATAAAGATATCAATATTGTTGTATTGTGCATTAGAACGTAGACGATATTAAATTTTATTGTAGATATACAGTCGAATGAGAGCATTACACTCGCTGAAAACGTTGAGCTGTCTGTAAAATTTTAAAGTTTAATTGCAAATAGTTAAGTGATGTAATGTTATAGGCATTGCGATTGATGTGCTAAATAGTAAAAGTCATACGGTTTATCGGCGCACTACTGAGAAAAAAGTATCGTATAGGCAGCTATACGCGAGCGCGGCTTGAACGTTTCTTCGAGGAAACACACAGAATCGAATAATCGAGGGTTCTCGGCAGAGTCTGTGGGACAAAACGGCAGGATGCATGTGCAATATGTGCATACGTGAAATTTATCTATTGGAATACGTGTGCATACGAAAACGAAAGAAGAAAACGCACGCATTCTGCGAAGCGATATCCAAGCTGCAATTACGGTAGCTCCACTCTATATACGGCTAAGGGTAATTGCCGCAAAGTAGCTATGCTACAATTAGTTATAGTTTAAAAAGAGGCCGATACGTGTGCAACTCTCGCTAGCTCTTTTATTGTGGCGTATAAAGAAAGGAGCTACTTATACGCTCGCGCGAGCGCGGCGTATATGTGTGTGCCTAATTGAAGAGGTTTAATTTTCCTTCTGGGAAAATTATTTATGACCATGCGCGATATTTTCTACACCTGCGTCTCTTTAATTTTCTATCATTTTTTTCTCTCCCCCCCACGTCCCCGGCTCTTTCTCCCCTGCGAGCGCAATTACGCCTGATGTGGCAAGTATTTCGGCGCCGTTGCGCGCTATTTAGCCAGTATAGGTATGCGTAGAGCGAGTGAACACCTAGAGCCCGAGCAATCATCAAAATTACCGATCGGCGCGGCGCGGGGGGCTCTCGCACAGCCGGTTCTCGGTACATCGGTCCCACAAAGTTGCGAGAGAGGAAATCGATATAGAGAGATCGCGCCCCCCTCGGCCGCCGCCGCCACCGCGGCACATGCGATCGTCCTTCAGAGAACAATAGTTAAAGTACAGCGACTTGCAAGAAACGATAACCACTTCCTAAACGCTCTTTCACGAGGCCTCGCATGTTCCAGCCGCATCGCGGCGATCGGCTAATTGACCTTGCTCTCTCTCTCGCTCGCGCTCGCTCGCGAAGAAAGGGGGATATAGCCGCGAGAGAAAAAGATTTTTCTCTACGCGCAGAGCGACTTATCTCTCTCTCTCTCTCTCTCTCTCGTTCTTCCGCCGCGAAAAAGAAATCTACGCAGCGGGACGATCTCCACTGTCGCTCTACCTCCGAGAATAGGCGGAGTAGCCGAGGTTCCGCGGGGCGTATGCTTTTATTGACGATACGGCTTAATTCGCGAGAAACCGGAAATGTCTCCTCACGCCGAGCGCCGAGCCGGGAGGTTTTCTGATCCTGCGTTGTCCTTTGCTCGGGATTCCACTTCTCTTCCTCGAAAACTTCGTAAACTGCCAGAGAGAACGCAGAGAGGCAAGAAAGCTCCATTTTTTTAACACCGATATCTCGCTTCCTTCGCTTTTTCCTTTTTTCTATGCTAACTGCGTAGCTTTGTAATTTCATGTTTCGCTGTCGTTTGCTCTAGAAACGCGTCTACTCGCGAGTCTTCAAAGTTTCAATTACAAATGCGTAAGGATCATTCACTTTTATGCGTTTTATAGACGCTTCTCCTGTCTTGCATTGTATGGAAGATCCATTGCCCTCAATTAACCGTACAGCATCCTTCACTCAAATAGATTGCACTATTAAAATACATAGCGCCTATGAAAATTATTTTACTACTTACATTCAATTTTTTTATTATATTGTATAATTCACATTCCTTATACATATTAGATCACACAATTCTGTTCAAAATTTCGGGAAATTGTTTTCTTCTTTAAAATTACGTTACATACAATCAAATGACAAACGCAGATTTGAACACACGGGCTCCTTACATGTGCCAATAAAGATTGACAGAGATTTTTTTATTTGTTTTATGTTTGCACAAGCTGCTGTCACTTTCTCCTCTAACTTTTGCTTTTAATCGTAAAAAAAATTTACCTACTGCTCGAGTCCAAAGTTTTTTGATTCGATGTGGTTTCCGGCCGTGGTTACAGAACTTTTCCACATCCTTGCATAAGAAACTTTAATTGTCACACACTGCGACAACGTCCCTTTACGATGTCCCGCACCTACTTCTTTTGTTTCGAAAGTCTGTAGACTTGCGTACACACACTATACACTTATGAAACGCCATTGGTTTACCTTCATTAATTAAAATAACAATAATAATAACAATAACACATAATAATAATGAAAATAACAATATCAATAATATAATAATCAAAATAATGATGTTGATGATGATCACGATAATGATAATAATAGGAATTAATCAGAAACCCTACTCTAGTACATCAAACCAATTAATGAATAAATAACTAAATTCGTTGATAATTACTAAAAGTCATATGGTGACACTTTAGAAGCCATACCTAGTATAATAAGTTTTGTACATATAATTGGTTACGGATAACTTTACAGTTCAAAACGTCAGTTATCCTTGTTGGGGCGTTTAAATGCAAACTCAATTTTATGGCACAATCAAACATGTTTTAAAGAGGTTTGGGATACTTGTTCTTTGCAGGTCAGTCTATTCTCTTCTTAAATGATTGTGTATTTACGCATAAGGTTTTGCGTGGATTCATTTCTAGCGAGGATGTGTGTTCTCTTTTCAGAAGGAGAAACCTCTCTTATTCTCTACGTTCGCATTTCGGCAATTACAAGAAGGCACACCTACTCGTCCGACATAGGATTGTATCGTTGTGTATGTAGTCTGAGGTGATTATGGAATTCCTTTCCTGAAAGTATCAAGGAAGCTTCAGGATCTGTTTCGAAAGCTTGTGGTTAAGCTGTTTCGGAGTTGGTAATTGGTTATGCATCTAATGAATACCGTTGCACGTGTAGATACATCTTTTACGATACACTTCAGTATGTTATTTTATTTTGATTCAAAAGTTTTAGCATACAGAATATGTCTGCGTAAAGTTTTATTCTATTTCGATTTACAATTTTTATAAGTGAATAACTATACAAAATTAATATAAATGTATTTTATCAGTATATAAACAATAAGTAATATATAATCTTACGTTTACATTTTAAATTGACCATTTATTTATAATTGTAGTTAAAAAGGTCTGATGATTTTTATTTAGAATATTGTAATAACTGAACGAAAAAACTTCTAATAATCTTCCAAAATTATGTTATTGAAAATTTTATATTGTTTTATATATTAGAACCTAATGATAGATTATTACGCAACACAGGACAACTATTTATGCTTTGCTACCTCGTAAATTGCTTTAATTATGCATTATAATGGAGTTATGAAATATGACTGTTCAATTGACTCGCAGACCTCGTTCGCGTTTGTAGAATGGTTATCCGAAAAAGCTTCCATTTAATTAACACGTTGACCAAGAAAATCGATTAATTCTCTGTAGGAGTGGGATAAGACCTAAGACAGATAAAGTGCAAAAGCCGGAGCTCTCCGAGTATTCGTATACTCCTCACGAATCCTCTTCCTCTTCTCGGCAACAGCACACGGAAAATATCAAGAGAGAGAGAGAGAGAGAGAGAGAGAGCAAAGCTCGCGCACACGTGAGTCTCGAACGAATACACGTACATAAAAGAAGCCAACTACCCCGAGTACATCAGAGAAGATCGAGAGCCGGGACTATAGCGCGCTCTCTCTCTCTCTCTCTCTCTCTCTCTTTCTCTCTCACTCTCTTTCTCTTTCGCTCTGCGAAGTCGATTGACCAGTATCAAGAAGAGCTGCCCCGCTGCCAGAGTAGGCAGGGGGCTTAGTCATGCAGCCGCCGCGTTCCCAGGCGTGGAACTCTCTCTCTCTCTCTCTCTCTCTCTCTCTCGCTCTCTCGCTCGCGCGCGCGAGACGAATAGCTCCGAGACAGAGTGGAATCGGCCATACAAGAGAGCGAGAGAAGAAGCTGCAGAACCTCTGATAGCCGCAGCGAGCGCGAGCGAGAGGGAGAGAGAGAGAGAGAGAGAGAAGATAAATAAAAGAACGCCGGAGACGGACAGCGAAGATAAGAGATAAGATACGGGAAAGCGCGCAGCGCTACATGGAAAAAAGGAAACACGTTTGAGGAAGGGCGCGCAGGACGGAGTCGTAAAAATGGACACAATGCCACGCGGTGTATACATGTGAACCGCGTGCGAGTGGGGGGGGGGGGGGAGTCAGGTAAAGATGCGACGAGCGCAAGAGAAACGAGATTGAAATTTCCACGCGATAATGGCTTTGTGAAATCGTCAGGATTCTTTCGCTCTCGCGATACGTCAGAGAGACTGCGCGTACGGCAGAGCACGCGCTTATCGATAAAGACGATGGAGAGAGCGCAACGTCGATTACACATCGCTAATGTGGACGATGCGGAAATGGGCAAACGTATACCGCGACTTTTCCAGTGCTCGGCCCGCCGCCGCCGCCGCCGCCGCGATAGGATCAGGATTCGCGCGCGGAAATCGCGCTAATCGCTCGCTTGCGCTTTGCCGCGGCTTACGTCCCATCAATCATAATCCGCGCGCGCACTGGGTTTCCCAAAAATTTTTACGCCCCGCTTATTGCACGTACATACATATCTGGCAGTCATGCGCATGGGAGAGGGAGAGATCCCGATCGATCAGGCTCTCGTCGGCGCCAGTGCAACAATGCATTATTCTACGCGTGAATTCCGAACAATTCCGCCGCCGCGGCGCGACTCCTTATCCGGCCCGTATCGAGCCGTGTATGTGTGACTTTGGAGCGCGATAACGCGGCTACGAGGTTCGCAGCTCTAAAAACAGGGGATGTATAGAGAGAGAGAGAGAGAGAGAAACTCACACGAGATCCGAATCCCCTCGCGAGCGGTCAGAACAGCAGAAGAGATAAGGATTACGAGAGCTGCAGTAAAAGCAGAAGTGGATATGTGTAGGGGAGTGTATGTGTAGTGAATAGAGGTGTGTGGGGGAGGGGGGGGGGAGAGCGGCGGCTGCCGGAAGCGAGCAGGTGACTGGTAGTTCCGCTCCATCGAGCTCTGTTCCGCGCCATGAGTCCCGAAGATCGGACTGCGTGTGCGATCCGCTGCTACTGCCTGTTCTTTCTTCACATTCTCATACGGCTTGTTATCCTCCTTCGCCCTCCCCCTTTTGTGCTCGCCTCTCTTTCTCGCTCTTTCTCCTTCGCCTTATTATTATGATTTTCTTTGTTCTTCCTGCCTACGCTCGAGCACCTCTCGCTTTCTCTCTCTCTCTCTCTCTCTCTCTCTCTCTCTCTCTCTCTTTAAATTTACATAAGCCTTGATTTATTCCGGCTACCTGTGCAGCGCTAATTCTCGGCGTGTGCGCCCGCGTGCGCGCGGGGAAATCAATAACCGCGCTCGCACTGTTTTAACATGTTTTAAGTTGTTGGTTTAACTGGAAATTACGACGGTAGCCGACTTAATTTAGGCAAAGTGTTATTATCGTGGAATCTCGAGCGCGCTGCTGCTGCTGTTGCTGCTGCACCATCGAGAGCTATCTGCGTCCGTATCCTATACATATACACATATATATACATGTATATTATAGGCGCGTGCGATGTAGACACGTAGAGCGCGAGCAGTTTTAAATTGTTGATTTTCCAGCTTGTCAAAGAGCTTGACTTATATGCGGCCGAGAGAAAGAGAGAAAGAGAGAGAGAGAGAGAGAGAGAGAGAGAGAGAGTCAATAATTCATGACATTACTAATTGGATCAGACATGCGCGGCGTACGCTTTACATTTTTAGACACCTGCGCTCGCGCGCGCGAACCGTAGCGCGCTATTGCGGATCCTAGAATTTTAACGAGCCTCAATTGATGCTTTGAACTCTTCTCCGGCGAGTCGCAATGCGCGCAGACCTGCGATATTTATGCATTTTGCAAATGCGATGTGTGACGAGCTTTTGCATCTCTCATCTCTCTCGACAAATACATATATTTTTTTAATGGCTGATCGTATACCAGTCACAAGTGCGCAATGACGTACAGTGCAATTATTCAGTGGATCGTTTGGTAAATACTGCAGCGTGACAAACTCGAGGATAATTGAAATGGTATACGTTACATTTCGAGCAAGTGTCCAATCGATCCTGATTCCATATGTCGATATCTGTATTTATCGTTGCGTCATAATCAGAATTATATTATCGTATAATTACGAAATTAAGTAGTGCATAGCAATCTCGCCGAATGAGTATCGTATAAAGTAGATGCAAGACAAGAGATATGTGATCGGTCATATAGTAGAGCCTTCTTTCTTTTACGAGTATCACTGTCTTGGTTATGTAAAATATAACAATCAAATTGATCGACCTGTTAATCGAACGGAAGCTCTTTCACGGATTATTAAAATCGAAATTTCATGGTAAAAAATGAGTTCTTTCCAAAGAAAGTTAATAACATAAACATCCATTAGGATTTAGAACGCATTTTCATTGGTGAATGACTATTTACCACAGAAAACTTTTGGGATAAATGTGGGGGGGGGGGGGGGGAAATGCATAAAAATGTTTTCAAATAGTATTTTATAATAATATTATATTAGATTGACAACCATAAAGAATATATTTTCATACAATTTATAGCTATGAACACAAAAATGAATTTACAGAAATAAGTATGTACTTCCCGATTTAAATAGGGGAGAGTGAGTTATTCAGTATAATTTTGCATAGCTATTTTAAATTGTAAATTCAATTTCGTGTCTTGATCCAATATCTGTAAGAGAAATATTGATGTTTAAAAATAATAACATGCATTCATGTAAAAGATGTAAGCTTCGATCCCCTCTTTCTCTCTCTTTTCAGTCGTATATCTTTTAATCGATTCGACGAAAATCCAAATTTTAAAAACTAGACAATGCGAGAAGATTTTTCGTTACAATGACTTAAGCTTACTTGTTGAATATATACATATTAGGGCGAGACATCGAAATTCAATTTGCAGTAGCGCCAGAAGTACTATATATCATTAGCTGTACAGCTGTTTACAGATTAGTCAACTTTTTGCAAAGTCTTGTTACGTAATGTTTATTAAAAATTATACGACATGTTAAATGTCCGAGGAGCAAAATAATTGTGTGCAAGGTTACAATGAATATTTATGTCGAGAGAACGATATTTATTTCTAATCTGCGATAATAAAATACTCGTTACAGTTTTTACGATGGAAAATTGGCCGACTATCCGGCAATCGATGGCGAGTATATTTTTTTAGAAGTATAGCGTTTATAAGCTGACCAGGGTGATAATGAAGAAACTTTGTGTGCGCACGTATCGAGTCTTATTCCCGAGTGTCTCTCGTCTCTCTCGCGCTCACTCAGTTTCTGTCCCTTTATAAGCTGCAGCGGTGCACCTGTGTGCATCGGAGCCAATCCCGCTTATAATAGTGTTACTAAGTAATAGATGTCAGATAACTCCGCCCCATAACGCGCGATGATGCGGCGTATTTCGAACGTCCTATACGCGAGAGAGAGAGAGAGCCGTAGTATGTATATTGTATACACATGCATATACCGCATGCTTTACGTTCTTTATGCGGTTATTAACCAATCGATTATTCGAACCCTTTCATATTTCAATTGATTTTTCCACTGGCCCTTTGTGGCTTCGCTCTACAGCTGTATAATGGCGTAATATACAATGTAGATTATACACGCACGCTTTATATACATCGGCTTTTCTTCTCTCCTTTTGCTGATTCATATGTATGATATACGTAGCATGTGAGAAAAGTGAGCGCGGCAATTACAGACTTGTAATGAAATTTAAAAATTCTGTAGAGTCACTTGATAGCAATAAAGGAGAAATCGATTATCCGATAAATAGCTGGCATCGAAATTATAAGTGCACTGCTACGATTGCGATACGTCAAAATCCGCGCAGCGGATCAAGCATCGCTGCACTACATGCAACGAGAGCTACAAGTAAATTACCGAAAGAACGGTATAGAATTGACACCTCGTAAAGAAGGCGAAAGACGTATTAGCCGCATCTTGGCGCTCGCGCTCGCGCGCAGTTATTATCTGCAATCAATTATCGATGCATCTCATAAATAAAGACGTTTTATTGCCGCGAACGCTCTGCCTCGGAAACTTTCTCTTTCCTTATCCCCCGACGCTCACGATCGCCGGCATATCGGCCCGTAACACACACACACACAACAATAACAACTCGGCCCCGGCCGCTCTCGAGCTCCGGCAATTGTCCCGCTACTTTCCGCGATTCCCTCGAAAAATCGCGAAGCCGATGAGAGCGAGAGAGAAAAATCTCTTGCGAAATGTCATCATCGCCGGCGCGCAGAGAGCGACGGGTGACGCAATGAGCCGTCCTACTGCTACCAGCGCATGAGAGACAAAAAGTAATAACATCGTGCAACGCATATCATCCGAGTCCCGCCGCGTGATTTCCCACGCGACGGCTCTCGCTGCGCTAATGCGGAGAGAAGAGAGCGAGAGGGAAGACTCGCACGAGGGAGAGAGCCGCGCATGCAAAGAGTGCAGCAGCTCTCTTTTTCCGATCGATAATTGAGCGCAGCGTCTAATGTGAGCCGGGCTGCAGAGAGAGAGAGAGAGCTGCGCGGGGGGGTCGCTCGTTAATTTCCGAATTATGCCGCACGCCGGCAACGTGACGAATTATACGTCCTGCAAACGAGCGATTTGCATGAAATTGGGCTCCTACATAAGCTCTAAGTCAACAAACTGCAACGAGCCTTTCGACGAGTGCATACGCTGGCTGCTGCCTGCCGCTGCTGCTGCTGCTGCTGCTGCGCCGAGACACGATAGTCTTTCTCTCTCTCCCACCCCCGCGGCGCATCTCCAGCGATTTATCGCATCGAGAGCTCTTGCGCAACACACTCTGTTATACACGAGAGAGGTGTGCACGGCGTGTAGTATGTGACCCGAACGATTTGCCTCGAACCTTTCTACCGCGAAACTGCAAAAGATGATTGATGTGGGAGCGGTTTTGCCAGAGAGCGAGACAGAGACCCCCTCATTGTTGTCTTGCTTATGCGCGCCTACCTCGAAATCTCGCTTTTTGTCAGTTCAAAGCTATTGCGCGCAGCTCTCCACACACACACACACACACACGTACAGCTGGGGAGTGTGCCGCGCTTACGCCAGCTTACATTTCTGCGGTTATGGGTGGCAAACGATGACAAAAGACCTGACGATTTGATTAAGATTCAAAGTCTTCAGTCGCGTCTTACTTTACTGCGGCGTCACGAGGGCTTCTGCAAACGCTTGGCTATCTCGAGATTGGCATTTTCCATTGGATCTTTATATACCTACACGTGGGGAGGGCTGCACGTGCAATCCGCATACGTTGGAATAGACGTTTGTCCTGCTCTTAGTTTTTCCTATATCGTTATTACTCGCAGTCAGAGGTTCAACGGTTGATGGTTATGTGATCCAGTGTAACAATACAACAGCAATGATTATCACTTTGCTTTTAAAAAGTTTGAATTTCCTACAAAAAAAGAACAAAGTTTCTTCGCTTTATTTTCAAACTGTTTTCAGAAGCAACAAATTAAAAATAAGAATAAAATTATTGGATTACAAAGAGACATTAAACTAAAGTTCAGACTTTAAAGTTTAAACCGATTATACATCGAAACGAATTCAACTACACCAATAACTCTTTCCTTCATGGATATCTGATGAACTCTGTGTAACTTTTACATTATTTGTGAATTCACATTGTATACTTTTATAATTACTATAAGGAATCAATTCCAACTAATTTTTTCCCTTTCTACTTTATGCTCAATCATAAAAATAATATTAATATTAATAAAAGCGTAGATTAACAAGCTTTTAATGCTTCTGAATTGTGAAATTGTAAAAACTGACTTATACAATGACAGAGTAGTTCTACCCGTTAATTGATACATTTTCCATTTCATAAAAGTTCATAACAAGAAAAATCCATAACATTTTAAAGCGACAACAGTACAGACTTAGTCGTTATGTGCATTATTCATGGCGTCTGTTTACTGCTAATTTGCAAAGATAAGAAGAACCGTACTTGTTGATCTTGGTTCGCCTTCGAGGGTCAGAGTTAAGCTTTATATCCCCTGCTGTTGTGACCAGTGATCGTGTAACCCACTGACCTCTCCGAACATGTCTTAGTCATTTAAGCAGAAGCTCGTTAGGCACAATTCAGCTCTAACGTATCATTTTCTTCGATTGCTACGTTTCAGCCACCATTATCGTCTTCATAAGCGACTTGCTGGCGTAAAATATTACGGATGTAGATCTTCTGGACGTAACTCGGGCCCTCCTGAACCCGCGAGAAACTCTTGATGCACTTTTCATTAGAAAAGCACGCTTGGCTTTTCCTGAAATTGCGTCATGACGAATAATCCGCAGTGCAGAGCTGCATTATGCATGTAAGGCTTAATAATCACTAATAAAACTGTGGCTATGTAGCCCATAGTGCTTATTTCGAAATTCTTTGAACAAATGAAACACAGCGCGACGAGTCGTGCCCAATGCACGTGTATAGGAAAATAGATTTCTATGCGCATAAATAAGGAATAACAGCTTGATTTCATAAGCAGCGACGAGTCGAGTAAATAAATTGCAAAGATCAGCGTGTATATAGTTTTGATGTTCGCGAGCTGCAAAGTATATAGAAACAAGTCGCGCGAGAGAGCGGGAATCGCGCGGTGTATATCGGAGGCAAAACTGCGCGCGGAGATACTAATATAAAGAAAAAAAAGGGAGCATCAGCGGCAAGTTTGAGGGAGCGAGAGACGTGGTTCTTGCAGTGTACCGAGAGTTGTATATATTTGTTCTGCGTAAGATCAAGAATATATCAGAGCGGGAGACCACGCGATGATGATCGCGTTGTTTCTTGCCGGAGCGATGAGTTTCCGGGGAAAGGACCGACTTCGCCGAAGCACGCCCGCAACGCCCACTTGGTATAACGAAGCTGCTGCCGCGCGCATTCATCCTCTCTCGGTCTATATTCTTTTCGAAAGATCGGCAAGAAATCGCTATCTGTATCCGTTGATTTTTTTCGCAGCCCATTGCGCGGAGGATGAGAGGAGGGCCGATGCTTTAATTAATTTAATTATTGAGCCGAGCCACGCAATGGATATTGAGAGAGAGAGAGAGAGAGAGACAGAGAGAGGGCTGCTTCCCTCTTCCGAGGAAATGATTTTTACTTATACTTTAGCACTTGTTGTTCCCATAGGTCAGCCAGTCATTGTTATTATCGGTCTGTCCAGTGCGCGGCCAGTTGGCAGAGGTATATAATCACTCTCGTTAGAATCGTTCGATAATAGCGTTCATTTGGGAGGAAGTGCTCGAGTAAATTTTCCCGCAACAACGCGAGAGCCAAAGCTCGACGTATTATAGGTGGACCGGTGCAGGGCCGAGAGAAAGAGAGAGAGAGAGAGAGAGAGTAGGAAAAAGCTAAAGTGCAGAGCTCTCGATAAGAGCGCGAGGCGAACGTCGGAACGTCTCGTCCAATCGAGGCACGCATACCTAATGCGCGTTGCCAGTCTTATCTGGAGCCTGCATCTCTCGGTGCGCTGCGTGCGCGGGGGGGGGGGGGGATGAGAGAAAAAAGAAGACGGCGGGAGGAGAAGGCAGAGAGAGCGCCGAGAACAAGTCCAAAAGTATAATGAAGAGTAAGGCAGTAGCGGTACGCGAAATGAAGTTGTTTCCTAAGTGCTGGCGGACTCGAGCCGCACATACACAGCGCAGGCGGCAGCGACGGCGGCGCATCCCTTCGTTTACTAATTCCCGCTGCGTAGCCAGATAAAGCTAGAGCGCTCGTGTAACGAGCGGCGCTCTGGAGACTTAAAAAGGAAACGAGGATGGGATAAAACTGCTCGAGCCCAGTGAGAAAGAGAGAGAGCGAGCGAGGCGAGAGGGAAGATGACAAGTCGTCTTGGTCGCGCATGGAGCAAAAAGGAGGTCCATCTCTCTCTCTCTCTCTCTCTCTCTCTCTCTCTCTCGCTACGATGTAACCCCCTCTGCCTACCAATTGCGCCATCAGCCACCCCCATCCTTTTTGCAGCAGCAGCAGCAGCAGCAGCAGCAACCCTCCCACTGGCAGTCTGAAAAAGAGTATTTAAAGTGACGTCACGGAGGACGAGAAAGAGAGAGAGAAAGCGAGCGAGCTGCCAGGCAGCCCCGGAGTAAGTAGGAAAGGAGATGCTTTAAGACGCTCAATATAAATACTCGCGCGCGCGAGAGAGGGATGCTGCCGCTGCCGCCGACGCCGCCGCCGCCGCCGCCTCCGCTGCTGAGAAAAAGGGTTGCACGGCGCTGCTTCCCTTCTGCTCTGGGGGGAGAAAGAGGCAGAAGAAGACAAAGAGAGGAGGAGGAGGAGGAGGAGAAAATCGAAGGCAGAAGAAGGAGAGGCAGAGAGCGCCTGGAAAACTCACCCCTTTTCTTGCTTACCCTCGCTCTCGCTGTTTAATTGCATCTTACTTTCGAATTTTCCGCGTGGTGCTATCGATCGAGACACGCGCGCTGAGAGAGAGAGAGAGAGGGTGAAAAAGGTAGTAGGGGTTCGTTTGCGTCTTATCTCTGACGGCACCACCACTGCTGGCGCCGCCGCCGCCGCCGCCGCTGCTGCTACTATATACTGCTCTCTCTCTCTCTCTTTTTCCTCCTTCTCTCCTCCTCTTTCTGCGGGCTTGCTTCTTTCGCGCTCGACTCCCTCCCGCTCTCGCTCTCTGTGCGTGTGCTCGCGTACGGACTATTTAAAACTACGCACGCCGACGAGGGCTGAAAGTTTCGAGCTCACGTTGAATTTAATGGCTTTCCAGCGCGCGCTTTCGGATTATATACGATCGGGATTCCTCCTCTTTTTTTTCTCGCTCGCTCGCTCGGCCTTTGCCAGGGATTAAACGTATGGTAATGAATTGAATTTTTGTCCTTTCGCCATCGATTTTTCCCTCCCTACTTCTGCTAATTAGATGGAGATCTTTGTTTACGGGGCGCAATATCGACTGATGCGCGAGACTGCTAGCTTTACGGAAAATACGGGCCAACATTTTTACGGCCAAGGCTCATTTTTCAGCATTCAAAGGACATTGTTTACTCTCAAAACTGAGTATGCGCGGCTAATTCCAAAATATACCAAATTAATAAACACGTGGAAGATGCTACAACATTTTTGAAAACGTTATCGAACTATAATGAAGATATGCAGGGTTTGCTGTAGTTTTGAAAAATTCTCTACCGCTAGGGGGCGAAAAGTAAATTCTTCTCGCAATCAATCAAACGACCGTGTTATTATCGTCCCTTCAAAAGATCTTTTAAAAACTGTTGACCAAAATATGAAACCAAGCCATAGGTTTAAATTAATCATAACTATATCTGGATGTTAGAGTGTTGCGGTGAAGTACTTTTCACCCGTTCCTACTCACACTCAACTATTGCAGTGTAATTTTAGGAGTATATTGTTCACGAGGAGGGCAGCAAGATTAACTATTAAAAAAATCGAGGGTTAGGAAAAATTTGGTATACACGCGTTAGGAAAGGGGAGAGGGGGGTGTAGGGGATGAATTTTTAAACGGGGCGAAACGAAGCGAGCATCTCTCTCGCGAAGCAGAAATGAGACACGCGGCTCTCCTTTTTGAAAAATTAACGTAAGGAACGTAAAAAGTTTTACTGCAGCGCGTACAGAGACGCTGCTATGTGTAATGTGCTTGTGTGCGTGCAGCGGGAGTGTGCGTGTAGGGAGTATAAGAGAAGTCAGAGCTCGGGGAGAGAGAGAGAGAGAGAGAGAGAGAGAGACAAGAAGACGGAGATGCAGATAGAGCGAAAAAGCTCGGTCGGAGCTATACGCATAGACTTGGGAGGCAAGGAAAGTCGTCGCGCCCTCGAGCTGTAAGGAGGGAATTAGAGGGGAGTGAGAGAGAAGGAAAATGAGCGCGGGAGCGAAGGAAAAGGAAGCCAGGGCCGACTTAACCAATTTCAAGAGGCACGTACGACGCGAATCCCATGAGCGAGTAGTCTATACATGAGAGTGCTGCTACTGCTGCTGTTGCTGCTGCTGCTGCTGCTGCTGCTGCTGCTGCTGTATATAGGAGAACGAGAGGCGGAAGGGCGATGTGTTTGTTTTTCCGCGCTTTGCTATACGCTCGGGCGCGCCGAGACTCTTTATACGGTCGAGGGATATTAAGGAGGGAAAACGCGAAATCGAGCTGATCTCATTCCCGCGAGCGCGTGTGCGCAAATAAACTCGGCAGCTCCTCGCTCGCTCGATCTATCCTTTTCCTTTGGCTTTTTGTGCCCCTCTTATTCTATCTTTCCCGAGACGACGCGAATGTGTGATTTTTTTCTCGTCAATTAGAAATTCCCTGAGACGAGTATGCTTTACGCTTGATTTAAGGCAGAGCTCTACCGTCATTGAGTTTTCTGCAATCAAATAAAATATTGAATTTAACTCTTGATATCTGATCCGTAATTGTTGGTTAATTTAATTTATTAAAATATAGTATGCTGTACAGCACACTGGAGTCTACCAATGCTATTATATAATTTAATTGCTTCTTACATTGATAAAAAGAGTCATTTGGATTGGGTGAATGTTCTTTCGTAATAGTTAATTCACTGTAATTAAACTTTACTAGTAATTTGCAGTGCTTACAATTAAGTTAAAGTATGTAAACGAAAGTGGCATTAATACGTTTTACACATTCATTCAAACGCAATCGAGATTTTTTTTCACGAAAAAAAGAACAAAGTTTTTAGGTCCAACCAAAAATGTTTTCATCGAAACAGAATATGTATTTTGTGATTGCATATAACTAATTTCAAATGCGCAGTTACTCGCATACTATTAAATCGCTGTGCTTATCTACTCATTTTCTTTTTGCTACTGCATCACGAATCAGCCAAGTGCACGCGACAGTTTTGTTCTCGGATATATATATATTCTCCGATATTAACCGAACGAGTGCAAATAAAATTTCGCTGATGTATTATTCGAAAGATTTTGGGATTGAAACGTCGTAGAATTAATTAAAACACTCGCGAAATATTGAAAGCTTCGATTTTACGAGAGCCTCTGTAGCATCTTTGCACAAATAGGCGAAAATATATACCGGCACTGGAGGCCAGAGTAGAATATTCACGTCTATATATGGCATCTAATATTGCAACTTCTGAAATTATGAAAGCGTCGTGTAACAATGAAAAAAAGGCCTTTTTTCCGCGCACACTCGTCGTCGGGCTCGTTATTGTCATTTCGAGCGGCTGCCATTGTTTTAACGGCTCGATAAACCAACTTTTTCGGATCCTCGATTGCGAGCCGGCGCCGTCGCGCTTTTTTCCGTATGCCCGAGCCGCGCGCGGCGCGGCCCTTAATATAACGAACACGTGCGGCTACCCATAGACAATGAGCCGTGTCTAGCGAGCCTCGCCACAATGTTCCTTAGACTTTAAGATTTTTAACTCTGAATTCTTTTCCGAGCAGCCACGTCTTCTTCGCTTAATTTCTGCGGCAGCGCTTTTCAACTGTATACAGTCTACTAAAGAGAGATTGAGAGAGAGAGAGAGAGAGAGAGAGAGAGAAAGAACCGAACGTACAAATGAATGTTCGCCGAGTGAGGCTTTGTCTCGCGTTTTTCGCTTCCGGGATTTTAAAACGAAGCTGCAATAATTCGCAAACAAATGAAAATTTCCAGCGCTCCAGAAATCACGTAACGAAGAAATATCCTTGTTTCTTGGGCAGCGAAAAAAATTCACCCCAACGCCAGTTTTCGAACTCGCTCTCGCTGCAACTCCACGTTGCGTGAAATATTTTCGAAATATTTCTGAGATATTGGTAACGAAGTTTGAAAATCTTTTGGGCATCGCTCGCATTCAACGACTTTGAAATATATCTAAAACTTTCTACGAAATAACTCCTAGACTCTCGGTAAGATTTCATTGTAAAAATATTTCAAAAAGTGCATTACTATTCTACGAAACATTTTATTGGAATGTTAATTCAGTAATAAATATAAATAGGGTTGAAAAAAATTTGATCTGTCACCTTAAATATTAGGTTTAATATTAGATTTGTATCTGTGAAAAAATATTTACGAAAATATTTCACATTGTACGCATGTATCGATATGTTACTGATTACATTTCTGAAATAATTCTTAGACATCCCACCAAAATATTCCAAGACACTGTGAAAAAGTATGCGAGGGTCGTTGTCAGAAAACTTTATCGACTAGTCTTTGTAGCGCGAGTGTATAATTTGCAAATTTCGCACATGCACACTTGCGCAGGGAGAGAGAGAGAGAGCGAAAAATAACGAGATTACGCAACGGGCATTAATTCCCCAATGAGTTGAGCAGCGGCAATCGTTAGAAATCTCGTTTTTGCGCGCTCGCGTTCCCCTCATCAAAAAGAGCGAGAGAGAGAGAGAGAGAGAGAGAGAGAGAGCGAGTCGCCCTTCTTCTTCCGCGGCAAAAGTCTCTCGCTCTTTCGGCATGCAGATACTGTATACAGCACGTATAGACGTATAGCGCGTACATTATATACGTATATAGAGCGTAGAGTATGTAGACGGGGACGAGTCTCTCTGGTCTGAGAAGCAAAAAATTTCCCAACTTCTAATTAGAAGCCATCAGAAATTTCACGGGCGCGCTCTCGCCCCTTATATTTTTAATCAATCCGTCACTGGCTTGCTTACTTGCTCGCTTCTCTGCGCGCGGATGGGGTAAGGGAGAAAGAGAGAGAAAGCTATATATACGTGTACACAGCCAGCAGCAGCAGCGGCAGCGGCAGCGGCAGCGGGAGAAAGAAAGAGGGAGCGTCGCGGCGGCGAGGGGGCGAGCTTTCTTCCTTAGTTCCCTACCGCTTCCTCGGGCTCGTATTTAAAACCTCGAGGCTGATGAACGCGCTCCTCGGCCGGCGCTGCTGCCGCCGCCGCCGCCACCGCCGCCACTCTATGTATATATACACATGCACAATATGTATATGTACGAGCGCCGGCGTCTCCTCAGCCATCTCTCACCCTCCGCCTCCTCCGGAGAGCAGCTCCTTTCCCTCCGCCCGCTGCCGCTGCCCCGCGCGCAGCTTTGCCTCCTTTTTGCCTCCTCCGAACCACCCACCCACCCATTCCCGGTTCTCTCTCTCTCTCTCTCTCTCTCTCGCTCTCTTTCTCTTTCTTCCCTATCGCTCGCGCTTTCTCTCTCTCTCTATCCTGCAGCTCGAAGGCACGTATATACAAGGGCTCTCGCGTCGCAGCGAGACTCACGACCACCATACCGCCGCGCGTTCACCCACACATTAGAGCTTGCGCCTGTGCGCGAGGATTCTTCGAGAGCTCCGAGTATGGCTATATAGACGCGCGCTTGACGAATGTCTTTAATCACCGATTGTTTCCGCCGAGTGTGCGAAGTGGCTCGAGAGCCAGAGCGAGGGAGAGAGAGAGAGAGAGGATCCTCCGTTTTATTGCCGGAGTTTCGCGAGTTCGCGGTCGATGTGCACGTATATAGGGGAGGAAAAAGCTCCATCTTGCATATGACGCTGCTAATGCTCCTACTGCTCGCTCGATTACCTTTTTATTATACTTTATTATTGTATAATAATTCCATATATGCGAGTAGGAGTTAGCCATCGTACGGCTAACGCTCACTACGGCCAATTTTTTGTGGTCCCCCTAGTTACACTTAACTCCATGATTTACGTCTTAAGGATATTGGTATCTTCGAAATCAATTTTGGAGTCTTACCATCAGTTCTGCAGATGATATATTCCTTACAGAATTTGACAGTGCTAAGAATTAATTGAAAAGATCAAATTTTACGTGAAAAGCATGCATTCTTAACACTAATACAAAAAGCTTTTGTAAATAGTCATTTTGCCTCGAAGAAAAAAGTACTTTAAATTTTGGATTTTCATTTTACTAATTAAAAGCGATGTGCGCCGCGGAAAAGGAAAATTAGCCGTACGAAAAGTCGTAAATTGCACATTCCACATTAACGCACGTAACTTTTTGAAAAGTCGGCTTTTGGCTGTGCCAATTTGCGCAGATGTTAAGCCAAAGAAGAAAATCCTCTTTGCAATTTGGATTTTCATGGCATATCGCAGGTTAAACGATATACGCTGTAGCTTTGAAAATATAGAGCTATATATGCGTATAGCCGCACTAGGCGCAACCCTCCCCTAAGTATATCTGTATCACGCATTTAGAGCGGTATTAATATAGCGAACAAATCTCATTATCGAAATACACATCTAAGACCTGCTGAATGCCCGAGACAACGCAAGTGTTTCAATTCCGTTTCATAAGCCATCCCGCCGCGCCTCTATATATGTATATACCTATACGTTCGCCGGTCTTTGTCGCTGACATATATACGTTTCTACGCTCTTGAATATCCAGTTGATGCAAGTGATGGGGACTTTGGGAGAATTTCTCCGGAACGACTCTCCACTCAGCCGTGGCGCGTACTGCGCCGCGATCCGATAAATTATTGTCATCTCTCCCGCGCATGCTTGCAAGCTCTCCGTGTTTTCATTAAACTGAGAATAAAGTTGCGTAAATACGCCTCACACATGCGATGGATTATCGCGACCTAATTGCAGAGTCCTCCCCGAACCTCCCAACTTTTCCACATCAATCGCGCGAACGATCCTAATCAAACTACTCAGCACAGCCGAATTAAGGCGCGAACGAGCTTCCGCCGTAGAATTATAATTTCAAATATGTACGCGGTCAGCTTGTCCTCCTCGAAAAGCACGCGTCTCATCGATCATTATTCATCGCCGAGCTTGAAGAAAAAAAAATCACGCATACTCATATAGTTCGGTCAATTAACCTTGCACGCGTCTCTGCGCGCTCTACTACACATACGTATATACAACGTGTATAGAATATAGCAGAGTACACGTGAGATGGAGGAAAAAAAATCGATGCGGCGCTGCCGATGACATCAGCCTCGACGCGCTGATTAGAATTAAGGGGGACGCCGACACACACACGCACACACACGAGTAGGTACATAAAAGCTCGCTCTGCTATCCTTAATTCCTCGTGCGCTCGATGCGTGCAACCCCTCGCGAGAGACTGCTTTTCACTCGTTCTATATACGTATAGCCGCATAGGTCTGTATATACATATCTTAGCTGGCGCACGCTTCGCTCGTGCGTGTGAATGCGACGCGCGGAGCTTCGATTCTTATTATGTGTATACGTGCTTTTCAAATGCAAGACGACGGAAAGCTCTTGCCGGCATTTTTTCCTTCTCTCGCTCTCTCTCTCTCTCTCTCTCTCTCTCCCTCTCGGAGCTTTTCGTATATATGCAGGGGTATATGTAAGGTAACGAGATAGTTGGAAATGACAATGTCGGAGTAGAATGAAACTTAGGTTTTTCTCCGACTCCACGACTGCGAGCTCGTGAATGTATACCGGGAGTATCATGCTTTTGGAATTATGAGCTTTCGTTAGAGTTGCAGGGAATAAAAACCATTTTAATCTGGATGGAGGTTTCGTAAACGCGAGCAGCACGTGATTCCCCCTGAATGGGAGCAACGTGATTCTGCTTTGTCTTCCATCACACGTGTGTGCACGTCACAAGTTGTCTGTAGACGTTGTAACGCGTTTAACCCTGCAGCCGTTCACTATCAGACCGCTCATTCGGCCTCCCTTTAAGCAATTCCTTCTTCGCTGCGCATAGTCATCCACCTTTGCTTTTATATTCTACGGGGTTGACTATAAGCTCGCGATCGTGTTTCACGTGACTTGACATCAATGTATACGAGTGATTGACGTTTGAAATCGAATTTTCCAGACTAAAATTAAGAAAATAGAGGTGTTATTTGTATTATTATTCTCAGCTGGAAATTGATTAATTCCTTTTGGTATGTTCTCCTGCATGGCAGAATATTTACTCTGTTTTGTTATTTCACATGTGTATGTATCAGTTTCACTGAAAGCTAAATAATTCTCCATGAGAGGAGAATCTATCAAATCCGTAACACTTATATACATTGTACGCATCTTTGTAATATCTCTATTTTGGCTCTCAAATACTTACAGTATCTATATTCTATACATTGATTTTCAATTCAACTGTATAAAATTTTATTTTTCGAACGCATTTCCTTGGACCATGCGATAATTATCGACAATTCTTATTCAAAACGGAATAATTCTTTACAAAGAAGTATAATTTTGTACATGTCGATTCATTCATTTGTTTGATCGGATCCTTATAATTTTAACGAAAGTCAACAATTTGACAGCTGTACTGGAATGTTAGTGATGTTTAGAGCAGAACCAATTTTTATACTCTACACATGGAACACACATAGTTACACTGGCTTACAGTAATAGAAAGTACCGTATTGGCAATCTGCTGCGCAAATATACTCATATACGGCTTTGACATATATCAAATGTATACACAGCCATAGGACAACGTGTCATCATCGTTCATAATGAGTATAAAATATACTCGGTCACCTCGCAAATAAGAAAAATTTCCAACCCAAGCCGAAATGAAAGAAGTCTTTGTATGGTCCCAAAATCATGAAAATAAACCGCACATTGAAAAAAACAAAAGAAGCATACAGAGAGCGAGCGAGTGAGAGAGATAGAGAGAAAGAGAACTCGTCGAAACCACAAGTCGAAAGCGAGCGAGGGCAGCTCCCTGCGAGAGTGAGAGAGAGAGAGAATCAGTCGGTAATTGAATTACCCGCAGCGCTAATCCCCTGTACCTCTAAAACTCGACATACAGTCCCGAAAGAGTAGCTCCTCCCAATCTAATCAACTCTCGCGCATAATCGCTTTTGACCATCTCCGATTCCGTGTGTGTATTTCTCCCGCAGCAGCAGCAGCAGCAGCAGCAGCGGATAGTAGCTTACGGTGCTTCCTCGGCTCACGCTGGGCGAGAATGACGGGCCGGTAAAGGCAAAAGGCAGTACGCGACAAGCAGACACCGATAATTAACACACTCGCACCAGAGTCCATACCCCCCGCGCACAATAGTCGGGCACAATGGGTATAATGGAAAATAAGGAGAACCGGACCACACGTGCACGTCGCTTCCGTCGGCGCGCGCGCGAGGGCCGGGAGAAAAAAATCTCGCTCGTACACCTACATATAGCTGTGTGTGTGTGCTGTAGATACTCTGGAGAGAGAGGGAGAGATATATACACATCGGGTCTGGAGCTCGGAGTAGGCGCGGTGATGCATGACAGAGACCGCAGTCCACATCCGGTCGGCCGATTCGGACTACGCTCTCTCATCTCGACTGGCTCGCCGGTGATAGTTTTCATCAGGCTTCTACTTTATTTCTTCTAGTGCGCGGCTCGGAGAGTTCCCCCCCTTTTTTTCCTCCTCGGCTCTACTTACTTCCCCCTTTTTTCTCTCTCTCTCTCCTTCTCTCTTTCGCTCCTCGCTCGCGGCGGATACGAGAGGACTTTCTTCGCACACGTGCTCTCGCGGGGCCGACTCGCCTGCGGTTGACGCTTCGATCTCGCAAGCGCGAGCACGTGTATACGTGTGTGCATACACGTAATCGCCGAGGCGAAATTTCTACGAAACTTTAATTTTTTTTTCGCCTCGCGTAACGCCGGCTCGTCGGCCTTTCTTCCACCTTTTTTCCGCTTTTCCACTTTCCGCGGCTCTACTCCTCTCCCTCTCTCTCTCTCTCTCTCTCGCTACTCCTATAGAGGCGCGAGCAGAAGCAATATTCTGTTTTTTTCTCCGCGCAAGGGCCCATTGTTCGCGTTCGGGAAAGGATTGTTCGGGGCGCGGAGCTGAGAAAAGTCGCTAATTAGGTTTTTCCAAGCTGCGCGGGGGGACGAGACGAGGGATAAGGAGAGCCGCGCGATAGTCGGACTTGGCGCTTTTGCTACATTAAACCATAAGCCGGAGCAAATTCGAGGATTTTTCTCGCGCGCGCCAGAAGCGGAAGTGTTAGATCGAGTGGAAATGAAAAGATTCGGCGACTCTTAGCGCGGGCGCGCGCGCGCGCTTTCGCGAAACAATCGCCTTTTCCATTTAGCCGGAGAGCGCGACTCAAGGAGCTCGCCAAACAACCCAAGAGAGCGTCGGACAGTCCTATCTTCGCTCCGCTATATAACAGCAGCAGCAGCAGCAGCTCGAGACTCGGCTCCATCTCCATCTACTCTCTCCCGCTTCTCAGTCTCTGAGTGTACGCGTGTGTGTGTGTGTGTGTGTGAGTATAGCCTCCGTTTCTCATTGTCGGCTGCACAGCGTCCATCTCTTCGTCTTGCTGGGGCTAGCAACATTACGGCACAATCGCCGGTTAAGCTGGGCATTGATTTTGCCTCTATATATAAGTCTCTATATATGTAGCTTGAGCTCCGCGCGTCATTTGTGTGCGACATGCGCTAGCTGCTTCCTCTATACCTTCCTTCTTCGGCCGAGCCAGATTTTCTACTTCCAAACTATGTGTGTACAACTACTACAATATACATATACAGACTCTTCCGCAGATGGCTTTATCCTCAATCCAACGTCCAAGAGAATAATTTTCGAGTTTTAGCTTTGTCTGATCCTTGCGGGAAATGCTTTATTCGAAGTATAATAATCATCATTTACATACACGTGCAGATGAGTGCGATTTTCATTATTGCTAGTGAATTATAAACGTTTTCATGGATTTTTAGATAGATTTAAGAATTGTTCATTACTTGAGTTTCTTCATAAACGTTAACATTAAAAATCTTTTATGTGTAGTAATCCATAGTCTAACATGTAATATAACTTTCTCGTTCCAAATAAAAACGTATTATATGGATCGTATTTACAAATAAATTTTCAGTTATCTTGTTTAATTACTTGTTTTTATGCACACGCAAATGTGAGTTTCAAAACTTTGAGCGTAAAAATGTAAACAGTGAAATGGGCACAGAAATGTGCACTTTAAAATTCAGTGTTTGTATTCAGATGTCAGTGTAATAATGAACGTAACAATATATACACTCATAAATAAGTGTTAGTACTGAAAAATTAAGTGAGTACATACAAGCTTAAAAATATAAACAATAAATCTGTCAAAATATTTAGAGTAAATAAACTTTTAGTACTATAATCATTAAAAATCCGAAAATATATCTATTAAACTGATAACACTAAAATTTTGAGAGTCAGTATTTTCCATAAGCATATGCTTAATCGAAATTATCTTTTTCTCACTCTGAACATACGTTTTTACAACTTACGCTGTATTCGACCATGGAACAGTGTCAATCTTAGATAACTCCACTTTAATAGTTCGTTATGCGTCGCTCCGAAGGACGTTGGTGTCGAAAAAATCTCGCAAAGCATTAATTATTGTTCTCGGCTAAGTTATACTTCATGTGACCTTAATTATATTGATGTATCGAGTGTAATGGTTATCACGTAAGATAATGGCCAAGTTAGAATTATCTAGGATAACGCTTCTTTTATGGTCCAATTACGGAAAAACTGTTGTGCAGCATAAACCGCCATGTATCTTTTTGTGAGAAGAGAAGAAAAAAAACAAACGAAATGCGAGTATCGCAGGGAACTTGCGTCTGACGGATCGAGGCATTATCCACTGGAGGCTCCCTCAGCCGGTTCGGAAATCAAAGGAAACGACTCTCCCTCAAAAATAACTATGCAGACGCGTAAGGATGCTCGACTAAGCGAATAAACGGAGTCGATCCACTCGTATCGTCGGATATAGAGGCAGATGCAGGTCCGACCGTAAGACGCTGGCAAAGGGTGTATATAGAAGAGTCGAGCGAATCACTGTCTATCCTGCACATACACGTAGACACGGAGCAGCCGTTCTCACATCGAGTCTGTTTCGAGATTCGAGCAGAGGGAGAGCATAGGTTCGAAGAAGAAGGCAGCAGCAGAAGACAAAGACGGATAGAGCTTGCAGAGGAAGCTTTCCGCGGGGGGGGGGGGGAGAAGTGGAGTGGGACAGTGTCCGTGGGGGTGTGTAGCGCTGCAGCAGCGGCAGCGGCAGCGATTCCCATGGTGTGGGTGGACGGATACCGCGTCTACATAGGCAGCTGCAGAGGGAGAGAGAGTCTTACCGGTATCTCCAGACTCCTCGTCCGGGGAGGGAACTGCCGTGGCTAAATACCTCGGGATTGTTATACTATTGCCGCCCTCCGCTCGTCCACATTCAGAGAGAGAGAGAGAGAGAGAGAGAGAGAGAGAGGGACTCCTTTGCCCCCCTCGCGGCTTTTCCTGATGGGGCGGAATGGGTTAATGCTATTGATTCACGCGCGCGAGGCACTGCTCGCGGGGGGGGGGGGGGGTTGGAGGTAAGGAGGAGGTATAGCGGCCACTGTTTGACAGTAACGGATCTTGCTGTGTACTATTGCTACTGCTGCCGCTGCTTCTACGTTCTCGAGTGCGGAGGAGAGTGTAGCGAACGATAGCAGAGGCGCGGCCATCCTCTTGCCTATATACGACAGACTCTCTGGCACTACTACCCCGCCGATACACGTCCTACCCAATGCAAATTGCTTCAAGAGAAACTGTCTTTTCAATCTGTCGAATATTTTTCATTACTCACTGGTCAACTAATACAATTCCAGGTTCTCGAACTTCCCTAGTCCAAGCACTAGATTTTGTAAACATACCGCAACAATGCAACTGCATCGCAAGCTCGGCTGAACTCAGAGGATGATGGGAATCAATGATATAACATGACATACACTCATTTACCTATCAGCCTTGATTCAACAAAGAATTAAATTTAATAACAACCCTCCTCTGATCTTTTCAATCTACCTTTCCTGACCATCTAGGTTTTACTAATTTACAGCTGGTAATCCGTTATTTGCGCACCTGCATATACCTATCCCATCAATTTATATATAAGTCAAGAAACATGTTTAGTATATGTATTTGGATATACAATATACAATAAACTTTTGTTCCCTCCCTAACTCTTAGAAGGATACATATACAGTAAGTTGAAAAAAGTTTAAATCAGAATTAATTGAATTTTAGATTCAATAATATTAAGAATTGTATGAAGCCCCATACAAATAATAAAAAAATATTGCAAACATTTTTTTTCAATCTAATCGATTTCTTCATTTATTTTTTTTTTAATTATACGTATACTAAAATTACTAAGTTAAGAGTTATCTTAGACTGAACAAATTTAGCTTATTATATTAATTTCGAATAAGTTTTTCAGCCTTTCATCTCGAAGATGCAAATAAAATACATATTTTTGAAATGTGATAAGTTTTCTCATCTTAAGAAATTTTCTGCTAATTCGGTTAAGCGCGCTTTTTTTTTAACGAGAGAAACACCGATAAAAGAAACAGCAAAAATAACTTCTATCCCCTTATTGTAAAAAAAGTCGATTAACATTGATAAACGACATCCCGGTAAAAAATAAACTCTATTTCTTCGATTATAGCTCAGGATGATAATGCAGCGCAAGCGTCAATTTCATTACAAGCCGATTCCAGTCTATTTGCGCGACATAAAACGAACGTTGTAAATTTTTATACGAATAGCGAGTGATTCAATTTAAAATGGTATATCAATTAGAAATAAGCTGAAAAATGACTCTGAGACAACGATCTCATAAATAGATTCACCCAGTCTATATACCGCAGTCACTCGCTATAAATAAGCGAGCTTGCACAATAACCATCATTTGTCTTTTTTGAATCCACGACTAATGACGCATATTTTATCAACGTCTGTTATTGCGATAACGAAGTAAAATGTCTTTCGCTAAAACAATCTACACGAGAGAGAGAGAGAGAGAGAGAGAGAGAGAGAGAGAGAGAGAGACGACGAGGAGGAGTCTGGCGTAATACAATACCTACCCAAGTGTGTCACGGATCGTGTTTTCTTGAAAGTTCCCCCAACTGAACTGCGTATATAGACAGCACCTGCCTTGAAAGATCGGAAAATTGAAAAAAAAAGAATATTCCTCAACCTTGTTCCTTTACACACGGCTTACGTACTCTATATAGACACTCCGTACCGATTGGCGCTCACGTAACCCATCCGGAGACAATAAAATCATTTTCAATCTCTTATTTGCCGCGCAAAGTTATGTTTCCTCATTCAGTGTCCTGTCACAATACATTCGAGTTTCCCACTGTAACATCGCAAAAAGATAATTATATAGTTTCTTTTGTTTTTCAATATGCCATAAATTTTCAAATGTACGAACGCTGGTTTCAGAAAATTCTAGCTCACGAACGCGTCGCTGGAATATACCGTCCGTCCGGCGCATAAGAAAACAAATCATGTGCAAATTTTTTTTCCACCCGCGCACACAGAGAGACCAGCTCGGCGTCTTTTTATGCGCACGCCGTCCACGCGGCAGAGATCATAAAGCTAACGTCGAAAACAATGAAAGATGTGGAACCTGCAGATTTTTTAATTACACGTTTTCGTTAAAAAAATTTACAACCGCATCGGCTGTTCCATTTCCTTGATAATTTCAAATCTATACGCTTGGAATATGATCTTTCCTTGTCGTTGATAAATACAATAAAGAAATACGTAATGTAGAAAAATTATCGAAGCAATAAACTTCGTATACGCATTCAGCCTTTTATTTCCCAGAAGGAATGATCGATGGTCTATCGCGAGAGTCGCCCCCCGATGCGAGGCAGTAAAGACAAAACTTATATAATTGAAAATAACTTTGCATAACAAAGGTATTTCGATTAAACGGCAGTTGAATCCCATTAACAAAATTACTCCTATCGTACGATGCTCTCCGCAGGTGTGCAGTCTGCACGCTATTCGCCAATGCTGATTCCAAGCGGTAAACTGATAAATAAACGTTTTGCTAAGTATACACGCACTGCTTATATATGAGCATCAAAGAGGAAAATTTAAAACAATCAAAGATAAAGAGAGCGCAGGAGAAAAGCAGCCGAAGACGGGGGGGAGGAGTAACTCTTATAAGGAATCGCCGCATGCAACTTCGCAATTCATCAACGCGTGCAGTACACTATCTTCCCGGAGAATCGATCCGCTTGGCCCCGTGTGTCCTCGAAGCGCTCATTCTCCAGACAAAAACGCTCTAATCGCGCAACATTCTCGAGATACGCGAAAGTTGCGAGTCGCATCTAAAAGTTTAACTCGGCACTTCTGAATGCGACACATCACACGCTGTGTACACAATTTTCTATTGGATTACTCACTCGTCACGGCGAAAACTTTGCCTTCAATTAAGTATACCCCTACCGTCCTTTTCAAAAAATCTTGCTGCAACAGCTGTGATAATTCGCGGATAAAAATTTTTGTCGAGCTATCTCATTTTTTATTTTTCTAAATATTTTAGTTATAGATACAAACCGCGCTAACAAAAAATATAAAAAATATCTTGAATTTAGTTTCTCAGATCGTACTCTACATGCGGGCGGGTATCTAGAGAAATTTTTGAAAGATAACGTTTTAAAAACAGACAAGATACTTTCGGCATCTCTTGCGTATAACTATAGATACATGACTGCGCATAACGAGGAGTCGAAGTACGAAAGCTCAGAAGGCGTGTACAATATATAAAAATCGAAAAAGGAAAAAGATTCCTCGCCGAGTGCTCCGCGCTCCCGTAGAGATTATAAAAGGAAGCCGAGCGATTAAACGTCGAGCGAAGCGCGCGATAGTAACGAGTATCGTACGTGGGGTGGCTGCTCTCTCACTCTCGGCACCTGATCTCTCTCCTCGAGAGAAGCCTCTGGAAGATGACGACTTTCTTCGTAACGAACGTCACGTCCTTTGCTTCTCCCTCGTTTATCTCCATCTCTCTCTCTCTCTCTCTCTCTCTCTCTCGCCTCTACTCTTTCCGAAGCGACGACCCTCGCGCCACGAGCTCCTGCAAAAAATTAAAAACAAACAGCCCACGACGCCGGCCGAAGCATTGTCCAATTACAATAATGAGACGATTCTCGTTACGGGAACTCGAGAGTGAGGGAGGGAGACGGAGAATGCGCCGATGAAAAATGAAGCTCGCTGCACGCGCTTCTATATATATACATGTACATTGTACATATTGTACATATTGTGCATCTTTATATTATTGCGCTACGCGCTGTAATGCGCGTACAATGTGCGAGTGTACACGCGATATATTTGCATTTCTCGCGAGCTCGCGAGTACCTTCCATATTCTATATATACGTGTATACAGTTGTACACATAAGCGATACACACAATGAGACGGAGGGATATTCGCGTTCTTTTAGCAAGCCCGCGCGTTCCCCGGGACGTATATATTGTATATTCAGAGGAGCAATTATATTGAAGCTTTCGCCGAGTGCCGATCAAGCTGTTCTCCTTTTTGAACGTTCGCGCGCGTTTCGCGTGTTTCCTACAATTGCAGCACAGAGCCGAAGACGTTATTAAAAAGGAAAGGTGTATAACGAAAGCAAATGAATTCCGCGCGAGCGAAGCATCCTCTTTTTTCTAATTAATTTTTCTACCGCCGAGAGTATGCGAGTCCGAGGCTTGTGTCTCCCCTCATGCGTGAGAATGTTTGCGCAGAATGCAGATTCCGATTGAGATTGAGTTGCTTTCTTGATCGGACGTATAATACGCAATATCGTATAAAAAAGAATTTTTTTTAAAGTCCTGACAAATCGATAGATTCGATAAGAACAATGCTCAATCGAATGCACAACGCGCACGGTATATAACCGCATCGACACACGAATCAATTACGAGACAGCATCGCCGATTGTTTGCAATTAGCCGCGGAGCGGTCTATAATTACAATTAGCCCCTGGAAAACAATAGAGGGCACACCCTCTCTCTCTCTCTCTCTCCTCTCTTGGGTAACCCCTGGCAAAAGTTAGGTCCAAGAGGAGGCATATAGGTATATAGGAAGCCAGGTCTATAACGAGCTCGCATACATAACAATGCTTGCTTTCACATTTCACGATCGCGATGCCATCATCATATCCGCGCATTCGGCCAGAATAAGACGCTGGGCGCCCCTCTTCCTCTGGGATGCCAAGTCCAGTTGTCCGGCTCGAGCGCTGCCCGGTTATGGAGCATCGGAGGGCGCGTTAATACGCGAATGTACAGCAGGCAGAGCGAGGTAGGAAGGCTGCTGGTAAATGTAAAGGGTATAAGGCGCGCGCGCACGCACGTCTTGGGGCAAGTTGAGCTTATACACACAGATCTTGCTGGTGGTGCGATTGGAGGGTGAAGATGTGCCGCCCCTCTGCGGCTGGACACGAGAGCGTAGCGCGCGCGCGGTGGGGGTAAGAAACTGTGAAATATCGATTAAGTTTGCCAGTAAAGACAAGGAACGTCCAGGGGGCTGCTGCTCCTGCTGCTGCTGCTGCTGCTGCTGCTGCTGCTGCTGCTGGTAGTGGTGGTGGTGGTGGTGGCTCGAGATGTGGGATGGCCGGCGCGCGCGTGTGCACCGAGAGGGGAAGGTGATATGAGCATTGTATCGGGGAATTAACGGTACACCCCGCTCAAGCAAGCAAGCGCGCGCATCCACAGGCTGCTCCTGCATCCTCCGCCGTGCAACAATCTTCGACCCCCTCCCTCTCCTCTCTCTCTCTCTCTCTCTCTCTCTCTCACTCCCCCCGATGTACACGGGAATCGCATTGTTCCCATCCTTTTCCTTATCTCGCCGCCTCACTCGCGAGCATCTCTCTCTCTCTCTCTCTTACCCCCGCGGCCTCACGTTTCCACGGCTCTCGATAGCCTTATACCCTTTCCTTGCACCCTCCCCCTCCACCCTCCTCAACGTGTGTCTCCGCTGCTACTGCCACCTTACCCTCTATCTCCCTCCGACATCTCTGGAGACTACTGGTACACTCGGTGTTTCTGCCACACGTCCCAGATCTCACACCCTTGCTTTCTCGAGCAGCAGCAGTAGCAGCAGCAGCAGCAGCTCCGCAGCCACCCCTTTCGCTCGCTCTCGCGTCCACCCCGGGACGCCACCCCTTTCTTACTACTTCGTCCTTTCCCTTCTCTACTGCTGCCGCTGCTGCTGCTGCTGCTGCTGCTGCTGCTGCTGCTGCTGCTGCTGATGCTGGCGCTATACGCGCGGCCCTTTCAAGAGAACCGGTCTGCTTCTGATCTGACACTGCTCTCTCTCTCTTCCTCCGTACAATCTCTCTATATGTACTAGCCGCTCCTCGGATCCACTCGCAGCAACTGGGATAAAAGAAGCTGGCTCATGACGAACGCTTATTCGATTTGCGTGAGCACCAAATCAACGCAACTTTTTCGGATTGCAGGGAGAGCTTTCATCCATGTATTGTGGTATGCACTATTAAGTAATATTTCGTAGACTTAATTCTTCTTTTACAAAGATGATATTTATCAACCCCTGAGAAATGATAACAATCTGATGTACCGATATTCTTATGGATAATTAAATCAATGATCACATCAATTTTTGTACGACTTATGTTTTGATTGCTAGTGTTTGGAGTACCATTGTATATCAAGAGATGCAGTATATTTTGCTTGGACTTCGACAGAACCCTTAGCTTTGACGTTAAAAGTAAAAGCATATTTTAGTTATATTTTTACATGTAGAATACGTTTACATAAAAGTTGTGTGGATTCCTCGGTAAAAGACGTAAACAAGCTTGGGTAAACAGTGTGTTGCGAACAAGTACATGCGAGAGATTGAGGATAAATTGTATTTGTAATCGTACGAGCGGAGCTGCCGGTTGTATAGGAGCGCGTGAAATAAATTAAGTAAAACAGCGAAATTGACCTAACAGCCACTTTGCAAGTTCGGAAGCGCGCGCACTTTCGCTTTCGGGGGCCGATCGCGGCACGTTAAACTTGGGGGGATACGAAACGCTCAAGTTCTTGCTGTCGAACCTCCTAATTTCACCTCTATTAAAACGTGCACCTTCAAATCTCGATCTTTCCAGCGCGCTTATTGCGCATAACATCCGAGAAATTCTTGCTCGCCTGGCGCGCTGCGAAAACTTGTGGTTACGTCAACGAGATTAATCAAGATTAGTCAAGATTCTGCAACTGACTACTTGCCTCCGTGCACGTGCGCTGAACTTTACTTTGAATTACACTACGGCAAAAAAACCTTTGGTTTGCATATCTGTGGCTTCCCGCCGGAATGACCTAGGTGACTTTCTTTCGAAAAAACTTTTTTACCATCAATTTTCTTGTTTTCATAACTTCTTTGACGCTTGAAAAACATGGACAATTTCGCAATCCATTTATACGCGTGAGCACGTAATTCTTTAAAAAGTCTGACTGTATTTTTCGAATGATCACGACCCGAGTGAATTGCTGTGGAAATTAGCTTTTCCTTCGATAGGTGCGCCCGAATCAATGAATCTGTAACACGTTATCACTGTAATATATACATGTAAACGATCAAAGATAGTATAACAGGGTGAGTTTGATTAATAAGGCTATCGACTTTTTTATTGCAGCAATTAATACCAAGTTCTTTATCCTCATCTCCTTCTATCAATATAGATATTTTATGCTCCTATAAAGTTAAAAAAACCTTATGAACTCTCCTTATTGTTTTTTAACATTTTTTTAATTCTTATTAGATGTATTTATTATTTATATATAGGCTATATTAATAACATGTTATTCATTCATCTTATGTGAGTTAGTCTAATAATTAGAAAAGAGTTATTTCAAAAATATAATCCAAATAGTCTATAATGCCTATTCTAAAAGAATATTTAAATGGTGGGCACACGAACCTGTAGCAAGTGACTTATATTGCATAATAAAAATGCGTTAACGAAATTGAGCTTCTTTTAGGGCCCAAACCCAAAATGTAATCCACTTTTTCTTGCAATTTTTGCAGAGTTTAACTCAGTTTCACCAAATTAAAATTGTTTAAAACAGTAAAATTTCTATTACAGTTTGCCGAATAAAGAATAATATTGCCCGTCAAAACGCTGAAGATAAAATATAAACTTAGCAGTTTTTTGTTAGCATCTTGATAGATAGTATGCTTCGATCAGTACAAAATACATTACACTTGTACGATAAACAGTAAATTGTATAAATTTATTATTTCTCATTAAGAAGAAAACATAAGAATCCACTGATATAGTTTTGTATAAATCCCAGTTGATTTATGAATTAGAATTTCGAGTTCCACTGTGTACAACGTGTATATTTCACTGAAAGTATGAAACTGTGGGTCCCCATTGCTCGGCACGAGTACTTAAATGGTGGATTCAATGCACTAAAATTAAATACTCGAAATCGCAGGGAATGTAGATACATAAGATTCGTATGAGGACTTGAAAAGGCTGTAAAAATTAAAATATTTGAAAGTCATGTTGAATTTTCATGATATTATGAAGTAGTAACGGATTGTTTCTTCTATTTTCTTTTTTATTATAAATTCTACGGTAGTAGTTTAAAAATTGTCGAACAGAAGAATCAAAGTGTGTTTTTCAAAAATAAAGAAAAAATATTGGAAAACAGTTGTTATGTGTAAAAATTTTACAATTCAGTATCAACCAATTAAAGTTGTTGAGTAGAAATTTGGTTTTTTTGTATACAAGGGTGTGAACAAGTGTACGATTCAATTAAGCAGTAATACGAGTACATGACATAATCGTCGGCGATCGATTCCAATAAAGAGCCGTAAACGTCGGTGAGTGGAGCGGGTGAAAAAAGGGTCGGCTTCAGCCAGATTCGTCAATTGAATGATCCCGACGAAAAACAAACTGAAAAGCTATTGACTCTGTACTGTCTCTCGTGGCAAAGTCAATAAGAGCCACACCGCACGAGCGACATCACACACTCATGCACGGAGAGAAAAATCGAAGCTTACACAAAGCGGGAGCGCGACCCCCGGATCATCGCGTCATCGAGAAGCAATAGAAATTTTCGGCGAAAGAGAGCGTGAAAAGGGGCAAAAAGGGGGAGCAGCCGTGCACTCGGTGCGTCCCACCCCTAAATCCGCAGAGTACGTCTCGTCGCGAATGGGATTCGGAAATCGACGATAAAACTGATGTAAACAGGCACTTTCCCTTCTAGTCTCGAGGCTCGACTCCTCCCTTTCGCTCTGCATCGCTCCCCGGAGGCAGCTAGTTCTTCCGCAAAATGCGCCGAGGGGTGGAACAGGTTGCTCTCTGCTCTCTCTCTCTCTCACTTGCTTTCGGTCCCGGCGTAATCTGCCTTTGTCGCGCACACTCATTCGAGTGCGCCGCACTGCACTCGAAAATCGTTTTTGCCCCGCTGCAGTGCGAGAGCTCACATGCGCGCGCTCCGCAACTCGCCCGCGATATGCGGATGCACGTGTAAGTATGGTTACGGGGGAAAACGAGGGGGGAAACAGAAAGCAAAGCCCATAAACAGCTTGTTGCTTCCGCGAAACTGCGCTCTCCCTCGCGCGCTATTTATACACGCATATATAGTAAGTACGTACACCTATATTCCTCCCTCGCATCTTCTGGCGCTACTGCTGCTGCTCTGCTGTACCCTTCGACGCTGCATTCTTATATGCCTGCCTTCTCCGTGCATTCTACACGCTACTTTTCACCCCCGCTCGCTCACTTCTCGTCCTGTACGGCCGCGGCGAGTCGAGCGCGCTGACTCTACTGCGTTCGCCCGAACAATGCTATCCTTCAAGGACTTTCGAGAAACCGAAAAAAGGCTCCAACCCTTGCTGCGTTGTTCTTCTTTTCAATTTTTCTCCTCTCTCGCGAAATGAAAATTTTCGTTGAAAAGTTTTTTTTTCTTACTGAGGCTTGTCCGAATCTTTCAAAAAATATATATACATTCGTTTGAAGTGCAAAGACCCTTCTGTTCTCGTTGATTCGGATGAATCGAAGTGTTTGATTGTAGTTATGGACTTTCTATAAATAGGAACAACAACTTAAGTTTATCAAATGAAGAAACAAACTTATGTTATGAAATCATAAATAATGTATATCAGTTTTTTTCGCGTCATTATTTTCAGAAAGAGGATATTTGACTCATGAAAAGACATAATAATCACTCTTAACCTCGGAAAGTGAGCAATTAGAAAATGCGAGAACAAAAACGAATGAAGGGCTTCGATCGTTCGCGCAGGACTTTCGCAGAGTGGCATTTGCATGATAAATATCGACGTGGCTAATTGTCAGTTATGTAGAAGAGAATAGCTTATAGTTTCCCGATGTTAAACCAGCTAAGCCACTAGTCGTGCGCGACCATTCGTTTTGGCAAAAGCTCGAAACTCGAAGTCACCAAGTATACGTCCGATAACAAGACGTTGAGATTAGGAGATTGGCTAAAGGCGTCTTAATTGGAACTAATCCTCGCAAAACCTCGGGGCACTCGTAAAGACCGTCCTAATCGCCGTAACAAAGACGCCGTGACAATTTCGATGCAAGAAACAGAACGCATTTCAAGTATTACACATGTGCAAATTGTATTAAAAGCCGTATTAAAACAGTTAAAAAGTCTTTACTGATTGAAACATTGTGACATCCTTCCTCAAAGATTATTTTCAATCATTTGCAATGACGAATTTGAGAGTAGAATGAATTTCGCAATAAACCCTCCGTGATTTTATGTGCTTCTCTATTATTGTCCTGTAATATTATAGCGTCTATCGATCAACTAAAAAAAAAACAATAAAATTTACAGCCCATTTTATCTTAACAAGGCCCATTATATCTTATATATTTATCAAATAATTTTCTTATTAGAAATGAATAGATATATAGTACAAATACTGTAAACTACAAGTTATTTCATTAAGTTGATTCGGAGAAAAAAAATATTGATTTTGTTCAAGGCGCGATAACTAAGGGGGTATGAATGAAATTGAATTTTGGCAGCATTCCAGTTTCAGAGAAAACCTTAATATCAAGTCTACGTATACTTATACATTATTTCCTCAAGCTAATGATTGTATAAGTCTTACGAAGCCGAAAACTAAGCGACAAGTGGAACAACCTTTCATCGCATCTATATACGATAGTGCAGGATATTGGACTACTTAGACTGTATAAGCCGGGTATGTCAGGTAAAGGCCACTGCACTGGACCAGGACCGCTTCGTTTCGAAAGGAAGGAGGAGCAAATATGCAACAGCGTAGAGATGTTGACTCGGTGGTTATAAAAAACAGGATCTAGTCCCGCCATTCATATACCTTTTTCTTCAGCTCGCATTCATGCGTAACTGTAATCCTTTTCGAAAAAGCTACATAATTCTGGTTATCATTCCCATGGTATATAAGAAACAAGATTGATTTCTGAGATTCGCAGAATTATTAGCGCGCGTATAGAGACGCGTGTGTTGGGGGCGGATACGCAGAAGTAAGGTGGGAGCGTTTAGGCCTTGCAGCACGAGTCCGGAGCGTGTATAATAATTATTGAAAATATGTCGCTTGGTGCCCGGTACAGAGCCGCGAGAGTAGAAGACAATGGCTACACGGCTGATGGTAACACCTGTCATTAACAGCCGTTATTAACGCGCCGCTATTCTCTATCTCGCTCTCGCTCTCTCTCTCTCTCGAAGTTGGCTGGAGTTTAAAAAAAAGGCTGATCCCGATCTGCGGCGCTTGGGCAAAACCCGTGTAATAGAGTCAACACGGAGTAGAGAGGATGTGCAAAAAGAATAAGTGTGACGCGGAAGAAGTTGAAAGAGAGCGTAGAGAGCTATATTCGCATAGCCGTAAACGCTGATGGACTCGCTGCTCTCCTCGCGCTCTCGCGGGACGTATCGGTGTCGCCGGGCGTTTTCTATTTTTCTTCTACCGGAAAAATAGGGGGCCGGTTTGTCGTGGCTGTAATTGAAAAATAGTCGTAAAGTTTTTGAGCCGCGGAATCGGCGGCGGCGGAGCAAACGGATCCGCACGATTTTTCAACTCACGTTCGAGGATTGTGCGCAGGCACGCGTATATAGATATTGGATATATAGGTATGTGGTGGCGGGGGATAGCTAGATAGAGTATACGTAACGCGGGTGAGCCTTGGGGGCTCAATTATATCGCGCAGATGGCTCTCTCGCCCGTGGCTTTGAGGTCCATCATAAAATCCGCATGAAATCCCATCTGCATAGCCCTGGTCAATACGTACACGGGCAGAGCAGCACAACAAAATAATAGCAGCAGTCCACGGGGGATCCTCCTCCTTATCATTTCCTCGAGCTCTCTCGTACGTGAATATAGCCACCCGCTCTCTCGCTCTCTCGCTCTCTCGTAGGCAAAAGACGGCGTAGAACAGAGAGACTGACCAAATGGAAGGACGGCGGTCGATCCGTCGAGTGAGACGGAGCCTGTGTGCAGCGCAGGCGAACTTATTGCCCGAGACGTTCGGCTATAGTTCCGTTCTCTCGTCGTTAGCGCCGCGCGCGCGTCTACACCTACATACCTACCTCTGTATCATGCACGTACGTCTTTCTCCCCCCCCCCCTCTCTCGCTCTGACTGTGGACGATGTGCATGTGTATGCGTTGTCGAGGCAGAACTGTATGCTGGCCAGGGCGCGTACACTGTAAGGAAGTCAGAGAGATGCTCTATATACGTATAAAGGAGAGAGAGAGAGAGAGAGAGAACGTGTGGGGTATTGACTAGCGAGTCTGCCTTGGCTTGCGGCTAAGACGCGAGCGAGCGAGAGAGAGAGAGAGAGAGAGAGGGCAGGGGGAGGTGCGAGAGAGAGAGAGAGAGCTGGAGCAGTGGAGACAGAGAGAGATTACACGGGGGTTTGCGCGCTGCTCTCTGGCCCGGCGAGATAGAGAGAGGAGAAAACAAGACGGAGACGAACATTGCTGAAGGTGGTCGAGGGGTGGCTGCTGCTGCTGCTGCTGTGCTGCTTGGAGGAGGACTAGTACCTAAGACTGATATGGATTGTAGATTATTCTGGACCTCGGGGTGCGGCTTGGCCAAGGGTTAGTATCTCAGAACCCTTGCCTTCTCTCTCTCTCTCTCTCTCTCTCTCTCTCTCTCTCTCTCTCTCTCACTCTCCCTCTCTCTGTTCGCCACAAGCAGCCGCTGCCGCTACTGCACAACCCTTCTCCTCTCCCCCTTTCGCGTACGTGTACATCAGCAGCCTCTCACCTCTCTACACGCATACTTCCCTCTATCTCTCCTCGAGGCTCTTCCTCTTTGGCCGTCGCGTCCATCTCCCGCGCCTCGGTTTTCCTCGCTCTTCTACCCCCGCGCGCGCCGCCGCCGCCGCCGCCGCCGCCGCCACCACCGCCGTCTTCTTCGCCAGGTCCTCGGCTAGCTCTCTTGGATCTTCGCCGGTCCGAGAGAGCGAGAGAGAGAGAGAGGGATGAGCTCTCGTTCCGGCGCGCGGTTAGGCCTGCGGCCGGCTACATGCCTTCTGATAATCCTGCGAGCTGCTGCTGCTGCCGCTGCTGCTGCTACTGCATCTCCCTCTCGCGAATTTCGGCGATTTCGATCCAATCTCGAGAAACCGGATGCCAGGATTCATCTTAGAATATGGACGGCCAGTACGGCTCTCTCTCTCTCTCTCTCTCTCTGCTAGTGCCTTTTCCTATACGTCTATATTCTCTCCCTCTCTCGTGTGCGGTGGAATAGTCGCTGCAGCGTCCAATGCCCTCCTCCTCCTCCTCCTCCTCCCCCCGCTGCTACTGCCACTGCTGTGGTGGCTTTACCTCTTCTCGCGGGATGGCTGCAACGGAAATGTTCTGATGCTGACGTGTACGGGATTATTAATTAATTGCCAGAATGGCGCGCGTGCATTGCTTGGCTTTTCCCCTTGGCCGAGCTCGTCCGAATTTTCTCAGCGTTTTCCATGATTTTCCCCGAGAAACTGGGTCGCCAGACAACTTCGCTCTAGGAAGAGAATCGCTCGCTATGCGGCTATCCATTTCCTATGGCAAAACTTGAAATTGTTCAAGGGATGTAAGTATCCGACACTCTTACGTTCTGAAAGCGTAAATAACGTGAAAAAATGAGTGCAAACAAATTTTGATGCAAGTGATAAAAATCACAATTTTCTAACTTGTACTACATTATAGTACGTTGTCATTAATTCGATTTTCAGTGGTATGGCTACAAAAAAATATTAATACGTATCACTGATTGATGGATTTTCTTTAGAGAGCTGGGCTGGGTTCTTTAAAGCGTTTTATGGTCAAGATAGACAATGATTTATTAAATTTTAATTGTCCAATATCCATTCCAAGTAATAACCTGAATAACAATAAGCAGTATTTCATGCTCCCAGACGACGTAATGTCATAAGCTTGATACAATCATATATATCTTCGTAATTCTTGAAGATGCCGTAAAAATCCAAAATATATGTAAAAATTGGGCTATTTATCATCACAATATGTAGTTAACATATACTATACATTGTCTTGTGTGCCATGAATCCTATTATCCTCACTCGGTCTGAACTACAATATCGACTAACAATCCACTACGTACACTCAGCGCAGTGCACAGTTAGTAAATTGAAGAAACAAGACTATCAATGAAATTCCACATGACGATGGTGAATCGAATTGGAGATTCGCAGATTTTCTTGTCGAGTTTACCTCTGTGAATGGAAGTGCTCGCGCGAACAAACGGCATTCTATATTGAGACTATGACGTGACCCAATGTGAGGGACGAAAATAGGCCCGACAATTGCCAGCCGAATAATTAACGCTATGTCTCTGCGTCGCACGTCTAGCTTTCACGTGGATATTCGGATTTACTTATCAAATTTACCCGACGCATTCAAAATACTGCCAGTGCCAGTGCACGACGACTAATAGTGTAATATATTATCATAAATGGAAGAGAGTATATGGTTATTTCTGATCGGAAACGTCGCGTCTTCTCGCGAGCAATTTGATTTTAATTCGAGAATCGAATTCACCAAATTAGCCGGACTGTTTTCTCAGAATCTTCTTTGACGACATGAATTTGCCAATTATTCGCTCTTTCGGAGCTATCATTGAAAAATATTTTTATAACTATCAAATTCATGCACTCAGACATTCTCTGAATGAGCCATTGTAAATGGACGGCTGATGTTGTTGCCGAGAGCTTTTTTCGAATCATCCAAAGTTGATGAGCGCAGACTGATTTGAGTCATTATTATATCGTTTCGTATCTCGCTGACCGTTTAAATAAGACGCTTTTAAATTAATTCAGTCTTACCGCGCGTGACAAGACTTGTCAAATGAAGTCGCTGTCTTCGATAAAAATACAGTGTTAAACTCGATAAAGTCGAAATTGGATAAGTAAAATGTGAATAGCTTAGGTAACTTCATTGAAATCCTTTGAGATTGCCTTAAAAAATAATACAAGCGAATAATCGAGTTTGGTAGTTCAAATTCCCTTTTGCGTCGATTAAATTTTGAAATCGTCGAAAATTCGCGTTTCTTCTTCATTCATACAACTAACCGCAAACTTTCATCAATGGAGGTGCTAAATCGAAATATTCGAGATGGCAGCAGTGTAGTCAGCGGTGCTCGACGCTTAAGAATAGCTCATACACTGCACAGTGCACACACATACATTCTTAGTTGACAGGAAAAGACGAATCCAGTTATCTAGGATAATCGAAGGACCTCGACGTTGTGCGCATACATTATGAATAGCTTCCTTCGCTTAAGGAGTTTAGGCAAGAGTTTATGTGAAGACGTACTGAAGGTATGACAAGTACGAGTGCTGTTGCAGTAGTATTTATTGCGGTATAATTTCTTAATAGACTTTTCTTTTTAAATAGATATATAAGTAGCTTAGATGGACGTACATTTTTCCCTCAGTTTTTCCTAGATAATTTAGATAGTTTTTTATAATGATATAGAGTTTATGTAATTATTTCAACAAAAATTGCGAAAGAGAATATCAAATCATTTATTTTTCTGTGAAGAAAAAAGTATACTGTGATTTACATTTTTAAGGAAACATGAAAATCTCTATGTTTTAAATGAGAACTATAGAGTTATTGAAACATGAAATGCATTTTTAAATAAAATACATATTGCACAACAAATCGTGTTAAATATTTTTCTTCTTTCAAAATACTTTCATTTGAACTGTATATAAAGCCACAAAACACTTTTGCTCTTCTAGCTTACTTTGTGCATTATAAAGACAACATGCACTTTGTTTGTAAGTATAGAAACAATTAGTACAACGACGAACTAGATTATAAAGTAGAATACCCGGACAATAATATATAATAAGTTATCATCTCCATTTAAACAAATCACTGTAGTTTGAACTTGGTATTAATTTTGATTTTCGTCCTTGAGGAAGAAGATTTCACGAAGAACTTCTCGACACCCAACTATTTACGAAGACAGATTTTACACGTGAGCGTGTAAGGCTGATTTGAAGGAAATCTTCCCTATTTCGTTCAGGGACAGCTTTTCCAGGAAGCAATATACAGCGTTTTACAATATTACCTGCCCCCGTAAGCACCTTATACTAGTGACAGAGGAAAATGGATTAAGGACGTCCGGCGCTTTGTCAAAGACACGCCAAAGGCCGGTCATTGCATTTTTTCTTTATGCATCCAACGTACGACCCCATTCAGCCTATTGCTTCCCTTTCTTCCCCTTAAATTTTACGATTTTTATGAGGTTCCATTTTTGAGCTTAGCAGGCAGTGGTCATTTTTTCAGCGAAGGGCTTCAAACTTTGGTTTTCGGTTAGCTATCAATAAAAGAATGGCGGTTCAGGTGTTTTCTCTATAGTTTTCATTTACCTCATCGTATATCAAAATTCTATATAGTCGGAAAGAATTATATAGGTAGCAATTTCATAAAATTTTGAAAGGGTGTCGGGTAATTTGCTGAGACGGTAAGATATCGATTGATGGTTTTTAAAATTCATTCTACTTAATAAACTGAATCGTTGGCAAGTGATTATACAACAATTACTTATTATTTCATAAATTTCCGTATGCACGTATTAACGTCTCAGTCGAGCATCACATCTCTTATGCTTACAATTAAGAGAAGAGATAAATTATGTGTGGAATATCGATTGATCTCTCGTAGCTATGCACTTATACGAATAATGCCATTATCGCAATAAATCTTAAATCTGTCGAGACGAAAACACGTTGCATCGCGTGAATAAATTCAATAGGCACCAGCTATGCAGAAAGTTCTAATTGATGAGCCACGAAACTGTAAAAACAGTATACAGCCAATGCGCCCAACTCACTGCGTAACGAGTTTCATGAAAAATCCAGAATCTGCCAAAAAAAAAAAAAACAGAAAAAAAAGAAAGGAAAGAAAGAATGAAGAACCCTTTCTTCCACGCATTATTTTTTCCTGTCAAACGCGACTTTTGTCTCGCACTCGTCAAAAGGAAATCTTTATCAAGCTACTCCCATCGCGTAGCCGTATTCTGTATAGTCGGTACGGCTATACGGTATCGAGCTCCACATAGACTGCTCCGACGAGTCCTTTGTAGCAGACGTATTCGCGGCAGGTGTGTATAGCGAAAAAGGCATTGTTCGGCCCGCGACCGATGTCACGGGAGAGAGCAAAGTTGTCTTTTTAGATTCGGCCTCTCTATGCCGCGCGTATCTCTCGCGGGAAAGAGAGGGGGAGAGAGAGAGAGAGTTCCGCGTGTCTCCGGGGAAAATTGCCCGGTCCTGTCGCGAATGCGCGCTAATTAAAGGTATATAGTATATACACTATATATACGCGCGCGATAACAACTTTACCGAGCGCATCGCGCATACGCGCGTTTAATGAGAGAACTGGCGAAATTCGAGAGCATACGTGTTGTAAGTTGGCCCACGGTGCGTACCTTATTATTTTTACTCTCTAATGTTCCATACGCACGTAGCCTCGCTAGAAAATTAGCCGAATATTTTGCTAAAATAAAGATAATTTTAGAAAACTTTTTTCACAATTTACGAATTTGTAGTAAAGTTAGTAAAGATGTTTTTTCAGACAACTATAAGTTAATATCGATCATGGTTTGTATGTAAATTAATTGAAAAAAAAATTACAAAATAAATATTGTATAAAGCATTTAAGTCGGAAGTAAAGGATGAGAAATTTCCTAGTTAAGAAGGTTGAAATGATAAAATTATAATAAATGTACCAAAAATATTCGGAGGAAAAATTTGAGATAAAAATTTTTAGGTTAATTTCAGTATGAGATGCAGCTGTAGGTGATGTTTATAAGTTCGACGTTAAATTCACTACGATGCAGTGAACTTAATGCAGCGACCTTAATGCAAGTATTATTGTGAAGATAACAAGCTAGACCTGTTGTTAACTTTGCTGCGTTAATTGATTTCTAAGTATTACTGTTGTTTCTAACTATTTGTTAGTACAACATATGAGTAAAGTAAAATTTAGCAGAGAGTAAACCGGAAGTAAACAGATAACTTTTCGACAAACCAGATATAAATGCGGTTTATTAATATACTGGCTCGACAATTTGTTGGAAATTATCAATTATTTGATCAATGGTATCCATGGTATCAATGGTAAGGCCACATTTGTATCAAATTTTTGAACCCAACCCATCTCGATTTCCGGAAATTAATACCTAACTCGCGGCATACATTTCCACCAAGGACAGTGTACTTTTCATTGTAAAAGCGAATTTCAGAGGAGCCCGCAAGTGCAGGCGCAGACAGCTAGGAGGTTATATAAGAATGAAGCGATAAAAAGTAAATTGCAGACTTTTTAAATCAATTCTCCCGAGGCTTATTAGGCTCTCTCTCTCGCTCTCGTTTAGAGAAAAATAAAATCAGTCCGTAAAAAATTTCTCCTTTTCACTTGGAGATGTTAATCGCTCGGTGAAGTGCTCTTTATAGAATATGAGCAGAGAGGGTATGGGGGCAGGGGTAAAAAATCATAAATATCTCGGCGAAATCCCGCGGAGCGAAAGTAAAAGCAGCCCTCGCGTGCGGCAATCATTCCGCAAGAAGGAATCCTCGGGCTCGAAGCTATATAATACAGTTGGAGGTGCAATAGAGCATTGCACATGCCGTGCATTACCAAAAATAAGCACTTTTTGCGAGGGGTTTGTTTGAACGACTGTACACTATATACTATACACTGCGACGTCGGTTTATTTATCCTTTCTCTCTCTCTCCCCGTTCGCTTATTGCGTTGCCGGAGCTTTGCTTTTCTTTGCGTGGCGCGTGTTTCACAATCAGCATCGCACGCCCTTGCGGCCGCGGCAATCTCGGGGCCTTTTAACGACAAAACCATATTTTGCGGGCACACCTACACTCGCGCGAGCCGCTGCTGCAGAAGGGCTGCTGCTGTATATCTGCTGCGTGTAGTGTAGGTATACTATATACAAGTATACAAGTATACAAGTATACATGTATAGCGAATGGGACCTTCAAAGAAACTACAGCTTCCCGGAATCCTTTCGCTCTCTATATACACGCACACAGAGAGCGAGAGAGCAGCACAGAGAGAGAGAGGGAGATGTTCTCTCGGAGCTTGTGTGTGCGCGAGCGTATACACTATACACGCACGTTTATTTCGCATGCTCGGCCAGTTAACCAATCTTCTCTGAACTCTTCTCCCTGTCTCGTCACTTTATGTCTCATAATTACTAGCCCTCTCCCCCGTTTCTCTTTCTCCTGCGCCTCCTCCTCCTCCTCCTCCTCCTCCTCCTCCTGCCGGCGAGCAAACGAAAAATGCAGTGGCGACCTTGAGCTGCATGTACGTGGGTGCGAGAGGCACCTGCATGGCCTTATCCCATCTCTCGCTCGCCTGCTCTCGCCGGACGCCGGCTGTGTATATACGACTTGCCTAAGAGAGATCGGCGGAGAAAAGAGGGATAAACACATAATGCGCGCGCGCGCAAGGAGTTTACGCGTTCCTCGAAGAACTCGGCCGATCTCCTCGAGAGCGAGAGAGAGAGAGAGCAAGGCCGACAAAGTATACGCTCCGAGAGAGAGAGAGAGAGAGAGAGAGAGAGCGATGCGTATGTGTGTCTGCTGCAGTGCGAGGGCTTTACGCGAAATGGAATTATCGAATTGCGCGTCGGTTCTGTAGCAGAGAAGACGAAGAAGAAAGAAGGAGGAAAAAACGCTCGCGAAACGAGGGGAGATGTGGAGTAAGACACAAAATGCACTTTTATTGCTACGCGCCGTGCGGCGAAATTGTGTGAGACCGCCGCCGCCGCCGCCGCCGCCGCCGGAGCAAAACTTTTTATTTGTTTATAATACACAGCATCGTTGATTCGAGTGCAGTTCTTTCGCGTATACTCTCTATACGCGCGTTCGAAATAAATGAAATGACAATGGGAGAGCACGTCTCTCTCTCTCTCTCTCTCTCTCTCTCTCTCTCTCTCTCTTTAATATATAGGTATATAGTGTATACGTAAAGCAATAGAAGGAGTTTTGCGGAAAGCCAGAGGGGAAAAAAGAGCATAACGAGTAGAAAGCAAGTTTTGAACAAAGGAGCGCAGTATAGAAAAGACACTTCGTGGTCGATGGGTAATGAGCGCGCGCGCGCGAGGGAGAGAGAGGATGTGTTCGAGTTCGACTTGTATTTTCTAATTGGTTTTTGTCGCGCCTCCGAGGAAAGGCTCAAGGGCCGAGCGCGGGATCAACGAGTCTATATACAGACGTTTCCGATGAAAGAGACTCGACTCTTACCGCGAAAATGGAAACAATTGCACTGACCTTAAGTGGCCATTGTGTGTTGCAGTGTACTTTGCGCTGCACAAGTAGCCTGAATTATCCGACCAGTGCGAGTCTACATCTTCTTTTCCTACCCTTTTTTTATATCAATTTTCCTTCCCTGTGTACACACCGCGACTCGCTCTCTTCGATCTCATCGTGTCATTCAATTAACGAAATGCGCACCGTTACTAATTGTCAAAGTCAAGCGGTTTACGCCGCTATTGCATATATGCAATTGTATATCGCTGTAACTATAATTATTTAACAACGTGTACAAATTTTGTAATTATCACAATTTGCTTGATGATGAGTTATAAAATTTACTCATACAGTTGTAGAAATGAATATTTGTACAAAACTTTTTTAAGCTTATTCAAAATTTAGAATTTACAAAGGACATTTTGAGATTTTTAAACCCTGTTTCGTAACTTCGGAGTCTCGCGAAAGTTTTTTTCACAAGTTGTGCGCTTACAAAGAGCTTCAACAGGTAGTAATATGTTGAAAGCACTTGGCAGGACGAAAATTTCAAACCCCCATAGATCTCTGTACGATTAGTTTGAGGTTATAATACTTACATTTACATCGCAAAAATTTACACTATACTTTGATACTACTTTGCATAAACTCAATGTTTAGACGATGTGAATAATGGATTCGTAAAAGTGGAAATTAAATACAGTAACGAAGAAAAACTTGAATTTGAAAAATTTTCGAAATGAATGTTTAATTAAAATTAGTCTTCATTTATGAAAACAGTGAAAATCAGAATGAAATTTTTCCCTTTTCTTTACACGTCATTTATGCTTTTGAGAGGTAATTTGTAATGGTTTTCTTCTAATTTAACTTCTCTCAAGATTCTACCCTTCTATGTTTCCTTTAAATCTGTTGTTATTACAATTTAATAATGCATTTTAATAAATGTAAACGCAGTACCCGAACCGTCATTTTGAATTATCTTCGTTTCAAATTAAAGCCCTTTTTTCTTTACATTTTAAATGATCATTATCTACATAAATTGAAATTCATAATAGTTATTGGAATTCATCTCGACTGTGCACAAATTTATTTATGGATAAGCTGAATTTTTTCAATTCGACGCAGCTCAATACATTAATCGTGAAAGACTCTCCTCGTACATTTTTGAGTTCGCATCAGTGTCGAACCTTACATAGCTGGAATCGAGTTATAGTAAAATAATTAGAAAACAGATATAGGAAGTGTAGGAAAAAGAAGCTGACGGGACAGCCCCACTCTCCCCTACATAAGGTGCATAAATATTCGCGCCAACAGTGAAACTGTCAAGCAAGCGGTCCACTCGACAAGTGACAAGGTGCGAAGGACAGACAGCGCGTGACGACATACTGGACACACAGGTGAGAGAGCGGTGGAGAGAAAGAGACAGTAAGAGAGAGAGAGAGAGAGAGCAAGTGGGCGGCTAAGCGTCTCAGAAAAAAGACGTAGGTATACGCGCGCGAGGAGATGAGAGAGAGGCAAGGAAAGGGACTCCCCGCCGCGCGCGCATAGCGATGGGCTCAACGGCGGCGAGCAATACGCACTCGTATTATATAGTCTGCCGCGACAGAGGTCCCAACAACTCATGTATGCCACCTTGTGTCCCTTCGCCGTAGGATTATAAAATTAGTGCCCTAATGCAGGAAACATGCGCTTGCGCGCGCGAAGAAGCGGCTCTCTCGCTCTCAGCTAAAGGTGCAGCGCATTGTCCAGGCAGGTAGAATATGAGGCCCCTCTATTAAACGGGCTCGAGGATCTCACCCCTGGGGGCACGGCTGCTGCTGCTGCTGCTGCACACACGCCTGCCGCTATTATGCGTCTATGTGTGCGTGGGTGTGCGTCTCTCCCCCCCCCCCCTCTCTACCTCTTCGGGCTGCACCTGAGTCCTAAAGATCCGCGCTCTTTTCCGGAATTATATATGCTGTATGGCAATATGCTCTTCCGGAAAACCTCCCCCGGCGCTCTTTTCCGAAGCGTGTATTGGAATAAATTGGGCGTGAAGCCGTCGAGTGATTCCCTCTTTTCTTCCTTTTTTTTGCTCGATCCTTGAAAAATTTTCGGATGAATGGTGTTTATTGGTTTTCTATGAGCTCCTCGAGGTGAAAGCGGCATGTGTACGGAGAATCGCTGGCGCTGCACGTTCTCGAGCGTTTCACCTTTGTCAGTCGATGAATCTGCAGCTTTTCAAATTAAGTAGCTATTCCATGCTAATTCGAAATGTATAAGCCAATTGGCGCTGGCCTCGTGAAAATTGGATTTATTAATGATTATTTTACTTTACAGAATCTGCAACGTAGCGAAAAATTGGCTCTTGTATAGAATCAATTGTTGGACGTTTTGCTTCTTGCACATACGCCAAGTGACAAGTTATTTAACGTATACTATTTTATCGAATAACAGAAGATTTACTGCGTTAATGCTGCCATGAATACTAATTAATAATATTAATTACAGTGCGGAAATTTTACCAATTTGTGGTAAAAATGACGGAACTGACAATATCCCTCCCCCAAAGAAACCTATGAATCATTCAATCGTTAGGTTTTCAGCAGATTATCTCTCTGCGCTCATTATACATCCACTTTAGCTCGAAAAACCCGCATCCACGAGTCTTTTGATTACCACAAATGTGCGGTACAGGTTTCTCCAGCTACAGCCTAATACAAAATGCATTGCCAATAATTGTATTTATTTAAATTCTAAGGAAAAATTACACTAATAGCCGAGGTATCATAATTCTACTTGTTCAGTATACATACAATAAACGCTTAAATATATCCTCATTTCTCGCAATGCCACCATAAATTGTTTGCTGCGCTGACATTTCCAGCGTTACCTGCAGCGACGTTTTCTACATCGAGTCCTCGCAAGAAAATGAAATCTCTCGTTTGTCCCGTATCCTACAACTAATTAAAAGTGATTTTGCGTCGCGAGGCCTCGAAAATCTCGTGAAAGAAGGCTGGCAAAACTGGTAAAAACCGGGCGCACCGCAAAGAGTTCGCTCTCGGCACGCACTTGCGCTGCACTCGAGGAAATGCGCGCACTGCACTATACGCAGACTGCACAAGCGTAGAAATAATCGCACGTCTCGGCGAGCAAAGGTTCGCATGCAGGTCTCGGCCGTTTGTCGTCAAGTGCGTGCGCAGCGAGAGAGAGCGCGTGGGTGGACGCACATGCCGCAGACCCGACAGCCTTATACCTAAAAGGCCGGAAGCTGCGCGCAAAGTGCCGGTAGGACGAATTTTCTACCTGCCTGGCAGTGGTCCCTGCAATATACCGAAAACACGTTCCGCGTATAACACACCGTGGAGACTGCGGGGAGAGAGAGAGAGAGAGAGAGAGAGAGAGAGAGAGAGAGAGAGAGCGAGAGGGAGAGAAAAAAAAGGGAGGACGGAGACAGAGCTTACATAGGTACACAACTATAAACGGTCATACACGAGAGAGCGGGAGAGGACTGCGTGCTGCCGCATACCTTGTGTACCTGAGGGTTAGTAATTTATGAAAACAACTCGGCAAGTGCATAACCATAGACTGGAAAAGGCGCGCGCTGTGGTGGTGTGTATACACGTGTAGACGCGCGGGAGCGAGCGAATGCGTGCGTATAGCCGTGTACGTATATGCACACTGTATAGTTATATGGCTATACGTATATGCACACTGTACGTGTGCATAAGCGTAGAACGACGTCGTGAACTTTAACGAGGCGCTCGCCCGCTTCTAAACTCTCCTCTCTCTCTCTCTCTCTCTCTCTCTCTCCCCGGGTACTTTACGGAAACTCGCCGGCGAATTTAACCTCGGACCGCGGCGATATATACCTCTTGGCTGGCTCGACGAGCGAGCGCGCGCGTGTGCGTGTAAGTGACTGGAGGCTACTGCAGCTGCAGTTATTGCGCCATAAGCGCGCCAAAGTCGAATGGTCAGGAGGGTTTGATTCTCGCGAGAGGCGCGATCTGCGCAAACTTGGAGGACAGAACGCGTGCTTCTTTCGAACTAGGCCAATGCGAGCCAAGCCGCGGGAGATCTATATAGAATATTGCACGTATAGAATCCGAGATAACTTCTATACATACAACATTGTATACGCCTCGAGCTGTTTATGGGATCTGTACTGCAGGATCTTCCAAATATTTTCCAACTATTCGGAAAACCTCGAAATTTATGCGTTACCGCCTTTTATTGGCGACCTACTGCGATCAACTCTGCAACGCTGCAGCTGCGTATATAAATTCTGGACTTAGTCGTCCTTATGGTCGTATATCCAGCTTTGCTGCTGCTTCACACTAGCTCGCCGCTCATCGCTCTTTGTTACTATCCGTTTGCTGATGTGCCGTTAAATTAATCGCGAGCCAATTTCTCGGACACGCGCGCATGAAATCTGATCTGTACCATTATTTTTTGACAAATGCATTATAAGTACCTTAAGGTTATTAGAAGTGAGGTAATTTGTACAATTTTTATTAACAGCTTGTACGCATGTATAAATTTTGATTTAAGTCGATATACCTATATGACCGGATGTTGTCGAGCCGAGATAATCGTTCTCTAAGTGGATTACAAGTACTATTAGCTACAAGAGCCTGCATTTATCTAACCCTAATAACTACACTTTAGCTTCGATGTATTAAAACAATACGGATTTTCCTTAGAAGTCGATTATGCGCGTGTATAAATTGTATTAAAAATACCTGAATTATGTGCCACTATTCGAAACCGAAATTAATTGAACATTAATTTCCATGAACTTCAGCGATTATACATGAAAATCGCACGAGATTTCAAGCCATTTTCAATAATGCAGACGCGCGGGAGAAAGAATATCCAAGCGCAGGAGCGAACCACGCGTTATCTTTCTTAGCAGCTCATTACGCGTCGACACACACGCGCGCTTCCCTCGGGGCGAAGAAAAACAACAACAACGACGACTACGACGACGACGACGACGACGACGACGACGACGACGACGATGAGGAAGAAGATGACGACGACGACGACGACGACGAGCAAAAAAAAGCGAAGCAAAACAAAGCTCGGCCCGCATCCTTTGAGACCGCGCGCGCGCGCGAGCTTGCAAGCTCGAGCTTCCGCATAAGCAGAGGTATACAACACACACGCTTCGCACCTAAGTAGGCTGCCTCTATCGGCCGGGAATCTCGGCGTTTTCTCTTCGGTCCGCCGCACGAGCGCAATTTTCTCCCGGCGTATCCCTCCCTCGACGCTCTCTCTCTCTCTCTCTCTGTTTATATATAGCAAGCGCGCGCGCGCACACACACACAGGGAGAGACTTTTCTACGGGCTGCTGCAGCGCGCAGCGAACCCCTTTTGCGCGTAGTTTTCCACCTCGCTCTCGCGCTAATCTCTCGCAGATCTTCCACGGAATCTCATTAGAAATTCATAACCGTCGTCGACTCGCACCTCTCTCTCGCTCTCGCGCTCGCTCGCTCGCTCCCTCCCGCAGGGGATGGGGTGTATAACGGAAAAAAGGAAAGCCCATGATACGAAAGAAATAAGCAGGCAAAGTACATTAAAAATTAATTACTCCGCTGATGGAAGCTAGAAGTGCCTAGTGCACGCGCCCAGCGCGACGTTGACGTGTATACCTCTGTTCTCTCCCTCGCTCACTCTCTCTCTCACTCTCTGTACAGCATACTCTATACGTATATATAACTATACATTGTATACAGAGATGAGCTTCTCTTCCACTTTTCCTCGCGTCCATCTTGGAGAACGAAAAAGTAATTCGAGCCTACCGACGGGAAAATCAATGGCCCTGAGCAGCGGCGGCGGCGGCGGCAGCAGCAGCAGCATCAGCGACCTTAGACTGATTCAATTATGTTGTTCTTAATCTTGGCTTATATTGCCAAGCGCGCTATACACAAGCATCGAGGGATAAGATTTATGAGCTTTTTTTCTCTCTTGCCCTGCTCTCTGCGCTTCTCCATTCCGCGCGACGATGTGAAACTGTGCGCAGCGCGCGATACCTATAATATTGCTCTGCATAGCTATATAGTTACGTATATACAATATACTCCTCGTCGTATTCATTATTATATTGATCTGCAAAGTGTCTGCGGGACTTTTTGATTCCTTCCATGATTCACACTTGTCGCGTGCATTATGCATATTTAGAAGCGTCTCGAGCTCAACAGCAGAGACGTGTACTCCAGTTGTGTCAGATTTATTAGGATGTGTTATTATTATAGAGAAATCGTAACTCCATTAGGAGAGAGAGATACAGTAGCTCGCCATTTCTCATAAATTCAGTTAGGTTCCAGAGAAATTATTCAATTTGCAGCAGGTGTCACTCGTTCGGCTAACTCGATGAAACCTCGGGGTTTGAAGGAATCTCTCAATGAAAAGCCGATCGACGTTTCCTGATACATTCTTAAAATGAGCCATTGATGCCAAGTCAGCTATGCTGCGCGCGCTTTTCTTCCAAAGTTTTAAAAATACCAGCTCAATGCAGCGAGTCCCCGTGATTTTTCCTTTAATTACCCGTTCATTCGTGGAAACGGGCGCACCTTTTCTCATTTCTCCAGAAATTAGCGCGCATCAGCTGCGCAAGATTGACTATCGACTTGAAATTTCCATATTTCTCTATGCATTAGACAAAACGATGCGCATATCGAATTGAGCAATCGACTGCAATTTCCTAATTCACTCGTCAGAGATAAAAATATAAAATAGCCGAGCGACTCGTCGACCGCACGAGAGCATCAGGGTCGCGCGCACGCGCAAACTCCACCTCGTTCGAATTATACGAGCTTAAATCCGGATCTGCATTGCTCAGCGTTTTTTATCGTATTTTTCAAGACCAGAGTCGCGGCAGCCTACTACTACTTATTTTAATATCGGTTCGTTAGGAGGCTGTGTACAGCCCTCTCACCCTCTGCGCGAACGGAATAAACAGATTGCGAAGGCCTCGATATCGGATTTGCCGCCGCTGATGCGACCGGACGCGAACACTTTCTTCGAATTCCCCGAAGCTGTCTTTCTCTCAGTCTCTTTCGTTATCCTCCGCAGATCCGCACCTCATCTACGTGTTTTATTACGTCTGCATTGAGCGCCTCGGCGCTTTGACCCAACACTGCGCGCGCTCTTCGTCATTTTATTTCGTCGTTCCTTCGTTTTCATTTCGTTTGCTGCGGCCGTACTTTTCCTTGGCGTTCCTCACGGAAAATCCTCTCCAATTTTTACCGCTAATACTCGCTGAATTTTTTCACGTTTGCGCTAAAAATCTATATATTTACTCTCAATAATATATATGATTGTCGAGAATTTACACTCGTTATTTATTATTGTTTTCTCGGGCTTAATATCATGCCATTTTCAGTTTGTGCCAATTTACCAGTTAAATGATTAGAGAATATATTTGAATTGCTAAAGTACTCAAAAATACTTGAGTATTATTAATAGTACTTTTTGCCGTAGGTGAAATCTAAATTCATCACTGAATCTGTACTTATATATGTCAAAAATACAAAAGTGGGAGGAAACTTTCATTTTTGGAACCCTTATTGTTGAAATTATTCCATAAAAAAAATGAACAACTCCAACATAAATTTAAATTTTGGCAACGTTTCGTCCTCATTGTGTGGGGGTCCTTTTCAAGCCAGACTTAAAAAATATCACATATTAAAATACATATTTGTAAAGGATACAAGCCTCGTGTCGATCACATGTTTCTTTCGAGCATATAAAGCTTTTGACATATTTGGACAATGGCGAGGAACAATAATATAAATCTATACTTACATCTTCCCTTATTACACACCACATTTTTTGCGGATTTTAAATAAAAATTTTCCAAATCTGTTTGAAATTCTCAAGAAATACAATCAATACTTGTATTCTCATCCAATATAACAATTGTCTATTTTCTTTCGCAACTGCAAGTTAATCAAATATTTAGGAAATTTTAACTTGTTTACAGTAGCTGATATACACAGGCAATAGTCTTTGTTTGGATTGCCGCTTTATTGGAAAGAAATATGGATACTGAAACCCTTGATTACTTTGTTAACCAAAAACACGCTATTATTATTGGCCAATTTCATCAGTCTACAACTTGGTTTATTTTCTATCATATCATATTTATTTGTGTACGAAGTGTAAACGCATAGAAGTCTCGATAGAAGTTTTTACATCTATAATATCAACATTTTTCCTATACGTATTGCTGTTTGTCATCTACTCAACTCACACTTCATACGTGTAATTTTGTAAATATTACTCTTGGTGTACAAACAGAAATCTCACGAAATTATTTACACATAATTTCTCGTTCCCCAAGTATTCATCCTATAATTTGTAAATTTTAGAATTTGCTCTTGAAATTTTGAGACGATTTTCCCCAAGAGTCATGATTCCTCTTCAATTTTGTATACCCTCATATAAAGGCTTAATAAATTTCGATAATAAATTTTCAATTCGCAGAGACTAATCGCCGCGTAGTTATAACGGTTACACCCGCTAACCGCTTCGCACTTATCTACGTAGCTTACATCATCACAACTCTCGAAGCTGCTTCGCTCGCTGTAGCTGCGAACAAATAAACAGCTTGTAACAAGTATCCAGTTATATATAACGTAAAGAGTAGATTAAGACACAACGATGGCAATGGCACATCGGTAATTCGGCTGATCGTGAGCATTGCTGCACAGTGCGCGCATACGTTGCACTGCACATAGTGTACGCAAGCGATCGTTCATCTCTCCGCCGTTGGCAGCAGCCATTTCCCAGCAATCTTTTATCTCTCATCTCGTTGTCGTCGTCGACGACGTCCCCCCGTCTTCCTCCTTTTTTCCTTCCCTTCGTCTCTCTCCCACAGTAATTCTATTTCTCTCTCGACTCGCTCCGTCTCGGTCTCTTTCGCCGCCTCACGCGCGCGGCGCATCAGGTCATATCCGCGCTACGCGCGCCTCTATCCTCGTCCGTCACGTCCTCTTCTTATAATGCAGTCATATAGGTATAGGACACAGGTGTATAGCTGGAGAAATATAGCTATAGACTGCGAAGCGTTAAGAGCTGGCATCCGAGTGTGCGCGCGCGCGCGAGAGGACTCGCCGAGACTCTCGGAGTAATTAACTGCTTAACGAAGTAAACACGACGCCATCATTAGCAGTTCGCTCTCTTTTGCTGCTTTCCACGTCGCGACTTGTCGACGTTGCACTGCACCGGCAGCTCTGCACTCTCTGCAGTGCTTCTTTTTTTCCCTTCTTTCCTACTCGCTTGTCTGCAGCGTCTTTCTCACCGCTGCTGATGCTTCACCTTTCTCTCCCGCTGATGCAGACACCGTCGGGGGAGAAGCCAGAGAGAATAGAAAATTGCGCGACGAACGGATCCGCGTATACTTATTTACGACCTTAAATTGATTCGACGCGCTCGCGCCTTCTGCGTGCCCCCGACTCTTCATTCGAGTGATTAGAACATGAGCTCTTCCTTGGGTACAGGAGGGGATACTTCTCTGCGCTCATGTGGCGCGTACTACCTATAGTCTTCTTTCTGCTTTCCTATCTGAGTTTTATCAATTATAATCTCAAATTATATCTATAATCCGAACTAAAATAAGCATGATAACACTGATATCACTGCTGATTATAATGCTCAATGTAGCAAAACTCCTCAAAGACATTTGTACATTAGATTTTTATTCAATAAATTCATTTTAATACAATGACGAATAACAAGTAGTCCTCTGTACCTTAGAAGGAATACGGTAAACTAAATTGTTAGTGCGAATTATGAGAAAAAGAATTCGATAGATTCGATCCATCGAAAAATTCCATTGGCTTACATATTAGAAGAGAGACATATTCATGATGATGTAAACTGCAAAAGACAAAGTAATTAGTAAGCAGTAGATTGTTGGAAGCTCTGTTGTAAAATACCAAGCTCTTCGTATTTTTCAAGTACAATTGATTTTTAATTCTAAAAAATGACTTAATAACTGTACGTTATATAATACTTCACTTTATTTACTGCATCAAAAAATCAACGGATGTTTGTTTTTCTAGTTGAAATAGCACTAATTTGTGTCGTACAATATGAGACACGAATCACACGAAAAAGCTGAGCAAGAAAAAAGAATACGATTGCTTCGAAATGTCACATATCCAGAAGATTGCGTATAATGTCCCGCATATAGACTGCAAGAGAAAATAATCGCATGTGGTAATTGATAAACGCTGGTAAAAACGCGAAAACCCGTTGATCACACGTTGCGAGAGAGCGAGGGCTCTCCGTGGCTTAGAGCTGCACAATCAAGGTTCGCCGGAGAAAATTGATCAATTCCGCGTAATTGGAAAGTTTCGATAACTGGAACTCTACATACGCGTACGGGCGCCTGCGAGATATAAGCGAAGCGAGAGACTCGTCTGCGCGCAGCTGCATAGTGCAGTGCGCGCTGCCGCCGCGGCGAAGAAAAAATCTGGCAATAAAATTGCCGAGTACGCAAACAAGCCTTTGCATCTATGTGCATATACTCTTTCTCTTTCTCTCGTGGGCGAGCATGCACGCTTTGCGCAACAACGTGTGTTTTGCCCCCCGCGCGCGCGCGCGCGCGCGGATCACTGCCTATGAGGCGCACGGCGCACACCTCACGAGGAGAACAGACTCGGCGAGATGCACCGTTGCGAACTCTCTGACCTCTTACATGCTCAATTTACCTTCTTCTTCACCTATGCGAGCTCTGCGCAACCGTTCTGGATTAAGCTATCTTTCTTTATTCATCAGCTGATATTTATCATTAATTGCAAATACTTGTGCATGACACGTATTTATTTCTGTATTTCTCTGTTAGTTTCTATACTTTTCTCTGGACATTGCCAAAATTATAATAAGGTGTAATAATCGATAATACAACTTTTATTATTGCAAGTGCATTTTTTATAGGAATTTGGAATTAATTGTTTTTGTATTTTGTATAACAAAATAAATAAGTAGATTAAATTTTTTTAAATTTTAATGTTTAAACGGTTTTTAGTCTCCACAACGATGATATGCACGCCTCTCTATTCTAATCGTGTCGATTTTCCCCTCTAATAAGAACTTCCGTTCTCGCGCTCCATGAAATTACCGAGTGTGATAAAATTTGCCTATAATTTCAGTGTGACGACTCCGAAAGCCAGTTACACGACTTTGACATCCGCAGCCATTTATATAATTCATAATTCGGTTAGCCAGCTATTTCTAGAACTTTCATTGATACTGCGCGTTACGCAAGTTCTTCGAATAGAGAAGACAAGCACAGAAGAGTCTCAAGCGTTACAAGATGTGTATTAAGAAATAAAAGCTGTCGAAAAAAAAATGTGTATGAAATCTCCTTTGAGACTCGCGCCCAGCTGCTACATCGATCGCATCGTGCAAACTACATTAAAAGCTCTCTCTCGCAGATGCAGTTGAGAGCTCGATTCAGAGAGCTGAAGGTACATAACATAATACCGATGATCCCGCCGATTTTGATAACCAGGGTAAGCACCGTCATCCTATGAGCAGCGCCAAAAGAGAGCTAATCCTCGGCAGAAGTAGCAGCAGAGCGCAGCAGAGCAGCAGCGCAGCAGCAGCATTACTGCATCTCTCTGCAGCCTTATTTCTCTCCCTCGCGCGCGCGCGCGAGCAGTCGAGATCGAGGAGGATCGTGTGACCCGGAGCCCTCGAGCCACAAGCGCAAAGGGCTAGGGTTAAATCCTCTCCTCCCTCGACTGCCGCTGCGGCGGCGGCAGCATCGTCAATGTTTCAACTCTCTTCACGAGGCGCGGGCAGCTCACGTGCCGCCGCGAGAGATGTGATCCACGCTTGTGATGCAACAGCCGGAGAGGATTGTCTTATTTCACTCGGAGCTCGCTCGCGCGCAAGCGAGCTGTGTGAAATTTCGTGCCTTCGATATGAGATTGCTTTGACGCCGATATCGCGGGACCCCGGAGACTCGCTGTTGTAAATTTCGATTCTGAGCTTTTTATTGCGCTAATTCGGCTCGCTGCACATCTCGCCGGAGAGCAGAAGATGTATAATACACATCTACAGAGCGAGTTAGCGAGAATGTCTTTTGAACAATTGTTCGTTGCGAGTTGAAGAAGAATCCTTTCTTTCGCGCGAAAATGATTTGCAGGAGCTGCGAGAATACTTTTTAATTATTATATTCGCGTTGGAATAGCGACTGTTTTTTTAAATTCTTGCAGCAACTGAAACAACTTTGATCATTAAATTTGATTGGGCGAAGAGAGCTTCCACTGGCGAAACAATATCGAGGTCTCGCTCCGTCGTACACAATGCCGGATAGTATACGTGTATAGGCGCGAGGCTAAAAAGTTCTCGAACATTGGGAGATTTGAATAAATAGCCTTAAATAGGAGGCAAAGCGGTACGAAACCGCTATTTATTAAGAAACGCATCAATCGCATCACGAAGAATAACCGATTAATTTCCAGAGGCCTCGAATCTCGAATTAAGATAAACATAATATATACACAGTATCTCGCGACGTGCTGCACTGCGGCGCAGAACGGAGAGACGTCGGAAGTCGAGTGAGAGAGAGGGAGAGAAGCGAGAGTTCGTGCAGGCATCACTCTCCGACTCTTCTTGTACTTCTATACAGAGGATCGAAACCTCTCTATCTTCCAGAGCTATCCGTCCCTGCTAAATTTTCCCGTGTATGCACACGTACACATAGACGCGGAGAGCGAGAGAGAGAGAGAGAGAGAGAACGTGTGCAGGAACAGAAGGAGCTCTGAGTGAGTGAGTCGTGCATCTCTCCCACAATTAGTCGAGATCCATTTTATCCCCCCCCCCCCTCGCCCCTGAGGTGAATTTATCGTTCGGGGTGACTTTATAGATCAGACTCGAGAGTGTGCGCGCATCTCTCTCTCTCTCGCTTTATTCGCTATATGCACCGGCGGAGCTGCGCGGGCGCGAGTTTGTTTATGGCCGAGCCGAGGAGATCGTTTCTCGAAGATTGAGACGCTATTCACCACCGTCGTGCGGATAGCCGATATCTGGCCGAACCGTCGAGATACGGTTTCGTGCAGCAACCTTTCGAGCACTCCCGTACAGCTGTCTGATATTTTCTTCTGCGCTGCTGCTGCTGCTGCTGCTGCTGCTGCTGCTGCTGCCTTTTTCTCACTCTGCGGCTCTCAATGTGTGTTCGTGCATCTTCATGGCGCACGATGCGCCCAGAAGAGGCGTTGGTCCCGTCGCTCATATTCTATATCTTTCGCTCGGCGATTTATTTATATGTGCGCGACACGAGAGTCGTCTTTTTTCTCCGTGTATGCGTATGCGTATATATATGTTTGAATTTCATTACAATGAATCCGTCTCTCTTTCTCTCGGAGCCGTTGAATGAGACACATGTTTCCCCCTGGATTACGATTATATCCTGGGAATTCTAATTTTGCGCACTCGAGGATGAATTGGTAACGACGAAAGGAGACGCGTATACGTAAGCACACAGCGATGTGTGCGAGAGAAAGAGAGAGAGAGAGAGAGAGAGAGAGAGAGCGGCCGTCGCCGCGACATGTGAGCCGAGAAGAGCGTGCATACCCTTCGCCATATTACCCCCTCGATAATTTAATATTCAGCGGGAGAACGAAAGCCGGTATTATATATAATTTTCTGCGTGTAGGCTCTCGTGCTCGGCTGGCTTATATATAGGTGTAAGGCGTCAAATTCAGACTGAATTATTTCGATACACTTTGGCTCTACACGCGCTACTGCTGTATCGTCCTTTTTCCAGCATCAAAATAACGTCAACCTATCTTAGTGCTTTCTCAAAGGGGGCATTTTGTAACAACCTTAAACAACTTTCGTCTAAATCACTCTGCAAACATATAGTATATATTTGGAGATATTAATAATTTCGCGGGAATGCCTTATTTATTTTTAGTTTGTATACGTATTACGTATATTAAAAAAAATAATCTCACAACTGTACAATGTACCCCAAAGAAAAATTGTAGTAATGCAGAATAATAATAACTATGCATCGTCGCTTCTTACAAGACATGGTGGAACATAAAAAGTATATGTTTGACATTGTTGATTTAGATCTCTATACTTTTTCTAAGTATATAGGTATCTTAAAGCGGTAATGTATACTAACTATTACTGTAGATTTTGTATTTACTGCGTATAATTACAATTAGTGGAAAAGTCGAAAAGAGACGAACAGCGAGTTTTGCAATAATTTTAATCGGTACGCGGCAGAGAGGGCGGCGAACTTTTGGCAAAAGCCTGACTTAATGATATACATTTTATAGTGAAAGAACATATTAGCTATATAGAGATGCAGAGGATGGATAAATGAGTTTCGAGGAAGCTGCGTGCCGATGAATTGGCAGCAGTAATTTTTTTGCCTCGTCCGGATGTGGAAAAAGTTATTTCTAGTCCGAAGGTATGGATTAGATTACGTTTAGAGCGCGAGGTTCGCAAATCGCAGTTCATTATTAAATGGACTCATCGCCCGGACTGTGTAATTAAATCGGACTTAATAGGGAAAATACGACTGTGCAATTTGAGCCAAGCGAGTGCGAGCGTTTTTTCGGTGAATCCTGTTGCCAAGGTAATAGAAACAAACGCTCAGGGCATAAATATAGAAGCCGCGTGGCGGCTGTATCGCGGAATAGCGCCACTTAAGCGCCAGCGATTTAGAATGTCTGCTCGCTATTACACCCCGTGCGTTTCCTTATGGTTTATGCCACTTAGCGATCGCTCTATATATTGCATGCGCGCACTTGCGCGGGCTGGCCAAATTTTTTTTTCTCGCGCACGCTCTGCATTAATCGTCCCGCGGCGGCCGTTAAAGTTAACACTATAAAATTCATCGCGCGGACTCATGATTATATTTGAGGCGTGCGGATTCGAGGATTTTTCCGCGGCGGCGCACTAGGAATCGATTGTAAGAGCATAACGCGTATTTCCCGGCATCGAATATAAAATTTCCTTTGGAGAGAACGAGCGCTCTATAAAAATGTGAAGCGGACACACCTCCGCTCTCCTGCGAACGCAATTCCCCGAAGGCATATCAGCCGCAAAAAAGAAGCAGTCGAATAAATACGAGAGAAGAGGAGAGAAGCGATAATCGACTCGCGGACTGCGGCGCGCAATGTGGAGCAAGCTCATCACAACTTCTTGCTCTAATATCTGCGCCGGAGAACGAGCGAGCGAGCGAGCGAGCGAGCGAGCGAGGGAATGGTATATACATAAAATTTGCCCCTAGAGCGCATATCGCGAGCACAGTCGAAAAAGACGTCCCACTTCTGACACAGTGCAGCAGCAGCAGCAGCAGCAGCAGGCTGTAGTGGCGAGTACAGAGTCAAGTGCGAGAGCACAGAGTGACACATCGCGCGGCGAAACTTTCCGCTCTCCTACACACAATACTCGCGCGCAGAGTCGGCCGATTATTGATGATCTACTTGAGTAAACACGCTTCCCATAGCAACACGCGGAGCAGCGGAGCTGGCGACCGTGTGGAAGCTGCATAGTGGACGCCGGATGTGACGCGTCGCGTCCCGCCGGCAAAAAGCGCTGACAGTTACACGGACTTTTTCTCTATTCTCTCCTGCGCTCTGGCTCTGCAGCTCTGCAGCTCTGCAGCTCTGCTCTCTTCTAGCGCTTTGCTATTCTCTCTTTTTCACGCCTCTTTGTGTGTATCCTTTTTCCTCCTACTCCTACTCCCAGCTCCTTCGCGCGCGCTTATCCTCTCTCTCTCTCTCTCTCTCTCTCACGCTCGATCGCCGCGTTTTCCCATTGTCTTTCCGATATCGTCGGCCCTCTTTCTTCAAGCTCGCGCGCCAACCGATCGGCGCTTCCTTTACCGAGTTCCGTAAAATAGCCAATTATTTTTTCCAAACCCAAAGAGCTACCTGTGCACTATACTGCTTCTAACTATAGGTCGTCCTCTCTCTCTCTCTCTCTCTCTCTGTGCCTTTTTTCCGAGCTCTGCAACTCGTATGTTATTACGTGCCGATGCTCTTTCCTCTGTCTCTCAATATTAGAAGATCATTCTTCTCTTTACGCACATCATTTCCCACTCGACGTGTATCGCTAATGCTACCATCGAGAGAACTACAATTCTTTGGCTTCAATTTTCTTCATTATCATTGTCAATCGCACCTTGCTCATTGAATTCAAACTTTTAATAGCAAGCATTCGATATATTTTATTCAGTTTATTCTTAACACTCGGAAAAATTGCACATTTATGTTGATTTGACAAATCATGATTCTTCCGGTATAATTATCAACCATATTTTGTGAAGTTTCCAGCTTATATGAGTAAATATTGCATATGGGACTGCATGATTTAAATATATAAATTTCAAGATCATAGAGTGCGTGAGATACTTGATAATTATATATTGAAGACCATCGATGTCTTCGGTTTTCAATTTTTTAATTTTTTTATTTATTTATTTGTTTTTGCTTCTTAAAGATGTCAATAGATAGCTAATTAAAAATTCAAATTCTGCGTCGTAATATACGAAACTTAATTAATAAGATAATAATCACATAAAAATTTTTTTTTGTAAGTAGGAGAGCGAAAAGTTTCGCCATGGTATGATGTGTCCCTCTGCTCTAATACAAATATTTTTCATGCAGGTATTAAAATATAAAATTTGTAATTTGAATTTTTGTATAATCCTCATATGAATGCGCAAGGATTTTAATTGAAATGGTATTAAAATACTTTTGTATTCAGGAAAATTCAATTTTCCAGTATCATAGCTAATATTACTATATTTTTTTGCAATAGAGCTAACAAATATTCTGTTCATTGACATCAAAATCCCTTCATTCATTTGTTTATGTATTATCCACTAGTCTATCGCGGAATTCTAATAACAATGCAAAAATCTATGTACTCTTAGATTGTCCTATATTATCACATATTGCCATCAAATTCCAAATATAGAATCAGCGTAGGATTAAATTAAAAGTAATACTGTACATAATTAAAGTAAAAGAAAATTTATAAGTTTATCAAAATTTATTAACACAATACAAAACATTACTTTTTCCATACTAAAATTTAGTAAGGATGTGTTTTTTCTTGAAAGAGTTTTTTTTATTATTAGTTTAATATTACCTCTAGCAATTTAATCGTGATATTTCTGAATATTTATGTAAGTTTTCTTTATTTTTTCAACACGATCATTTTAGAAGAGATTATTTTGCTATTTTCTTAGACCTTGATGATTTTTGTACGGACATTTTTTAGAGGATCATGAAAAATGAACGTAAATTAAAACATACATTAGCTATAAAAGGGATACAGAAAAGCTCTAAAATCAAGCTCTAATAGTGTCGTTTTCTCTAAATCTATACAGGTATAGAGAAGAATCATCGGCAAAACGAGCTCTACTTTATACTTGCCCACATGATATAGCGGCAAATGGCCAGACAAATTCATCATTCTCCCTTGACAATGATATGACTATACCGTTCGATTTTCACGTGTCATCGCCTGTAACTATATAAGAAGGTATCGTGTCTTTTATAATACATCAGCAGCAAAGACACAATATAAATCCTCGTCGACTCGTCGAGCGTTGCTCGTATATACAGTCATCATTATACTTCCGCGTGGAGTAACAGCCTGGAAAGCTCGAGCGTGACGCCCGTGATTTTTAATAAAGAGAAATTGACGAAGCCGTAAAAGTGAAAAGGACATTCATAAATCGTCGCGCGCGGGAGTATGGCGGCGGCGGCAGCTCTTACTCTCTCGCAAGCAACAGGCCACAATTCTCCGCATTTCCCCATTTATATCGCGAATCACGATTGGCTCATTACCGACTTCGCAGATCGATTCTCTCTCTCTCTCTTTCTCTCTCTTTCTCTCCACACTACCCCTCCCACGATTCCCCAGGGCTCTCCGTGTAATATATTACGCTCGACGAGTCCTGGATTGCGAAAGAAACTTCACTTTTCACGTTTCGGCTTATCCTCCGTGACTTCTGTCTTTATACATGCACGTGAGAGCTTATGCTATAATTATCTCGGCTATACGCGATGATTAAGCGCTACCCTATACGAAAATCTCGGCTTTATTTATTTTTTTTTTTTAAGGATTTCAACCGCTCGCCTCGTGCTCCACGTGTTATAATCAAATTGATACGATACACACACATAGCCTTGTATATCTCGATTATACAATGATACCGAGAAAAAAATGGAAATACGCACGAGCGGCTACACGATATGAGAAACGAGTTATACTAATCGAAGCAACACATCGCGCGCCGCCGCCGCCGCCGAGCCAGAATCGCTATCACGCATCGTGACTAGCGAGTCTTTATATTAACGCGTCGATCGACTTTCCACTTTCGTAAGATAATCGAAGGTGTATAATGTATATAGCTATATATATATATTATATATATGCGGTGGTGACGTCTCGGCTATTCGCGCTGTACACAGTAAAAAAAAGCTCTCCTGTCGTCGCGGACGACGAAGTCTTCTCGATCTGGCGGATCATTATTATGCTAATCGATCGACCGGCAAATGTCCATAGAGAAAGTTAACGATCGCCGCGGTCGAGTCTCTCTCCCTGTGCCTCGCGTATAATTGAAACTCATTTAACGAGCAATCATTGCTTCTTCGGGATTTTTTCGCGCGCAAGCGCGACTCACTTCCTCCATTCGTTCCGTATACTGATTTTTCCTGGGGCAAGGGACTGCGCGCACACGAGAGAGCGACCGAAAAGCCATTTTCGCGGTTGACGGCTGCACTTTTCGGCGGGACTTCCTGAAAATTTATTATGCATTTTCAAAGTTGCGCCCGCGCACCTTTTTCCACCTGACGAATCTTATGGATGTATATATACCGACGACTCGAATAGGAAAACGCGCTGAAAAATTGAAAAGAGCTAGAATAGTGTCTATAGATATTTCCCCATCAGCGTCGATGCTAATAAAGTATTTATTTCCGCGGCGATAACGGTATTTGCCAACGACTCATTGGATCACATCGACCAAATGAAAAAGTCGTTTACAAATGCACTGGCGGCAGCTTTCGGATGCGCACGTACCAAAGTTTTAAGAAAATAATACAAACTAATTTTAAAATAAGTACAATTAATATATTATGCAGTCGACAGCTTCTGAGGTATTGGATATCTGCTTTTAAAAAATAAAAACATACTTCTCATATATCTTTGACGCATCTGAATGCATGTTTCTATAGATACTTGTCCACGACAGCATCAGAAGCGCACGGCAGACCTATAGCGCGACATTACGTCGATCCGCGAAATCTTAATCACTCACACAAGCGCAGACAATCCCGAAGATTGCACACGTATACACATCACGAGCACGTTCCTTCCCTTTGTTCCTCTTTCTCTCGGTCTCTACATTTCCTTTTTTCCTTCGCCGGTTCCCCGGGGCGTCCCTCAACTCGTGCAGCAGCTACCCTCTCATTCGCATTCTTCTCTCTCTCTCTCTCTCTCTCTCTCTCTCTCTCTCTCTCTCCAGCGCTTCCTCATCTCGTCTTAAGAGTCGTAGCGATCGAGCGCCGCGCGCAGGCACGAGGGAAATATTCGTAAGAATTAAAGCGCCGGGAATTAACATTCCAGGGAGAGCTTCGCGACGGTAGGGCGAGGAGGTGGGGTAAGGAAGGGGGAAGGGAGCGTGCGTGTCACCCTCGCGAAACAACGCCGGCCAGGGCATTACCACCCCTCGAGAGTCGCGCGCTTTCTTCTTCTTCTTCTTCTTCTTCTTCTTCTTTGCCGGGGCTACTGTACTGTGGCTCTACACTCCGTCTTCCGCTAATACCGCGGTGTCTTCTTCCTCTTCTTCTTCCTATCTTATCCACGAGCACGCGCCCGGCGAAGCTACCTTTTCATCGCCGTGGCTCCGAATAGTTGCGTGGGAGGAGCTTTGCATTTCTGCCTCTATTTTACGAGCTCGGAGATTTTTATCGGATCGAATTGATGAGAGAGAGAAAGAAAGAGACTGTGGGTTACGTTTTCCCGTATTTCAGTACCGCATCGATCAACGAAATAATTCTTTAGAAAATTTTACGACACTCGTGTATTCTTGATTGGTCCTTTAATTTCGATTTGTCAAGATTTCATTATTCACATACACGTGACCTTATTTCGCCATTTTGGAATTTGTGAAATTATCACTGGGTATGTAATGAAAAAATAATTATATATTTACTAGTATGGTTATTTTATCAAAACTTTTTTAACGAACTGTATCAATATACTAAGTATAAATAATCAGTACTTATTGCAAGCACTGGTGCTTCATTGGTGAACTTTGCTTTACGAGAAAACATTATTATCATTGATTTCCAATTTTAATCAATAAAATATTATATGTTTAACCAAGGAAAACCACCACCTTCTTCTAATTAGTCTGCTAAAGATAATCGACTGTCAAAGCATTTACCAATTCTGTATAATTATATAATATAATATTAAACATCATACCATAACTTCTTTGATCAAAATTGCTTTGACAAAGTAATAACAATAATTGGTATTCAACCTTTGTGAGCTGTTATCTTTCAACTTGCGTTAAAGCATTAACAGTCTGTTAGCTTACAGTTAATTATTAATCAATGAAATTTTTTCTGAAATTAACACACTATTTAGATCAGCTTTGTGATTTTGAATAGTCCATATTCACTGTTTCGTTATCGATGAACTATTGTACTTTTTTGCACTAATTCAAGAAACAGTGATTGTGAAAGAAAGCCGAAAGCGTATTAATCGCCTCGCACATTTCCTTTCCCCGCGCGTTACGCAACTAAAATCCGCCGAGGCGAAGGAAGCAGTTCCCTGCTGTTTTATATATACATATACGTGTGTATATACACGCACAGATACACACAGCTCGTTGGCCACGTGTCTATGAGAGTATATACAACACGAGAGCGAAGTGAAATTTGCCTGCACGAAGACGACGATGACGGAACGGAAAGAGAGAGAGAGAGAGCGCGAGAGAGAGCGAGAGAGAAAAGGCGTCGTCGTCGTCGTCGTCGTCGTCGTCGTCGTAGGGGAGGGACACACACACATACACATATAGCTACGAAACTCTCGGCTCGACCTCGACTGCGGGTAGGGGTAGACGGCGCGAGCGGCTGTCTTATTCTTTCCACTCATTAAGGCGGATCGATGTGCCAGTGGATGCGGCTCTTACTCACCCTCTCCTGCTTCTCTGTCTCTTTCTCTCTCTCTCTCTCTCTCTCTCTCTCTCGTCGCGGGGGTGGCTTACTGTACACCCCAGGTATATACGTATAGATGTATATATGTATACGGCTAGAATCTACATGGACGCGAGGACTCGGGCGACGACGACGACGACATGCCTACACTTTTCTGCGGTTCCTTCTTTTTTTTCGGTGACTCTCTCTCTCTCTCTCTCTCTCTCTCTCTCAGTCGCGCAGGCGCTTTCTCTCTCGTTACGCGCATATTATATATAGTCTAGTTGTATGTGCAGAGCGAGGGATGCGAGTCTTTTTCTTTCTTTGGGCGCGCGATGCGCACATCCAACCCCCTTCTCCTCGGCGCGCGCGCAGCCCTTCCTGCGCTTCTTATTGTCTTCTCTCCTCTCGCTCGTATTTTTTTGACGGATGAGCGACGTTCGTTTGCGACGACGAGAGCGTATATGAGGAGAAAATCATCTTCCTGAGTAATATTCTGCGTTTTCAAGCCGAGCATTCTCTCTCGCTCTCCCTTCTCCTTTTTTCTTCCGCGTGCGACGAAAAGCTCGGGCTTTTTTTGACTCCTTTTTTGTTTATTTCTTTCCCGGGACGAGTGGCTGGCTGGCTGGCTGGCTGGCTGGCTGGCTGGCTGACTTGCTCCTTTTTTCCACGGTTGTCGCTGATTAATTTCCTACTTTTGTCGCGAGTCCACTGTCTCTCGAGTGGCTTTTTGTTGTAATTAGCGTTCGCTAATTTTGTTTTATTTCCACTTTTATTGCGCTTGCACTGCACTATTTCCCAGAGCTATTCCTATGTCTTTAAATTGATTTCAGATAATAATTTACTGGGAAATCTCTCTGATCCTACAGGTATATTATACTTAATCAATAAAACCATCTTTAATCTCGTTAGCTCCGATAGACAGAGCCAAGCTATAAAAGAATATCGTGCGACGATAATAAACTTCCTTCGAGCGCGCAGTATACATCACCAGCTGCACTTCACATGGCTTCGCATCGGATTAGAGCCGCGAGTGTGCATTATTATAAGCACTTCCTTAATTAAGCCTCATCGATCAGTCTAGCACTTTACGCGAGTTATAATTGCGCCTCCGCCAACCGAGTCGTCTCGATGCTCAGAATCTAGTATATACAACTAGAAACTCAATTGAAAAATTAGCTCCCTTTGAACTCGCCTTATCCGCGAACATCCCTCCCACTGACCTTGATCTTTCAAACCGCGATCTCACACCCCAATTCTCAAAGTCCTGATATAGCCCCATACTGTCTCTGCAGGCCTATCCGGAGTTCAAAGGTCTGCCCAGCTTTTTTTTATATAGATTTACACGAATCTCGCGAATGTAAATCCGCAAAGTGGTTTACGCTTACGATGCGTATTCATTAATTGTAAATGGCTTTATTGATAATTAACGTCAAGATACAAATTATGAAGTTTAAAAAATGATTTACCATTTTACGTTACTTATTGGTAAAAAAAAATATTCAAGGCCAAATATTGAACTACTCAATGTGTTGAATGCTGATTGCCAATGAGATAACAACTTATTCTCTATACATATACTTCTACAAACACTTTAAAAATAAGAAAATATCAAACTTGTAGGAACTACCTTAATCTCGTAAATACCAATTTCTCAATATTTCAATTGCAGTTTATATATTTAAAGAAAGAAAATTTTCATAATCATGCATAAAATCGTTTATATCTAGAATTGAGGAAGTAAAAGTCCATAAAAGCCGAGCGTCTTTACAACCAATCGTTCGCCAGACTGCATATAAGAATCTCAATTAACAACTGTACGATACACGATATTCTTGGCTGACAGCTCGAAAGAATCTCGGTGTTATATACCTATATACATCAGGAGTCCACGTGTTCGGCCGGTCGTCACGTGGCAGCGAGGGGGGGGGGGGCGAGCGAGCAGTAGCAGCAGCAGCAATATGATCGCCCCCTCCATCGGTCCGCGGGAGCAGAGGAGGACAACGCGCCGACGCGGCTGACCAGCGGCGCGCGCGGCCAAGACTGGACCAGCCGACCAACCCCCCATTGCCGTGCTGGCCTGCGCCGGAGATCCTCCGGCGCTACCGCCACACCTACGACCCTCTGGATGGCTGCGCTCGCTCGCTCAAAGCTCTAACCACGTGCTTGCACCGCCACATATGTGAGCTTTTTGCGCGCTCAAGGGGCTGGTTATAAACGCACGTGCCGCTGCCGCTGCCGCTGCTCCTACCCGCACGCCGCGCCTCTTATATTCTCACAGGTTGGTCTCACTCTGCCTCCACTCGTACCTCTTCCAAACTTGACTCCTCTTCTCGCTTTTTTTAAAACTTCCTTTCTATTTCAGCTTCTGCCGGCATCAAGTATCAAGAGCGCGCATCTGAATACACTTAGAAAACGTAAAAATTATCTTGTCTGGAAAATTGTGTGCAGAGGCGGAATCGCATTCAGCGTTCCGCGGGCTCGTTCTTTACTTCAGAGCGCGCAGCCCTTCTCGAAAGTCTTCGAGCTCGCATTGAAGTTCTCTCGCGCTTCCTGTCGCGAAAAATTGGACTGAAAACAATGCGACGACTTAAGGCTCGCTATACACGTAATGCCGGGGCTTTCACCCTCGCGGCCGGAAGAATATTAGCCGAATTCGCGACACTCGAGAGCAGCGGAGAGAAAGGGAGGAGAGGGAGGAAACGTCGTAAAAAAGTCCAAGACAAAAAGGAAGAAAAACGAAAGGCTGCTGCTCGTCAGAAAAAAGAAAAAAAAGCTGAAAAAGAAAAAAAAAGGAAGAAGCAGGCTCGAGGGATACTCGAGCTATTCGGATTTCGCTCTTTTCTCTCATTACACGGCCATCTCCATCGCAAGCCCTTGAACGCGCGCTCGAGAACTTAATTTTTCCGCGAGATCCCCTTTCCTCCGCTCAGTACCATAGCGAGTCGAGACTCGGCGCATAAGGGAGACTTGCCCGCATATGCTGCAACATTGCACTGAGAAAATCCAAACTGACTTGGAACGAATCGAGCACCAATTGGAACCGGTCCAACTTGACGTTTGAAAAAATAAAGAGCGTTAATGCAAATTCAATGTTCCAAACATCTATATAGGTGAAAAAAGAAATTGAATTAATCTCTTTTCGAAATGCTGATCCTGATCTGCGAGCATGAAGCGAAACAGAAATCCATATGTAATCTCTGATCAGATTTCTTTCTTCTAAAAAAGAATTTAAGCTGATTTCATAAATGCAATATGCGCATTGCGCATGCACTGATGAAGAGTACTACTTGCATTGGAAGAAAATAGTTATAGGCTGTCTTATGCTGAGACGGCTTGACCGACGACAAAATTTACGCTTAGAGCAGAAGCATAAAAGAAATTTGATAACTAACAGCTGCAGAGGTGATGATTTATGTATCGAAAACTCCGAGACACAATAAAGTAGGCTAGGCGTTAGCGCCCTGATAAGCAACTCTCCCCCTACACCGCATATATACAGTCATACAGGCGTTGAAAAGCATAAGCCGCTCGAGCATCAGCGCACCGAGAGGAATTCTCGAAAAGTTAAGGACAAACGCTCGTGTGCACGTGTGTGCGCTCGCTTTGGTTGCATACAAATCGCGAAAAGAGAGGAGCGAACCACGCCCTCTCTTAAGCGCCGTCGGAGGGGTAAAAGAGAGCCGCGGAAAGGAATGAAATGAGTGAGCGAGCGCGACGGAGAGATTTGCGCCGCTGCCGCCGCCGCCGCCGCCGCCGCCGCCGCCGTCGTTGCCGGGGTAAATTACTGAGCCACGGTATTTTACATGTATACGCCGTCGTGGTCCTGCGTCTCTGTGTGCGCCGCGCGGCCTCTGTAACTCGCTAAAATATACCGCTTTCGGCAACTCCTCGTTTCCTTTTTTCGCAGCTCCCAGCCGCCTATAATCAGCATCGGACAAACGCGTTTGACTCCCACATACTGGCGCTCGTGATCTAATTAACGCGTCTGCAGCTAGCTGCAGGAACTACGGCTATAAGTTGAAGAAATTTAATTGTCAACAGCAGCAGCAACGGAGCAGTTGACTGTGTTGGAAAAAAGGTCATTATCGAATCGAGCGGCTGCAGCTGCAAAACTCATTGAAGTAATTAGCTTATCAATGGTCTCGCGTGCGCGCGCACACATTTATTACGTAATTTATACAAGTGCACGCGCGCGTATACAAAACTCGGCTGCAAGTCTCTCTGGCGCGTACGCGCGCGTATAGGTATACGTACTGCGTGCAATCTTTCTCTCTCTCTCTCTTCCCCAGCGCTGCAGCTCCTAATGACGCAAGCGGAGCAAAACAAAGAAAAGCCCTGTACATATATATACATATATATGCAGAGAGAGAGAGAGAGGGAGCTTGCAAGCTCGACGTTTCTCTCTCTCTCTCTCTCTCTCTCTCTCTCCGGCGCTCTCCGCCACATGCGCGCAAATGAAATCGATTAAAATGCTGGGCGCGCAACTTCTAGCAGCGCTCCCCCGACGACGGGGAAGAAGGAGTAGGTATATAGCCGGGCGAAGACGATGATGAGTGAAGGAGCAAGACGCGGCGATGTAAGGAAAAGAGACGGAGAGCTTTAAAGCTCCGCTCGAGCATTGGGGGTGGGGATAGGACTCCAGGCACAGCAGCAGCAGCAGCAGCAGCAGCAGCAGCCTCCTCCCTCGCCCCCGGAGTTATACACGTAAGAAACGAAGAAAAGCTGCCCGTATGTGTGCGAGTTTTCCATCCCTCGCTCTGTTCTAGCTCTATAGCTCTATATATACCTGTATATACCCACCTCTCGCTCTGCGCGTGTGTGTGCAGTATACACTCGCTCTGCGCGTTACAGGTGAAAGCTCGCGCGCGCGCAAGCTCTCCTTCCCGCTCTGTATAGCTCTCTCCGTATACGACGTCACACACACTGCTTCGCATCTCTATGCGCTGCTGCTGCTGCTGCTGCTGCTGCCGCTGCCACTGCTAGTGCTGCTACTGGTCTCCGCACCGAGGGTATAAATGAGCGCGCGCGCAACGCTTGGTAAAAACAGTGGCTCGTCCTTATAGCTATATACCTATACCCCTCTCGCCGTTCGTTTGCCCCCCCCTCCCCCTGCCACGATATTGAACTCCCACGGCAGTCTCGTATGTCTCTCGCGGACTAAGATTCCTTTTCCCTCTCGCGAAGCTCTTTCTTGCAGGAGACGCGGCTCTTATCTGTGACGACGCGCTCCCTTTTCTCCCGCTCCCGCGGAAGGTACTTTCTTAGACTCACTGTCTTTCTCTCTCTCTCTTCCGCGATCGCTCCTTCACTATACGAATTCGAAATAATATTTCATTACGTGGATGATTATTCGTATAATTAAATAATATTGCGATATTTACATTTTTAGAGAATTTCGCTGGCTTGTTTTCTTCGTACTAAATGATGACTGATCACTTTTGGCTTGTAAATGAAACAAGAGGGGCTGCTTATACAAGCTGAAGTATTAGAATTGATTAATTAGAAAAGTTGGGCACTAATCACTGTAAGCGTCATAATCGGTTCTATATTTTTTAACAAATTCATTGTTTTTACTCTAATTATTGAAAACTTTCACTTAAAAGTTAGTACTTTCCAAATATTTTTATCTACTATGTCTATTAAAAAAATATTCTTGTCATTACAGGAAAGAATATAGTTATACTATATTATAGTAATAATATAGTTAAGTTATGCTATATTTTTTCCGTAGATAGATATTAAACTAATATTATACATCAAATTTAGTAAAAAAAAGTTTTGAGAATTATTGTTATTGTAGAAGTAGATGTATGAATGAGTACATTATATATACTATGCATGTAGACTCTATCCCTCAGTAGTTGTAACCAGAAAATTGTGGTCGAATCCAATCTCCTCTAGGCAATTAATAGAAAAAGGTAAAGCGTCACCTTTTTTTTCTTTATTGCTACAAAAATTGTCTATCGAATGCTCTAACCACAGCATACACCAAGTTAAAATTTCAGGAACTACAGTGATAAAAATTTTCCGTACACTTTAAGTGTTGTATGCTCAACGATAAAATAATTTTACACCTTTCCGCATAATTTATCTATGTGATGATTTGAAATAGCATTCATTTTTTAACTATAAACTTTACTGAGTAGTACAAAATTTACTGAGTTTAATCCTGCGATGATCACTTATCGTTATAGAAAACAAATCTTTATTCACTCACAGCAAGAGCTTGAAAAGAAAATGACAGAATCCTGAAAAACAAGCCTCGATGTTCTTAAAATTTTCCTTCTAATCTACTCATTTCTCTGTCTCTCTCTTTCAGCCTCGGCAGAGGGGCTCTCCACCCCCGTTTACCCTTTATCTCCCCTTTTCTATCCCGCAGCCGCTTTTCGTGTCTCTCTTTCTCACTCACCACGATCCTGCTATATCTCTCCTGCTCGCGATTCCCGCGCTTTCTCTTCTCTCTCTCTCTCTCTCTCTCTCTCTCTCTCTCTCTCTCTTTCTCTCTCTCTCTCGCAACTGCGCGAATTTTAAGAGATCGCGTTCGCCGAAGAACACTCGTATATATCCGCTGCGACTTGTAAATATTCAGCGAGCTGAACCGCAGAGAAAGAGAGAGAGAGAGAGAGAGAGAGAGAGAGTCGGTTCAAGCTCTTTGGATACACTCCTACTTCAACCCCTCTATATACATACTGGTACTTCTTTTCAGCCCCTGACTGCTATCTATATACATATCTCTCTCTCTCTCACTCACTGTACCTATATGAGTCCTTCGTTTTGTCTCCGGGTATATAGGGGAGAGATGTGGAGTAGTCCTCGTGAACGAATTTTTATCAGCGAGGCTGATTAGCGACGATGAGCGCACTTGCAAGGACTTTCTTTCTGCGTAGCCTGATATGCTCCGCGCCACTGCCGATTCGTCAAGAGTAATAATTTTCATTCTGCTCTGCAAAGCTGATGAATGTCTTTATTTCGCTCGGATATATATGCTTTCTCAAGGGCTCACTTTGACTTTTTCATGTTTTTCAATATATCTATGTGTACGATTCTGATTTTTATGGAAAGACTCGCTCTGTATGATTGCATATATTTTTTGTGCAATATCCTTAAAAGGCTCTCATATACTCAATCAAAAATTTTAATTAATCATGCTAAAAAATATCATCGACTAGGAAAACAACAAATATTATCAAATTTTAACAAACAGTTTAAGCAAAATTTACAAAATTTGAAGGTTGCCGAAGTTACTTATTTATGTCTACTAGCTTGTGTGTGTCAGGCATATACGAAACTACAACACGATCAGGTTATGTATTTATTTCAGAAGGTAAAAGAAAAGGTTTCATCGAGCAACTGATATGCACAAAAAATACGTGTGTGTTTTGTATCAACGTAAATTTGGATGTTTTTTCTTAATACAGGCTGAAACGTTATATTTTAAGTAAAGAAACATAAAGTATAGGTATTAATTGAATAAAGTAATTTAAATAAAAATTTCATTAAATTAATGATACGGTTTGTTTCTTTTATTAAAATATGAAATACAATTCTGCATGTAAAAGAATCTCCAATTCAATTTGACGTAGTAGAGATTTTTAGTGAAAATCAGTTCTCTAATGAAATTTCTTCATTCAATAAATAATGAGAACGTACAGAAGTATACACTTTTAACTAAATTAATAAAAATGTAAAATTATTGACTAATGCGATACCCTTCAATTGTTAATAAATAAGAATCAATTTTTTTAATTTTATGTTCGTACTATTATAATAACTAATTTTTCAATAATTTTTTTCGACCACTTGTAGAATAAATATTAAAAACCTAATTTTGATGATTTAAAAACATAGAATCTGCAAGGACAGATAAAAACTGCAGAAACAAGACTAACACTTTGACAGAAACAGACAAATCGTGGAAAAAATCTTCCATTGGCTCATCGATGAGTGGCTGCTAAGGAGTCGATTTGCGGAGGGTGCGAATGCAGAATCGAGAGCAGCAGAATGTTCGATTTGCCAGACGCCTACACCGGTAACGTAGCAAAACGAATCTTCCGGCAAGAAAAATGCAATTTTCTTTCGAACGACTTCCGCCACCGAGCGATGACGCGATTCGCGCTCGTATGTGTCTTGCTCTTCCAAGCCGGTTACGAGCAGTAATAACAACTATACCGAGACTACGTTTTTTCCCTATTCTATAGCCGACCCCCCTGCGGGAAGCGAGAGAGAATTTTTTTATTCGATCATTGATTTCAATGCCTTATTTATTCCAGCGCACTCGCGGATCTGAAAATGCACTCGGTATAAACGAGGTAGTGAAAAAGCTGGCGCACGTGCATATTATTATAACGATATATGCAAGAACGAGAGAGTGGTTCTCGACGCGTTCTTTGAAAAAAAAAAATGGGTTAAGAGCGAGCATCTCGTTATGCTGGCTCCGCGTGCGAACTTATACGTTGTATACCGACGTCATTATTCGCGCAGCGGAGAAAACGTTAGCGAGATATTCGGTTGACGGCAATCGAGATTAATTACCGCGTAAGGTGCGGGCGTTGAATGTGGGAAAACAAGGGCTTGAATCATCAATTAAAGTATAAGGCGCAAAACAAATTCAGTCCTGCAGAAAAAGGCGCGCATCGCCGAACAATCGCGCGGGAGAGCGCGAGTCGGGAGTTTGCGAGCAAGGAGAGCTGCTGCTGCTGCTGCTGCTGCTGCTGCTACTGCTGCTGCTGCTGCTACTGCTGCGTCTCGAGGGTGGAGAGAAAGAAGGAAAAAGAAGAAATAATAATCCAAGACGCTAATGGATATAAAGAAAATGCTGAAATCGTAAGATCGAAGCCTAGAAAAGCGTCGGGCTGCTTTTGTTCCTTGCTTAACGATTTGCGAGACTGTAAAAGTGTGAGTGGCGCGAGATAAAGCAGAGAGAGAGAGAGAGAGAGAGAGAGAAAGAAAGAGGAGAAGAGGGCGGAGGCGCGCGTGCGAGAAAAGAGAGAGAGAGAGAGAGAGAGAGAGAGAGAGAGAACTGCCGGGGAAGGTAGAAAGGACCAGAGCAGTCGATCTGCATATTTGAAGTACAGTCACCCTCGGTCTTAATGTCTCTCCGTCCTTCTCTCGCCCCTCGCGCTCACCCACACACGCGAGTCTTTCCGATCCTCGTACACACACGAGCTGCAGAGAGAAAGAGCGAGGCCGAGAGAAGAAGACTCTCTCCCCTTCGGCATACGAGTAAATCTTTTTAAAATCGGCACACTTGGGGACGACTTGAAAAATCCTCCCGTTTTTCCAATGAGAACGTTCTCTGTCGTTCTTCGAGTCTCAATTGCTGATCGAGGTGTCATCGTGTGATTCAATGTAATTAAAGACTACCCGGCTCAAATTTTGTAAAGATCTTTAAAAAAATTTAGAATCGGTACTGCTCGTTGTCGAACATATCGTGATTCTGGATCAATGAAGCCAGGCTCGGGAGATTATTAGATCCCAGCTGCTGTCAGAGAAGGGCTATCTATATTGTCCAAGTTGCCAAAATCTATATTGACAAGTTGCTTCTCGTTAACGATCGAAGTAAAACACAGGCGCGAAAGGTAAAAGCGCGGATTGAACTGGGGATTTTAAAAAGATTTCCTCCTGTAGGTAGACACGCACGTAGAGAAAGAGACGGGGCCGTACACAAACAAAGCGTTCGCTCGCGCGCGCAAACTAAGAGCGTATATACTTCTTCTTCATTTAGGGGTAGTGGGGTGTCGGGGAGGCTGCTGCGCGAAGACGCCAGCGAAAAGAGAGACCGCGAGTGGGAGAGACGCCGCGGCGGCGTCGGCGGCGTCGGCGGCGGAGGAGGAAAGAGTAGAGGCTGCAGAGGCGGCGGCGGCGGCGGCGGCGGCGGCGGCGGTAGTATAGTACTTCGGAGAAAAAGAGAGGAGCTGTGCGCGCTTCGCGGAATGAGAGCAAGACGAAGGAAGATAAAAGACGCGAGAGAGCGAGCGAGCATCCCTCGACGGGGAAGTAGTGTGTGCGCGCGCTCTCGCGTGGGAGGAAGGGGGTGAGCTGGGACGTGGGGATTGGAGGGTAGCTAAGACGCCGGGGCTCCCAAGTAATTATAAAATGCAATCAATACTTTACATATTTTTCACGCAGCGCGCCAGAGGGCGAGCAGCAGCTCCTACACCCTTACCACCACCTTTTCCCGTCTCCCGCTCTCTACACCACGTGACACGCTCCCAGTCGCTTTTTCACTACCCCCTCTGCAGCCGTCTTACTTCTCTCTCTCGCTCGCACTCGCACTCGCACTCGCTTCTCTGTATACGTACGTACGTACGTGCGCTCGCTGTGTGCACAGAGAGAGAGAGAGAGCATATAAGCGCCTCCGCCGCCGCTGCTGGGAAAATAAAGGAGACGAATCTAATTAAAGTCCGTCATTTTTCATGATCAACCGGCAGAGTAGAGAATTAGAACTAGGGATGCTCCCGCGCCTCTTCTTTTTTCTCTCTCTCTCTCGCTCCCCGAGCTTTGTCTTTATGCCCTATCTGCCATCTCCGAGCGCGCGCGCATACACTGATGGGCTGAATGCGCGCACGCTCTTATTCTCTCTTTTTTTTCTTCCGCTCTCTATCGTCTCTCTCCTGTCATAGCCTCGAAGGGAAAGGGTGAGGGAGAGATTACGGATTCGATGAATCAACTTTTTTTTACGATTCTGCGCGCGAGCATACAAGTCTACACGCGCGCAGCGCCTATATCCGCGCGGGGCGAGGAGTCGAACGAGTAATTCGCCGCGAGAGCCTTGATTCGGGACCGAATATTTAAATTTACGCGTGACGTATATTTTATCCTGCTTTTTTTCTAGCGACTCTGCGTACAGCTGTACAGCTCGTTCTGGCGAAAATCCGAGGGAGAGAGCGCGTGACGCGATGCTTTATTACAGACTGCGCGACGAGACGCAAGCGCTGCGGATGCAGCTAATGTCCTCGAAACGCGTCGATGAGTTTTTCTTCACGCGCGATAAATCAGAGACTATAGCGTGTTACAAAGTTTCGGTGTACATACCTATACGACGTTATATCCTCGCGATGATCGTCAAGATGAATGGAGGTGAGGAGAGTAGCTTTTATATACTTGCGCCGATTACAGCCGACGTGGCAACGCACCTTTTGACCCGTTTCCGCGGCTAATCTCGTGCCCTCTTCCTTACGCTCTCGGCACCTTCGCGAGACTCTCCTCTCCCCCCTGTTCGAGGAGAAGCGACGAGGGAAGAGATAGAAAGGGCCAAGGGCTTAAAGAGCCTCAAGTGGCTCGGAACGCTGCACTTCTTGGGCGCGCACGCACGCAGTCCTTTTGATATTGCAACCCTGTGTACCGAGTGGCCCTCTCCGCAGCCTGTCCTTCTGCTCTCCTTGCGGCGACTCCTGAAAAATTTCGAGCTGCTTTTTTTCAGAAAGCCCATGTATATGCAAATGCATGCAGCGCTCGACGTTTCGGGCTTTCAAAGGCCGTTGCCTACGTATGCAGCATACACGTACAACCGCGAGAGAGAGAGAGAGAGAGAGAGAGAGAGAGAGAGAGATTTTGTTTTCGGCAAGATGCAGGTCTCCCCCGGCGTTTGTAGTTCACGAGGTTCTAATGAATAGCCGAGCGAGCCTGGCTGCTTTTCTCGTTTCGAAAAATTCATACGGCCCTCGCGTCGTTGCCTCCTCTCGATAAAGGCTCGAACGGGACAACGCTAATCCCAAGATTAATGAAACGATTTATCTTCGTTTTAAATTCCAAGCCGCTTCGCGATAAGACCTTATATATCCATAGCATTCAATTGGACTAATTCAATCGAGAACTTCATTTCAACTCTCTCGCGATTTTCCCGTCCGTTTTTTTCTTGTAAAGGTTTTAAGGAGCAAAGCCGCCTTTAAAATACAATAAAAGAATTAACATTTCAGATATACTGAAGTGTATATGTTTATGAGCTATATTCGTTTTATTAGCAGTGGAATTATGATTAATTGAGAGGATCTAAATCTCTTGAAATACACCTTCGAACTACTCGCTTCGAACCTATTCAAATACTTTCTACGTCAATTGTAGGATTTGAAAAAAACGATGGTCCTATTGCAAATACTATTAATGATTTGATTGGAAAGGTTTGAATCTGAATATACAGAAATTTATATTGGAAATCGTGTATAATCGTAACAGAACTATAATGTATTTAAAAGCAGCATCCCAAATTTCGAGGTAATTCAGTTTCATTGATTTTTTCGGAATCTCGTAGGGTCAATAAAAAGAGTACTCAATCAGCCTTTCTGCGGAAGGTAGTTTCAGCATATAGAGGTTCAATGAACGCTTGGACGGAAATTAAGGATAATCAATTCTATATATACTAATTATAGCTCAAGTGTCAATGTTAATTCTCGTTGTATACTTTAAAAGTGACTAGTCCCCTAAATAGAAAGTATATGGGCGCATAATCGGCGTAGCCTCGGATCGGTTGGCAGCCGGGAAGAAAAAAATCACTCGCGGCTAAATATAAGAAGCCCGAGCGACGACGGCGGTGGCGGCAACGGCGGCGGCGGCGGCGGCGGCGGCCCCGATCGATCCTTAAATATTCAGGAGACGCATCGACAGGCTCCATAAAGCTCACACACTTAATCCCATCAGGTCCTCGAGAACGTTAAATATAGACTGAGGGAGCCATAAGCTGAGCCCGGCGAGTCGGCCTGACATAGCATCGCGAGTACGTAACTGCCTCGGCACATCAGCGACGCCGACACACGCAGAAGCGGAAGCCAGTAGGCGAGTGTATATGGAAAAGACGCGGTACTTGCGCACACAGAGTCGTATAGCGCGCGCGCGCGAGAGAGAAAGAGAGAGAGAGTGTAGTCTATATATGCAGTGGGAAGCGCGGGGGGTGGCTGAGCGGGGGACGGCCAGATTTTAACGATTCCTCCGCCGCGGAGTCTTAAGAGAAAGAATGGGGGAGGCTGAAATGAGCGGGGAACGAGCGAGCGAGAAAGAACGTCGCACTATATGGATAAGAGCTGTACGCCGGGAGTTAAAGGGGGTCGTTCTCTCTCGCTCGCTCGCGAGGATGCGGAGGGTTGCGCGGCGGCAGCAGCAGCAGCAGCCTCGAGCTGGTAACGAAGAAGAAGGAGCTGCTCCGCGCGCGAGCGAGAAAGAAGGATGACGGAGCAGCCGAGGAGGAGGAGGTGGTGGAGGAGGAGGAAGAGGAGGAGGGGCAGATGAGGGAAACTGCCGGCCGAGCGACGAGCGAAATGAAGAAATTCTATCTGCATTTCCAACCCTTCATGCAGAGCAGCGCGCGCCAGCGTCTTACCCCGTACACTTCTTTCCCCCCTTGTCTTCCTTCTCTCTTCCTTCCTTCCCTCTTCTTCCTCTACTACTTCTTCTTCTTCTTCTTCTTCTTCGCCTTGCTGCTTCGCCTTCTTTCTATCGGAGCGAGAGTAAGAGAGAGAGAGAGAGAGAGGCAAGGAAAGCCGACAGCAACCACCCCACTGAGACAATAAGACTCGCGCACTCTCTCTCTCTCTCGCTCCTACTCCTTCCTTTTCAGCCGGCATCTCCGCGCGCTCTCGGTGTGCAGCCTGGCCGGCAACTTATATACTTGGCAATCTCTCTCTCTCTCTCTCGCTCTCCTTCGCGCGCGCTTATACCTATACAGTCATACAGTCGCATATAGAGCCGCGCGCGCGCGCGGCGCTCTCTCTCCTTTTCGCCCGGCTCTCGGCTCGCTGCGCACCACTTCTTTCCCTTTTCTTAAATACAAAAGCGAAAATTTTGCTTATTAGAATATTTCCCGAGCTCCTTTCGGTACACTCGAGCGAGCCTCACCGCCGACGCGGCCGCCGCCGCTGCTGCTGCTGAGTAATGCTATATACGTAAAGCTCTCTCTCTCTCTCTCTCTCTCTCTCTCTCTCCATAAGGCGAACGGTTCAACGAAGAGCTCCGCGCCGAGCGTCTGGACCATTACTGTGATTATATGAGGCAAGACTTTAATTATTTTTATAGTTTCCCTAAGATTCCCTCAAAAGAGAGTGTGCCGCATAATAAATGCGGCGTTCCTGTGTGATCGTTGCGGCCCTTTTTTCGGCGACCAAGTCGCCTCGCGCATTCGCCTATATATTGTGATTTTTTACTTTGAGCAGCGACAAACCGGCCACCAGAGAGCGAGCTATATATGGCTCTTCACTCGGCCTTTGTGAAGGGAAAAGCCTTTCAAGGCTAGTATTAAGATAATGCGGTTTTTTTCTTTTCCCTTTTTCTTGTTTTCGCCCACGCGCCAAGCGCGACAGATGTTAAATTTTCATTTTCCTAAATTGCTTTTTCATCCTCATTTACTTTTATTAAACATTAACTCATCTCCGCAGCTTCCCCGCTACGTGTATACGCGAACTTTCCTCGGACGAAAAATTCTTTCCAACGCGCTTCCAACATAAGTCGATTGGATTTCGAACACACATACGGACAAACACTGGCAACTACGGATGTGAAAAGAAAATCTCGCGTATGGCGCATAGGATTACATCTCATAATTGCGTAAGGCCGAGATGCACGAGGACATCGACGTGAAACCGAGAATTCCAACAAGTGACTGGGACAAGTATAGTTGTCTGTATGTACGCATGAATTTACGCAGGAGAAACGCAAACGAACTCATGCAGGGCTGCAGCAAAATTCTTTTTTCTCGTGCAAAATGTAATTAAATAATGTTTTTTTTATGAAAGTCAATTTGTGTAGGCTTATTTTTTCAATTTTTTATTGACTCATTGATCAAGGTCGTGCAATATATGTTCCATTTCTGTTAAGTGATTCATTATGAGCTTCATTCATAACTCGAAAGTTTTGAAATTATTTTCTTGTTCAGAGCAGTTATTAGTTTCCCAGAACATATATTGATCCCTTTCTTTATTTATTTTTATAACTGTATCAGTAATTTTAGTCATAATAAATTAAAATTGGTAGCGATTTTCTTCTGTGACACGTACCTCTTTAAATAATATTAAGCTAACTTGACGGGATATGAAAAGTTAGACTGCAGTTCTGCTTAACCGATACTCAAGACTCGTTCGTTTGTAAGTAAATTTAAAAATTATTTTTATGCTTCGTTCTATATACATTATGTGTACATATATTCTTAACAATATCTCGTGTGCAGTTAAAAATTTCGCTGGTTCAAACTACTCGAAAAATAAACTTCCGAGTGTGTTGTGCATTACACGCCTACGTGATTTCATATCGCATTTAGGGCCGCGAGTGTGCGAAGCGAAAGTTCACGGTGGCTTACGATATATAGCGCGAAACTATGATTGTTTTTCGAGTCGTTCGGAACCGTTAATTAAGCACGCCGTACCAAACTGGAGAAAGGAGGGAGAAAATATAATTAACGCCAGTGGGATATTTTACACACTCGTGAAAGTGGCCATGCGAATGAAAAAGAAGTAATAATTTGAGCACGGTGCGAAAAGGAAGAAATTAATTCAAGTATAGTGTAATAATAGTCTATCTAATATATTATATACGTATAAATCTTATATTTATTACAACGCTGGGATACGTTATAAACAATATAATTTAAAATAATCATAAAACATTAAACATGAAATAAAGAAAATATGTAAATTAATAAATAATAATAAATTCTATGAATATCCTACCAGTTAAGGGGGTTCTGCAAGGTAATTTAAATTGCAGATTTCGCAGAATAATGAAACAGAGAAAAACAACTATAAATTTGCTTATAATTATTAACACCAATAAAATCACACTAAATCAGAGGAGCTTTGCCCTAATTATAATATTGTAAGAAAAAATGATCGAAATAAGAGATTATTACAAAAGGCAAAGCGTATTAAGTCCCTGAAAATTCGCATTTTTAATTTACAGAATTATTATTTTTAATAAATTTTTCGATTGAGGAGGGAGCGGCTTCTCTTAACGGAGGAGAAAGATTCGCAAGTAAGGATACTCTCACCCGCGATATACTGTGGATATAATCAGTCTTCCGCCGCGGCCGTCATCAGCTGTCCCTCGAGCAAAGTTTAGCTGATATTTATAATAAATCAGAGGCGCGAATGTGCAGCAGTTTTTCTTATACGCGTCGTATTATAACGAGATTGCCGTTCGAACAAAGCACGTGCCAAGCATGTGTCGTTACGTATATACATCGGCGAGTATTTATTTCCAGGTAGAGACGTGTAAGTAAAGGCATTATACACGTACGCGCGACGCTCGGATCGGGCATTATATACAAAGGGGCTGAGAGCGAGTTGCTAGAGCGAAGAAGGACGTAATCGTTACATCATCGTGTAAGTTCACGTGCGGAGTCTGCGATGTATCGACAGGCGGAAGAATTTAACGTCGTCTCGCGACGCCGTATAAGAATAGGCTACGTGTAAGGGCTGCTGCCGCTGCCACTGCTGCTGCTGCTGCTGCTGCGAATGATGGAAAGAGAGCGTATAGGTGACTGCGCAGTACTCAATGTGTATATAGTATGTGTGTATATGTATATATGAGGAGAGATAGCGCCGCGAGGGGTAGGAAAGGAGTAAGATGTGTTTGTTCCACACGAGCCATTGTTCGCGAGGACTACCTTTCCATTGTTTGTTATTCGCCTTCCCTTTCTCTCTCTCTCTCTCTCTCTCTCTCTCTCTCGCTGATGGCGCATCTTCCTTCTTTCCTCTTACACGTCGACAGCCCTTCTTCCTCTCTCTCTCTCTTTCCCGCGACGTACACACATTTCTCCGCAACGCCTGCAGAGTTTTCTGACTCTCTTTCTCTCTCCCTTCTCCCCGGCCGACTTCTCTCTAGCCACCCTCATTTCGTATCTGATCCTTGACTGTGCGAAATTTTACCTCCGCGACGTTTTATAATTAAAGGGAAGTAAGCGCTTTTCTCGCTTCTTTGGTCCTCCCCCTTTACCCCCTCTCTCCCTTCCTCTCTTGCTTTTAATAATTACGTGTTTTCGTCTTATTACTTTTTTTCTCCTCGTGTGCGCGCCCTGCGTAATTAAGAAATTCTGGGGCACACGGAATGTCTTTTAAATAAATAAGTTCGGCCGACATCTGCGCTTCTTCTAATTCTCTGTGCCGGCGGGCGTCAAATCGTCAGTGTAAAACTATAAATAAGCGAAATTTTTCTTTAACGAATAAATTATACCCGCTGTGAGTTATATGCCAATTGACTTATTTCTAGATTTGACAGTTATCATGAAGCTCGGTGGTATTTTCAAATGAAAAAATTATGAGCTTTTACGTGGAATACACGTGCAAAAATAAAACGTCGCATAAATTAGTCGTTTCAATCTTGGCTCGCTCTAATAAATCATTCGTTGCTGTGACTATACATTCTTAATGGGTCTTGAACTCTAATGACGCTATAAAATTTGTATTAAGCTTTAAACATTAAACTCCGTATATTCAACGAATTAGAAAAATTTCGATGCATTAATGCATCGGAGAGTCAGGTCTGCATGTAAGAATCGTACACGTCAATATACCGTCTGCAACGAAATCTCGTGCGCGTAATAGAATACAGGTTGCGTGCGATACGGGAAGCTATAAAAGTCGATTAAACTCACAGTTAGACTTTGTGGCCAATATAATGAAAGAGGGTACACTGGAGAGAAAAAAGGATGAAAGGACGTCGTTGAGGTCGACGAGCCGACCAACCGAAAGGGAATAATCTGGCGCGAGCCGCATAGTGCCCGGAAGTATGCAAAAGAGTCGTCCGCGCCGGTCCCTTCACACGTATAGCTAACCCACTGACTCTATTATGCTTATAATTTTTTTAATTGTTTCTATTTTATTAGTAAACATTAAAAAAGAAAAGCGCACAAGTACCTATTTTTCCGCGGTAAAATGTTGTTCTACATTTTTTTATAAAGTTTTAATATAGTGATAATAGCTTGGTGACAGAGTTTTGTAAAAGTTATTTATCCGATTTTCAAGTTAATTTTATGATATTTTCGCCTTTTATCCCTTTGTTACTTATCATTTTATCAACATATTATATCTAACATTATAACTGAAAAAATAAAATGAGAGCATGAATTATATACTGCAAAATAAAAATCAAACAGTTTTCACTTGAATTTACGTAGTCGATTCTTTCCGTGATATTCAAAACTTCAGCCGGCACTTGAAGATTCCATTTGCAAAAGACGCCAATGCATCCTTTAAGCAGAACACTTGTCGCGTCTAATAATAGCCGCGAGAAAAAAGGAGCAAGGACTCGCGAGCGCTTGTCTTGAATTAAAAAAAAAAGGAGACGCGCGATTGACACGTCGCTCGTCGATCGCGAGACGAGGGCCATAGAGAAAAGCTCGCGCGAGAGTTAGACGCCTATAGATATACAGATGTAGAGGAAAAGGAGTAACGCTATCGGTTCGAGTGGCCCTCTCCGAAATAGCTGCTGCTGCTGCTGTTGCTTGTTATTCGTCTTTTCTTGTCCTGAAGGAGACGGAGCAAAAAGTGCTGAGGAGTCGTGGGACACGATGGATGCGCGGAATATGACCTGAGCCATGACGAAGATATACGCGAAGTAGTTGCGCAAGGACGTCTTTTTTTTCTAAGCTTGTGTCCTTGCCGTTTTTCTTTAGGGTTTTCGTATACGCAGCAGCCGAGACAATGAAGAATTCCCCCTTATTATTGCGCTCCTTGGCACATAAGTTATTTTAAATTGCGCACGCATCGTTAAGGGCTTCTAACTATACTAAATTTTAATGAAATTTAAAAGCGAATTTTTCACTTTTATATCTTTTTACTGATTTGTTTAGATGCGATGTATGAAATAACGGAGAAAAATAACTCTTAAGTGAGCAAGAGAATACATGATTTTTATTTTTTCAAGAACCCCCAAGAAACATTTTTTATTGTGGCATCCAAGATGACTTTTACTCGACTACTTTAAGTACACATAATACATTTAATTTTTAGCAGTTGAATATAAAAAATTTTACAAAAATTTAAAAAAATTGGTATTCACAATTTTTATAGGCAATATTTAAATATTTTGTTTTAAATTGTTGAGTATGCGGAATACATAAAAATTGTTTTATGTTCCTTCAACTGTTTATGATTTCACGGCATTGTTTAACACACTATCTAAGCAAATGTAGATGCACAGAAAAAAATGGATTTTAGACTTACTATAGTAGTAAAAATTTAAAGTTAAAACCCCTTAAGGTGGAAAAAAGGCTCGTTGCGTGGAGGGTATAAACAGTGACAAGTATGTGTATACAGTTGAGAAAGTTTGGAATGACGGAGAGTACTAATCAGGTAAAGCGAATGACGATGACAAAGTCAAGTGCGGGGGGGAGATCTCCAAGCGGCTCGAGAGTAGAGCGAGAGAGAGAGAGAGAGAGAGAGCGAAAGAAAGAAGACGAAGAAGAAGAGGAGCTCGGCAGAAAGGGTTACACAGTCGAGGTACGGAGGGGTTCGAGTGTAAAAGATTATCAGCGGCGCTCGGCGAACAAAGCTCGGGGTGGCTAAGAAAAGGAAAGCTTGCGTATACGTATAACCAGCAAGTTCTCTCTCGCTCTCTCCCTAAAAAGCGCGAAGAGCATCGAGACGCGAAGACTGCGAGGGAGAGGGAGGGAGAAAGTACAGCAGCCCACTTTTCCGCGGCTACGGGTGTATACTTATAGTATATACATACCGTACACACCTATATAGGTATACGATATACAGAGTACGTACACACTTACACACGGTAGCGCGCGCGGCCGGGGGTGTACGGAGGCACGAAATGAGGGTTCCTGAGTTTTTGCCAGCTACGATCAATAAAAGTCTCTGTGCTCTCTCTCTCTCTCTCTCTCTCTCTCTCTCTCTCTCTCACTCTCTCCCGCCTCTAATCCATTCCTCGCAAGCGCGCGTGTACGCCTACGTAGACAGGCGTACCCGCACACGCGTGTGCGTTATAACGAAGTGGTTTGCGCGACGTCCCCGAGTATAGAGTTTTCCTACGCATTAATTCTCTCGTCGAAATCTTTCCCTTATACCCCCCTTTCTCTCTCTCTCTCTCTCTCTCTCCGATGAGTCTCTCGTCCCCTTTACAGTCTCTTTGAGAGACGGAGTGAGGGAGACTTTTCCTTCGCGACTCATCAACGGTTCTTGCCTGAAGACGAGGAAGACGCGATTGGAGAGTAAGGCGAATCCCTTCGGAGACGAATATATATACTTACCATCCTTTTCTCGACAAAGATCTTTTGCTTCTTGTTCCTCCGCCGCCGCACCTCCTCCTTTTTTCTGCCTTCTCTTCTTCTAATTGTCGACTCTCTGGCTCTCTCGCAGACGCATTTTCGCGCGGGAAAGCTTCGCGAGCATTCGATTATTAAACGGCGCCAGAACATTCGCGCGGCTATCTAGAGGCGCGTGAGATTTTAACGATATAGCCCCCGATGAAATAGAGGTGCGCGCTGAGAAAAAGAAAATATTCTCGAAAACCCAACGCACAACTGCTTATATGAATGAGGGAGTCGGCGGCGGCGATCTGAAAGTTAAATCCGCGTCGCGGCCGAGCACTATAGAGAGAGAGAGAGAGAGAGACAAAAGCGCGAGTGTGCGTCTGACAAGGCCCTGTACCTTTCCACTGATTTATTCGGAGTACACTTGCTCCTCGAGATTTCTCTCGCACCTGTTCGAGTCTTGCGCGCGCGCGTGGAAAAAAGAGCGAGGCGTGTAAAATATTTCTAAGCACACAGTTGAATAGGAGGGACGAGTCGTAAACAAAAGAAAAATACGCATCCCCGGCCGTTATTTTCGCGGCTAGAGCAAAGCACAGAGAGGCAGAGAGAGAGAGAGAGAGAGAGAGAGAGAGAGAGAGAGAGAGACGCTCGTTTCGTGGCGTCGTGTAGCGCGCACGTTAAAGGTTCCGGCTGTACATCAGGGAGAGAGAGAGGATCCGGGGGATCCATAATTATCGCGCTGTATATTTCGCGTGGCGCGCAACTCTTGCCAACTTTCTTCTGCGCGGCGCGCGAGCGAAAAGCCCTCGTGTCGTGCATGCGCGTACACGAGTACGTGTGTAAAACCGTGTAGTATATGTGTGTGTGCATGTGGCAAGTTGACAGGTCGTTGGGAAAATTCAAATTAAATACGATCGGATGAGACGTTAATATGCCGCGAAGAGGCATTCAGAAAATTTCGCGTCAGAGAGCGATATAATGGCCTTTCCGCGAGCGGAACTCTGCGCAGAAAAGAGAGCTGTCGTAATTAACGTTCAACTTTCGGCTCGTGTGTGTGTGTGTGTGCGAGAGTCCTGCGTTAATCCGCGGCCCTTTGCCCTCGTCGCGCCGCACCGCCCACGTCTTTCCATCCGAGTTCAAGTCTACTGCGATCTCACACTCCCGGCGATTACTGCTAATTATTTTTTGATCGCTGTAGGCGCTATGTATATTACGGCTAGAAATCTCGGTTTGCTGCTGTCGTTTGCGCCTGCTTTCAAATACTTGCCAGTTTGATTTGCGTGAAACTGACGATCTGACGTGTAAAGTACAATTATATTAACTTTAACTGGTGATCAATGACTTTTGAGATGTACCCACAACAGCTGTGTCATAATCTATTCTAGCCTGCAAAGTTTGGAATTTTCATAACTTTTATGGTCTCAGTCAGATACAGTTAAAGCAAATTTTTATAAAGTTCACTTCTTCTGATAAGCTGTTACATGTGTATTTCAGAGCTTTTGATTAGCATATTTGATTAGCATCATGTTCAAGTAATACTATTTACGCAGCCAATGGTATTACCATACAATTCACGTGCAATAATCAATCGAGTTATTGATTCATTATAAAAAAAATTTGCTTTAACTGCGTAAAAATTAATAAAATTAAAAACAGTACAGAGTTGAAGTATAAAATATCGATAAGGAGCCAGGATGGGTGAAACCTTGCTGTATACTTCAAAGAATTGTTTTTGATCGTTTATGACCCTCGGGTTGCTGAAGCACTTATAGACCTTCTTCGGAATGTATCGAAAAAACTTTAAGGACAATACTCATTACTCATATTTGATTAACATGAGTACAATTTTTCACAGCATTTAAAGCTTTTATAGAATAGCAATAATTGTATCTTGAATGTATGAATAATACATTTTCATGATTAAGACATAAATATTACTTTAACATTTAATTCCACTGTTTAAAAATTATATCTAGAAAATCAAATCCCCTTATTATCTCGTTGTACTCATGGATAGGAATGTAATTTTAAAAAGTTTACCTTGAATAAATCATTAGTTTCTGTAAAAAACTTACATATACAATAAATTTCAATTCTGTATGTAACCAGTGCCATAATTATGACTCATCACAAGTGATAGTGAATCAGTCAATCAGTAGAAAGAAAGCCATTTATTTATAACAATAATTAAAGTAATCATAAATACGAAAAATAGCAAAATCAATAATCAATAAATCTTAATTATTTATGTACACGATAAGAAAGAAGAGTATTTTCACCTCGTCCTTTAAATATAGGTTCTGAACATAGAAAACTGCATAGATTCTGGTCAATTTGAACTATACCAGTTGAATCTAGATTTAAACTGGGATATACGCAGTCGGAATCTATTTCGATTCGATGAAACTTAGAAACTTAAAAAAATCATGCGGGATGTAGTGTGAAGCAAATTTTCAAAATGGGAAATAAGAAGCGAGAAAGTTGGGGACATAAAAAAATCCTGGTGGAGAAAAAAAATAATTAATACTCGAGAGTTTTGAGCCAAGAGAGTACTCTCCCTCCCCACCCCTCTCTCTCTCTCCCACTCCTTTTCTCTCGTGTGCAAGATGTATACGCGAGTACGCGCCTTTCTCTCCTTTTCCTTGGAATAACTTCTTATTTACTTAAACTTTGAGGTAATATGACGAGCAGCGAGAGAGGAAGAAGGAGAAAGAGAGTGGGAGTAAGCGGACGTTCTTTAGGCAAATTAAAATAAATATGCGGGCGCAAAAGTTGTATGCGCGCTGCTGTGTGCAGCTGCACTGTGTTTCGCGCGCTCAACTTTTTATTCACAAGTCCCCCCTTCCCCGCCCCCCCCCCTCTCTCTCGTTTCTCTGTGTGCATCATGCAGCGCGCGGGCAGGTCCTTTGAGCGAAAATTTCAATTTAAATCGCCCGAATGGCTTTGTTAATAATTCATGGCCGCGGCACTTCTCTCTCTCTCTCTCTCTCTCTCTCTCTCTCTCTCTCTCTCTCTCTCTCTCGAGCGCCCGCGAAACATATACAATTTATTTAAGACCTTTGAGACACGACGGCTGCACAAAAGTGAGACGAGTCGCGTAATATTCAATCCTTATACACTACTGTCTTGCCCGCCAGAGAACGCATTCAATGTAACCAGCGCGACCAAGTGCGGAATATACTTCTTGTGATTTTTCGCGAACTCCGCGGCAGCAGTCTATATATCTTTCCTCCTGTGTTTTCTCGCTTCTTTTTTACCTCCTTTTCGGGGGACTATACGTAGATAGAGGACACATACAAACACACAATCTCCGCTCGTCGACGCTGAAAACACGTAATATAAGAGAGTAGATTTCCGACTTTTTGCCCCAGCTCCTGGGGTAAAACTTTCATTCGGCGAGACTCTCGGCTCGCTAGACACCCCCGCCGAGCGACGAGTAGTTACGTTTTTTCGAGTGTTCTCTCCGTGATTATGGCGCGGCTCTTATGTTTCCTTAAACTACCGACTCCAAACGCGCATTCTTTTGCTCGTATTTTTCGCAATTTTCGCCTTCTCACTGCTCGCCAATTCGTACCTGCAAATACTGCACAAAACAAAAACAAACTAATCAATTGAAGAGCGCGTACAAATTAATTACACCGAACCTGTTTAGAGTTAGGAAACAACTTATGAGCTTCATCATTTGCATGTTATATCCTTCGTGAAGAGAAAAAGATATTTCGATATCACCTGCTATAACAGGTGGCTGTCTATCAGGCATCTATAAGAGCTGTGTCAGCTTGCATTAGCTCTCAAACGCGGAGAATATGCATTGCATGGTCTATCAATGGCCAATCCGCTTGTAGAAACCAACGATTTTTTTTCTATCAAATAGCATGAAAATTTTGTCAATATACGAAGTATTACGTAGACGATACTTATAAATATTGTTTAAAATTGAAGATTTATATTTTACTTTGACTTAAATTTTCTTCAAAATATACTGACAATCAAGCAATATCCTTACTGAACCTTCCTTGACAATCAAGGAATACGCTTATTGAATAACCTTACAGAAAAAAAAGATGCACTTCAAAATAAAAAAAATATAACAACATGAAACATAAAATTTTAACATAAAAAAAATACAAATTATTAACAATTATAAATTCATTGAATACAATTTTCCTTAAAGCACGAAATTCAATTTCAGCAGGTAGGTACGAGAATGCAGGAAGAATAAATAAGAAATCCAATTTTTCCATGTTACATATTTTGAATGAATCTAGTAATTTGTCTTTTTTAAAGGTCCAAACGTGCGCATACTGGGACGTAAGTCCAATCGCAAAATCATGAAAAAATAAGTCTTCACACTCAGTGGCGCAGCCTGCGAAAAGCCGGAGCTTAAAAAAGAAAGGTTGGAGAAAGCGATAAATAATTTTGAAAAAAAGTATACAAGGAAATTCGGTTCTCTCTCGTGCGCGCGCGCGCGCGCGCTTGCAGAGACGCCGGCGGGTGTGGGAAAAATCGAGCGGACGAGAAATACCGATGTTATACACTCTTCTCGCGCTTGGAGCTGAATTAATTCTCACAGCTCGGCCGCGCATACAAGAGAGGCTATTCGACTGCGTCCGCGTCTATATAGGTACGTGTATACACATGCTGGCCGCTGCACATTGTGGAGAGAGAGAGAGAGAGGCATATACATATACAAAGTGGCGAGTTCCGCGTTGCATTGTGCATGTGCAGGCATGCGCGCGAGCGGGCGAGAGAGCCGCGCGCGCTGCACGAAGTCGAATATAAAGATGTGCGAAGATGATGCATGTTCCGTTTCTCCGCGAACGGTAATTGCTCGGACACGCCGCCTTTACTTACGGTCCCGCGCGCTCTGATCTGATTTTCTTTTATTTCTCCCCACCCCGTGTACGCGCAGTAGGCTCTGCTTTGCTGCTCTATGTGTGCTGTGTGTCTGCAGTACAGCGCGCACACGCTATATACAATATACATGTATCTTACGGAGAGAGGTCTCCATCAAGCTCCGTTATACTCTCGGCCACATACCGAGCCGCCGAGCGCTTCTTATGCGCTTCTTTCTGTTTTCCCGGCACTTGCTCGCTCGCCGGCTCGCTCGATCGCCCGGGCTTGTTATACCAAGACGCTGTGTGTGTCTCTGCACGCGGTTTGCTCGCTACATTTCCTCGGGCTCTCTGCTCGCATGCGCCCAGGTGTACGTGTGCACTGCATGTGCAGAGCGTATGCTCTCCGTTCTTGCGGAAAGTCGCTCTCTCGCGCTAGCGTTAAACAAGCGTAATTGACTTCTTGCGCATTATAGCACACGCTCGCGCTTCGAAATTCACCGCGTTTTATCGTCTTTCCCGCGAGACTCTCGAGAGGGGGCGGGGGGAGAAGAAAAAGATTATTGGCCGAGATATTATATAGATTGTATGTCAGTATCGGCTCGCTCGCTCTACAAGTATTAGGCGTTGATTAAGTGTAATTTTCGGCGGGAGAAAAAACCGAGGATATATTTCATTATATACTTATCCTCGCGTTCGAAGAAGCTGCACACGACTTGGCTTTTTGCCATTTCCCTGTATACGATTATTGTATGTATACTGTACACAAGAAACATGTAATCCGTTACACGCGCGCGCGTCCTACCTCCTTCTCGCCTATACTCTCATTCGTTATTCTTCTGTATGCTCACATCTCTTCCAAATTCTCTCGCTTTCAGCACTCCCAAAATATTCAATTTTCAAAAAAAGAGAGAGCGAGCTCATTTTCCAGACCTACTTTATTGCCTTCATTCTGCCTTACACTTTGCTTAATTCTTATTTTAATGCTTTTTACGCCTACTCAAATGAGAATTCATTGTTCACCTCAAGATATGATAAATATCTGAGCCTGTAAATCTCATTCTGTACTGCCTTCTAGACGAAAATGAGATTTTCCAGGCAAAATGATAATTTGAGTACAAGTGGGAATACCACTGCTCAAATCATTGGAAACTCGAAAGTACATTTGGCTTTAAAATGGGGAGTACTTAAAACCAGATCCAATCAAAACCATATATTTTGTCTGTTGTAAAGGCGATCGCGAATCGAGTTTTTTCAGTCCTCCACTTATCTATACGCGGCTATAAAAACAGAGTCATATACCTGATGTAAACGTTAATTCAAAGACTTGTTAAGCTGTTTTCTCCCCACTTTATTGCCAGCGAAAATGGTCTTTTCTAGGTGTGAGTTATAAAAAAATCCTTTTTTATTGAATTCAAGCAGAGCGTAAATAGCAGCATTTAAAAAAAATTCTTGTACTTGGATTCACTGGTCCAAAGTTATAATAACGTGCGACAACAGAGAAACATTAAAAACATTTTAAATTTGTAAAAAAATAACTGTAAAATTTTTACAGTTCTTAAAATTGCCATAAATTTTGTATTGAATAGCCTCTTTAAACAATTTTAAAACTATAAGAAAGAATCTTTATGTTTAAAAAATTAAAAATTCGGAAAAACGTAAATGTAAATTATTTTTAAATTTGAAATATTTTTTTTTTACTTTGCACATTCAATCTAAACGCAGTTCTTTTTAATTGCACTCCTATAACATTTAAAATTGCAGCCTTTACACCTATTCGCCTAAATTTTTCGCTTAATCTTTAAGACTACAATTATGAAATTTCAAAGTAATTTCTACGTACCCTTTGACTTTCCTCACAGTGTACTGGACAGAATGAATGAAATAAAACAGGCCTGCCGAATGTGTTCTTATACTTTTTGAAAAACTAACACTTCTCAACACCTGTAACTGACACGACAGATACGCAAGTTGATTTTTACGACAGCCGAAAGCGTTGTGCATACATATATATGCTATATATCGTATTGCATAAGCGAGCAGAAATTTCCATTTTATATTCAGCCGCAAATAATTAAGCAGCATTAAGATTAGCATACAAATGATAAAACTCGCGTTGAACTTTCGTGAAACTCAGTTTTTTCTTTTTTTTTTCATAAAACGCGTGCAGCAACAGCTCTCGGCTTTATCCTATACACATATATATGCGTGTGTATATATATACATATGTATACACAGAGCGCCAGCTTCCACTTTCTAAAAAGTCTTTGCGCAACAGCTAGAGCGCGCGCTGTGTGCGCATATACCTGTATATAGACGCTTCTACTCCGCGGGAAGACGATGATCGGGCGCATTTTTTCCTCACCTAATACTGGCATCATCATCACCTGTATAACGTACATACATAATAATCGCCGGTCGAATAAAACTCAGCTACACGAGTCTGCACACGATGATAATTAAACGATTCAGCTCTCGATGTGCGGAGCGAGCTCTCTCGGTGTATATAATGCATTATCCTATATAGGTGGCTCTCGACTGCGCTGCATATCGAACAATGTGGCGGCAGTCGGATGCAGCCAACATATGCGCGTCGCGTAAAAATTAGGTATCTTGAGGTGCTATCGCTCGGCAAAAAGTGCACTTGAATGGCTTGTATGTAAAGTGAAGGTACTCAAGATGAAAGTTAAAGCATGCCCGTTCGCCACACGTACCGTGCACCGACCTCAACGCCACACATACCTGCACAATATATGCAATCTGCACATGTACATTGTGTACACACACGAGTATGTATAGTGTATACAGATGCTCGTCCCTTGTATTCAATGCACACATGCATGTGCGCAGCGTCGGTGCACTGAAGAAAAACCGTATCTCGGGCGCGATGCGCTCTGCTTACTCCCGCGCAGGATCTTTAATCTCGCGGTCCATACCTCGGTCCATACTCTTCTCGGTCGCGCATATCGGCTCTATCCACTGAGTCGAGTCGAGTCGAGTCGAGTCGAGTCGATCGCCGAGCCGAGCCGAGCCGCGAATGTATGCGTGTGCAGTAATATGTATGCATGGAGAGATAACTGTCTGCTCAAAACTGTACATACGAGTTTAGTGAGGACTATATCTCTGCTATGTGTGTAGCGCTCATATGCCAACGCAATCCAAAATCTATTCTCGAATATTTACATTTTTTTTTTTTTGCTTTTCTTCCTGACAGTCAGCCGACACATAGAGAATTTGAAGCATTCGGTCAAATTTAAATGCGCTCGAACAATCGTGTCTACGGTTGTTTATTTCATAACTATGCTAAATTTTAAAATATGCTTCAATGCCAAAATTATATATTTTTTCCAGTTTTATTCTCAAATTCAGTTATCTCAAATTCAATACATCTTTTTCTGACTTTCTGCCAAATTTCTTAGACTTCGATTTATTTAACCACATAAACTTAGAATATTTTAGTATTGAAAATTTTATTTATTTTATACTTATTATATTGTACTTTTATTTTTAGATTTTCCTTTTATAAAACATTTTCTGAGAATTCAAATTATTTTGTTGATATCGAAAGTGCGGAATGTAAAAGTATCGTCCTAAAATTTGGGTACATTATGGACCCACATTTTTTTTAATATTGCACCAGGATGCAGTGAATCCGACAAAAAATAAAATCTTGATAATCTTTCTATTATTCAATTATAAAAAAACTTTCACGAAATCGAAGTTTTACAATTAATTCGATTCTTTTCTAGCGTTTTAAAGTTAGGTTTTCCCCTCAATTAGTTTATTTATAAAGTGCCTACAAATAAAATAAACCAATATTATCTTCAAATAATGAATTTTCTGTTTTTAACAAATAATGCCTATATAAAAGAATTTATATTTTCGACAGTAAAAAGGAAATAAATCAACTTCTTCGATAGATAAAAGTTAAAACATTAATTATAATTTACATGTGTTACAAAATTCATTATGAAGCATTAAAAAACCTATATTATTATAAGTTGTCCTTTAAAAATATTTATTTATAGTGGATGATAATAAATTAAATAACTGCATTATAATCTAAAAGACGTGAGATAACAAGTATAATGAAATATTTTGACATATTTCTATGCGTTGAAAGCTATAAATGCATCACGGTTTAAAAATAAGAGAACTCTCGCATGAAGGGATAAATTACATGTGTTGCAAAATATAATAAAAAATAAAATTTCGTACATGACTAGATTTAATGTTGGAATCATACGCATAAAAATGAAAATTATTGGAATTGTACTATCCAAAAAATTCAACTATCGATCTAACCGAGAGAGAAAATTTCGTGTATGAACGTACGTAACTCGAGGGGCGAATGTAATTCTCGGAATCCAGGCTGATTATCCTGGCGCCTCTCCAAGCCATCATTTTTAAAATAAAAACCGGCAAGCATAATCCGTGTATTGTGCAGCAACTTAGCGGACGGGCGCACGCAGGCTTCGTCAGTGGCATCTCTAAGTTCCTCATGCGTGACACATTGCAATACAAGTGTGCAGAGTATATACTATCGTCGTTCGAGCTTGTGAAGCACGGCTCCGCAGAAAAAAAAGGAAGAAGAAGAAGAAGAGACTCTGTGGAAGCACATACACAGTCTAGTGCATATAGCTTATAAACAGCGGGTGAGTCGAGCCGGCCAAACACGAGGGGTGGATCTGATATGACTCGGTGTGTTTTTCTCGGATATTGTTACCAGCTCGACGCTTGTTCAAGTCGCGCGTCGGCAGTTATAATAGTAGTCGGAGAGAGAGAGAGAGAGAGAGAGAGAGAGAGAGGCAACATTGCAGCCACGTGATCGCCCTACGCACGCTAGTCTTTTTTCGTACCTATTCTACTGTTGCTATATACTGGCTGCTTCTGTGTATCTCTTGCTTTTAACGCGGCAGTCTGGCTGCATCTGCATGGTGTACGTTTGCCAGTCCAATCGTGCTAATTAACGCTAGAGGTTTGCGCTCTTATGTATATGTATATACTATAGGATCGGGCATACGCAGGAGCCACTTTTCTCTTCTTCGTTTCTTCGTCTTTTTTCACCTCGATGTGTGTGTGTGTGTCCGTGTAGATGAGCCGTCGCTTTTTATACAGATCCGAGAGAGAGGGAGAGAGAGAGAGAGAGATAGCAGAGCGCATGCTTCTGACTTTATTGCGCGAGGCTGTCTTTTCTCGCACGTAATCTGTAAGGTGCAATCTTTATAATTAAGGGGATGAACCCGGATGAAAGGGGATGGAGCTCGCGCGTGAGAGTATAGGCAAGAGAAAGAAATCGAGGAGGGATGTTTCTCTGTTATTTGTAGGCTTAGGGCTGTCAGTGGATTACGAAAATCGAAACTTCATTGTTTCAAGATTAAAAAAAGGGGGCATAGTCGCCATATCCGCGTCGTCTTCTTGCTCAGCTCTTACATTAGCTGGATATCGGAGACTTCTTTTGACTCATTATCTATGTATATTGGTGATTCCATGTGAAATCGAAAAAGATTATTTTCTCCTATCCAAAAATATATGGATGTTATGTTCTATAAAACATGAAAATATTTCATAAATTTTTTCAAATTTTTTCCATCAAGTACCTTCTTTAGAGAGGGTAAAATTTCATGAAATTCGTGTTTTTTCCATTTTCAAAAATTTCCATTTTCAAAAATTCATGAACGAACCTTTTTATAGTTCACAATTACCTGCAAACTTTCAGAGTGGGTCTCAAAGATTAATACCATTTAAAACATCAAAATATGAATTTTGAGAACATAATTTTGGATTTCTTATGGAAAACATTACATTTAAATAGAAAAACAAATTCTAAGACAAAAAGTGTTCTTGTCATTTTTCGTAATATTGCTTCCAGTCTGAGCTAAATATCGACGAAAATCCAAATGTAAACAGTAAAAAATGCTGCACTTCCAGCGATTCTCAACTCAGAAGCATATTACGAAAAATGACAAGAACACTTTTTGTCTTAGAATTTATTTTTCTATTTAAATGTAATTTTTTTCGATAAGAAATCAAACATTTTTTTTTAAATTCATATTTTGATTTTGTAAATGGTTTTAATCTTTGAGACCCACTCTGAAAGTTTGCAGGTCATTTTGAACTATAAAAAAGTTCGTTCATGAATTTTTTGGTTGTTCAACTCTGAAGAGCTATGAATTGATGAAAATTGGCAAAAAATGTAAAAAACACGAATTTCATGAACTTTGCCCCTCTGTAACTCGAAGGTACTTGATGGAAAAAATCTGAAAAAATTCATGAGATATTTTGGTACACTATTGAACGACATCCATATATTTTTGAATAAGTAAAAACTAAGTTTTTTCGATTTCACATGGAATCACCTATATATATATACATATATATATTGTATAGGTAATAAGTGTACCCTCTTTCGCAGTGATTTGCGAGGAAAAGAGGTCACGTGCTAACCTTTCTTCGATTGTTTAATAAAGTATGTATCTTCTACGATTTGTTGATTATTATTTACACCTTGTGTGTGTCTTTCTCGGAACAGACAGAAAAACTATCTCAAGTCATATTTAAAATTATATAAATTGAGATGTAATGATTAATGTAAATTGATTTCAGAAAAATTAATTTGTTTGACACTTAGTCATTAAAATATATATTAATAGTATCATGAATTTTCTATCTGATGCGTTTGCATATTTTAGTTTGAAATGTATAATGAAAAGTTTTATTGTTATATTTATTTTATAAAAAACCATTTATAGTTAAAAATAAGGACTGACAGAAGAGTGAAGTAAAGCTGATAATTACACTCATAAGATTATCTTCTGTTGATCCACGATACAAACTATACTTTTTGCAGCGATAGTTTGAGTAATAGAGTATATAACAGTAGTAATCATAAAATAATAGTGCATCAATACCGAAGTTATAGATTTGAGAAGTCAATACATTTATTGCAAAATTGTAATATACATAGTCACTTCATTAAGAACTTTAAAATAACTAGATACATGAGGAAACATATTGTTTTCATCTATAATTTTTTATGCAATTATTCACTTATTTTATGGATACAAAGGTTCACTCAATGGGCTAAAATTTTAAATTTAAAAAGTAAAATTGTTCTATGACTGCCGTCGCATAGATATTATTATAGCAAAAAGAAAATACTGTTAATACTCTATATGATTTGAGTATTATATATATGATCATATCTTCTGTTCGATATTCTTCATGCAAAAAATATAAAATTATCTATTACGTTTTATAAAAGTACTTTTTGACTTTTTTCCAATTCAAATGAAGAAAAATAAATAAAAAAAATACTCCGCTTAAGTTTTAGTACGCGCCATAAGTAGTTGATCGAGCAAAAGAAAAAATTCTTTAACTTACAAAATGTAGTCGTATACACAGTAAAAATGCTCAATAAATGAGATGTTTCAATGTCAATATTCCATCAAACGTTTTATGACAAGGTGATTCCGCAGTGTTTTATAAATTTTCTGGTTCTCAGGTTATTTTCAATATTCTCATTTACGACAGGGTAATGCCAGTATTAAAAAAAGGATTTATAGAAACATTATTTACAATATAAAACTTAATGAAATAATAACGATTAATATATAACTATCAAATAGACATTTTAGCTACATTTAACGGCCAATACCTACTATAACAAAAGTTATTTACTGCTAGAAGCTGAAAGTAAAAACAATCTTCTACATTATTTTAATATGTTAAAATAGTATGAAGTACATTGTATAAAAATATTTAAAGTTTAGGCGTCATTAAAAGTTTAATTCTTTAATTTACTGATTTAACGAATTGATGAAGAAGAACGCAATTATAAAAAGCCTATTATTTTTAGACTCACAGTTGGGAGTGTAACTGAGAATAGACCGAGTCCGAGAGGAAAACTTGGAAATTATGAAAGTTAAATGAATCCTATCGATAACGCTGGCGTCGTTACATTATTTATATTGAGCAGTCAAGTTCTGATCGAGGCATCCGTACAAAACGAAACCCTATTAATGTGAATTAATTAAACAGGTACACGTTGTGGGTGTTCTCCGCCTATATACTATGGAGTTTGAATTTTTCGAAAACGGCTGACTCACTCGAGTATCATCGATAAGTGTTGAATCACGCGTCATTCGACTTGCACATATGATCCTCACAGCGTTTGATTAATTCGTTTTCCACTCAAATAGACGATACACGAACACGACGTCCTCCGCACAGGTAGAATGCCTTGTTAATAATTGAATATACGCGCTATCGTGATTACGAGTATGTATAACTGTATTTTCAATCCTCAGTCGATGCGCGGTCGACATTAATTATTTTCGGTGATAATCGATATTCTATGCTCCTTCGATAAACAATAGGAGCCACTCGAGTTCCGGAAACACACTTTTGACCCGCCACGCACGCACATGTACTATTTGCGCTTTCTCGGTCTCTGCTGCGCCTTCATCGCGACTCGAGCGAATCGCTCGCGAAAACAGAGAAAACTAAGATTTGCCGGAAAAGCCCTGAAAGCCCGTGGGGCGCGCGAGTTTTCCCTAAAATTAAGCCGAATGCAGAACGAGAGAGAGAGAGAGGGGGGGGGGAGCAAGAGAGAGCTTAATTTTAATTAAAAGCCGTTTGGGTTTGTTTAAAGATATCTAATTACAGTTGTGTGCAGCGAGGGCTGACAGCTCGAGAGCAACAATACGAAACGTGTATACGCGGGTGGGCGGGCGCGCGCGCTTGGGAGCAAAGTCGAGTCTCGCGAGTAAAAAGGCGCATCGAAATTAACGCAATTTTCCCAGTGTAAAACAAGGAGCGTTCGAGTACGTGCACTGGTCCGTACGAGCGCCCTCGTCATTTAATCAGAAAGACGCTTTTTCACATGGCGTCTTTGCGCGCGGAAGAGAGCGCGCCGGAGAGAGAAAGAAGGGCGACGCTGGCTACAGGTATACAGCAGAGCCTGGACTTGTATGTGTACAAGGGTGGAAGAGGGAGGGAGGGAGAGAGAGAGAGAGCGTTTTTCAGCGCCGAGGCAATACATAAAGGCACGACAATAATTAAAGTCGAAAGGAGAAGGCAGCGAGCGCGCGCGCGGCAGCTCGCGAGGGCGTAATAATAAAAGGGGCGAGCGCGAGCGAGGAGAAAGAGCAAAGTCCTGATATGCGAGTCACGGAGTAAGAATCGAGCGGACGACGCTTGGCGTCGTCGTCGCAACGTTGTCTCACGCGTCCCGCCGCTTTCTTAATTATCATCTGTCTATCTCGCGGTGCTGCTGCGGGTAGGGGCTGCTGCCGTCGCCGTCGTAGGAGAAGGGACCCGCTCGCCGGAAAGGGGAAAGGGGGAGGGGGGTCATCTAGCTGCGCGCGCGGGAAAGAAGAAGCGAGAGGGAGAGAGAGAGAGAGAGAGAGTCTCTGAGCACTGCACGGCGCTATATAGAGATAAAGCGGGCGCGAAAAAGCATCGGAGAGTCGCGAGAGCCGAGAGAGAGCTGCTGCTGCAGGACACGCTGCTGCTCTGGGAGGTGGAGAGCGAAAAGAAGAAGGAGGAGGTGAGCTCGATGGTGGGGGCCCGAGAGAGCGCGAGAGCGAGAGCGAGAGAGAGCGCGTGGAAAAGAGAGAAAAGGCGCGCGCAGAGACGCCGCGAGAGAGAAAAGCTTATAGGGGGGCCGCTTCTTACACTCCGCCCAGCATCCAAGATGGCGTTGTCGGCAGAGTCGCCTCATCATTAAAATCAATAATTAAAAAATACATTCGCGCGCGCCAAACAGAGGGAGAGCGAGAGAGACGCCTTGGCTCGCTCTCTCCTATATGCTGTATATACGTGTGTATAGCGAGCCACACTGCGCGAGAGAGCGGAGAACGCGTATACCACCGGGCGATGAGAGCCACTGAGGCGTTGCAGGGGGTTGCTTGGTACCAAACTGCACCTGGTGCTGTTTGCGCGATACCAGCACGATAGCATCGCCCGAATCGCGCTCACTTCGTTTTCTCCTCCATTCTCGCTGCTGCTGCTGCTTCGTCTTTCTCTCTCTCTCGGAGGCTTCTCTTTTTTTCGGCCGAGAGTTTCGCCGAGGGTTGCCGGCATTCGCGGTTTTTTCGGATCCAAGCGAGGGAGATAACGCATCGCAGCTGCAGTACTGCTGAAATTCAAGAAGCTGTGGTTTAGGGGATCGTGCCGAACCCTCCATTGTCTACGGCCTAACGAGTTTAGGTTATTGCCAACATTTTATTTTCTGCGGGGCCTTCGCGACTTTTTTCTGTACTTTTTCTCAGATTGATAAGCTTTTTTTCTAAGTTTAAAACTTACTCGGTAACCAAAGGATAAAAAGTAACTTGTTCATCACAGCGAAAACTTACCCACGTCAAATGCACATGCCACTGTAATGCTGTTTGGTTCGTGCGTACGCCATCGGTTCATAAAGAACTCTCGAACTTATGCAGAATTTTGAGTATTTGTTTACTTGAATTGCAGTAGTAGCTTAATATGTGTTTAATCTGTTGAAAACTAGCGATTTCAGAAGAATTTCATGAGTTATGGAGTTAAAAGCACGACGGCAGCTCAATCGGTAGAGTATCAGCCTAGAAATCCTGAGGTCCCCGTTCCCTTGCGGATTTGCAAGTTGCTCAATAGTGGACTCAATGCACTAGTTGAGAACTCGCAAAAACGCAGGGAATGAGAGTCGCTAATACCGACTGGGGGTGGGAATTAAACACATAAAAACAAAAACAAAAACAATTTCGTGAGTTCGTTCACTGGCACATTTTATAAATTTCAAATTTTTCAGTTAAAAATTTCGTCAAACTCAGAGATAACGATCGAAAACTAGCAACCAATCTAAAGGCCAAGATCAAGAAATTATAATGAACAATTGCAGAACTAACTGAATCTTTGTTTTAGAATAAAAGATAATAAAAAATATTTTGGCTTTGTCGACATGATTACAAATTTTATGAAAATTAAAAAATTTAAAAAAATTTTAAAGAATTTATAGACGAGTAATATGTAATTTTCGACACTCATGCAAATATATTGCAATAATATTAATTATTGTTGCTTAATTTTGGTTTATGAACCGCATTACAAATCTAGCTTAAAACGCAAAAATTGATGTCATTTATTTCCTTTCATTCGAAATCCAATAAAAACTCGAATAAAGTTGCTTACTATTTAATCAATTTATATATTGCTTATAATGGATGATTACAATTCGGAATGACATTTGGAACTTACTAGTTTGAGGATTTTGGAACTCATCATATTTTACACCAAGCCTGCCGAAGAATACGTTAAGTTTATTTTATTTTATTGATTTATTTATTCATTTATTTTTTAAGTATTTAGATATGCATTTTATTTTAAATTCACCAAATAATTCCTATTGTTGTCAAACCACTTGATCAGATTTGATTTTATTATTATTTTATTATTATAATATTATTATTATATTATTTTATTATTATTTTATTATTATTATTTAATTTTATTTTATTATTTTTTTATTTTGATTTTATTATGTGCAACAGCCAACCGTTTGGAGCTAAATCTTTATGGAATTTTAAACTTGTATTCAATGAACATGAGTTTATGTATCATTTTCATTTCAAAATGTGAACTAGGGTATATTTTATGTGAGAAATAGTAAATTAGGAAGGGAGATGCAGAGATCATTAAACTTTGTGAGAGAATATACGTGTAGGAAGAAAAGTTGGAAGTGCAGACAATAATATAAATGTTAAAATAAGCGAAAACTGAGTGGTAACTTTTTGGTTTTAAAGCGTTGTATTATGTAAAAGTAAAATAAACAATAATAATAATAAAATATAGAATGTTAATGCTAACATTTATTGTACGTACATTGTACATTATACACTGTACAATAAAAAGTAAAATAAATAAATCTCTTAATAGAGACAAGAATCCGTGGACAAATCGTCGCAAGGAACGAGCAAAATGATAAATGAGACCAGTTCACTCTGTAAATATGAAGCTCTGAAAATGAAGCGAACATGCATTAAGTATTGTACGTATAAATATTAAATAGTGTAAAGTTGAAGCAATATTTATACAATATTATTTTTTGTTTCGTTTTTTATTTCATTTTATAATACTGTGTCGTTGACATGCTTTAATATTCTTCGTTTCCTTATATCATAACAAAAAAATGTATAAAACGTTTCCTTTTAAAAATCAAATTCTTTATCGAGTTTCAAAAATAACATTTTTCTACGGTATTTTGACCGGTATAGTCCCAAAAGTATATATCACTAGTATCACATGAATAAGAACGTGAAATAATAATGGATTAATTTTTACATAGGTAATTGAAAATGAAAAGGATAACTTAATAAAGATAAAATAGAAAACAAGAATTTTGAAGAATTACTTACATTTGACTGTCCATTACAAATAATTATTTTAAAATTTATATGTTTATTTTTTTCAACATATTTTACATGTTATTTTGTGAGAAAATCAAGCAATTTTAAATTTGAAAATAATTAGCGCAGATACGTTTCATAAATGTATGCTTGATTTACAAATTGATCTTGTTATTTGTGTGTTTGCATCAGTATAGCTCAAATAATATATTTATTCCTCTGAAGATGAAAAGTTGAATTTAAAAGGAGAGGAGCTGAAGCTCTCGAACGCGAGTCGTAAAATATATCAATATATAATCCCGTTACTTTTAATTGATGCGGGGGAATGTAAAATTTCGCAGAGTATCGTACTCTCCGTCGAAACTTTTAATGCCCTCGGCTGCGCAAACCTCTTGTTGCTGGGCGAAAACTCTGTTCATCAATAGCAGGGCATCAATGTCATCTACGAACGTTATATTTTCGTTGACGGTCTTAAGCTTGTGAAAAATACTAGAAATTGAAAAAAGTATACGCAGATCTACTGCAGGAGAGCTGCGCATATAGGATTGCCCGCGCAGTAACGGAAAATCGCGGAAAGAAAAGTGCGGAGCGGCGCTGTCGTAAACTGGAGGATCTGCTGCGGAGCTTTGAGCTGGCGTGTATACAAGTGTACTCGGCATAGCGAGAAACACGCGTGAGATAAGTGCTAGGAGCTGGAGAGTCACGTAATTTTGCATTCCGCTCCGCGACGATTGTTGACAGAGCTAATATATATATATATGCTTGTTTGCTTCTTCTCACGTATATATGCATGCTCAGAGCAGCGTGCAAACAATCGGGACTCAATTGACAGCTCCAAGTCGCTTATAATCATTCTCTTCCGCTGTTACAAATCCTTCCGCGCAATCTTTTCTCTCTCGTACACATCATTACTGGAGACCGCGTCGCGTGAAAATTTTCCTCCGGTTCCCGCGCGGCCGCCGCGCGAGTAAACACGTGCCCCGCCACCGCCACCGATGTGTCACACTCTCACACACACGCGCGCGTGCACTCGTCGTTTCTCGGAAAAGCTCAGGTGAGAATCGCCCATTGTCCGACACCTCGCGTCTCGGCGTCGTCGCAATAAAACCACCTCGTTTCGCACAGCGAGTCTTCGAGTCCAGCTCGCGGCCACAGAACTAGTGCGTCCCATTATTTCGAATTTGCATAAACAGTTGCAGCGCGCTGCACGCATATACGCATTCGCGTTTCTAGTACACGCGCGCAATCTATACGGAGTTTCGGGAGCATGAAACAAACATCGTTATGTTCAAAGGTTTCTTATACGCGCTTCGAAAAATTTCATTCGAATCTTATACCTCGACGATTAGCGATGATCAGTATAATGATGAGCGAAAGATCAAACAATTCGCAAGGCTCCGCGCGGAATTTGGAATGATGTGTGCGTGAAAAAGGAAAAATTGAGAAATAAGAAGTGCCGCCGAGAGAGCAGAGAAAGCGCGTGTTCGGAATGAGCCGTGCAGAGTGGAAAATTGTGGTGTTTACGAGGCGCAGTATATAAGAAGACGGGAGACCGAGGAGCAAGAGGCACAGGTGGCAGGTGTGCAGGTGTATAGTACATGATGACCCCCTCGAACCTGGCGAATAGCTGCTGTATAAGCGAGCGAGAGAGATAGAGAGCAATGCGAAGGGTAGAGGATTTGGGCCATGCTATATACTCATCCGTCCGGCTGCAGCGGCAGCGGCGCGGCGCACTTAGCGCTCTCATCCTCATTTGGCCGGAGTAATGGGCCCAGGTAAATAAGAAGAAGCAAAGGTCCCCGAGGATTAGGGGACAGCGTTATACACTCGGCCCCCCGAGTATATGACGTTTCTCCTCTCAACAGCTCAGAGACGAGCCATACTCCTCGAAACCTGTCGTAAATTTTCTTCTCTCGCTCTCGCGTGCGTATATGCGCACGAGCGGTCCTGCATCTTCTCTGCGCATAGCTATACGCATATACAATGCACAATATATACAATATATATATATACGCGGGACCAAGTACGTGACTCACGCGCTTTCGGCCTGTTTAACTTGGCGAGCCCGCTTTGGCTGCGCTGCTGCGCGAGCGCGCGGCCATTGAAAACTTGGACGAGAGAGAGGAGCGTCGTAAATGAAACTTGGACGTGGACTTGTGCGCGCGAGAGCTGCCAAATGTATATTACTTTACTGCTGCGCGCCGAGCCGGGAACTTGCTTTTTTCTTTCCCGTTTTTGCAGCCCCCCAGCAGCAGCTAAGTATAGGCCTTCGGAAAATCGAACAGGTGCCGAAGTTCATTGCGACGAGGACGACGGTGCGGGGGCGTCCGATTTTTTGCCGCCGCTCGAACCCTTCGCCGCGCTATACGTATCCTTTATATTGCTTAATTGCTGCCAGGTAAGGCCGTATACAGGCCATATTATACGATCTGTGTACACTGTACACGCGGCGATTGGGGGATTAGTTTTAAGGTGGACACTTGCTCGCTTCATTTCGGGGATTATGCACCTCGCGTGTGCTCTCCACGCGCATACAACTTAAGCGCTAAAGAAAACAAGTGGATTCATTGAAAAGCGCCAAGAGGAGTTTAAAGGCTCGCACAATCGCTCCAAAGTCCGCACTCAATGTATATAGGTAGAGAGGGAGAGCGCCGCGTTCTGCAAGCGAGCTGCAGCGAGCGAGAGCTATACCCCCGGAGGTACACGATAATCTGCTATTATACAGAGCTTTTTCTTTGAATTATGCGAGCAGAGGCTCGAGTGGCGAATCGCCGGTGCAGCGCCCGCGCGCCGGCCGCTATAGGTCTAGGCCATTTACCTGCGAGAGGAAAGCCTTTGACACACAGACTGCACGCTTAACCTTCCGTGTTAACCGAAAAAGATTTGCTTTTCTCCACGGCTATAATGCTGCATTGCTGCACACTTCAGACTCGGCGTATTTCGACGTTTCTCTCCTGTAAGAATTGCAAACATTGTCGGGCTACAAGTGCTTTGCGTCCCATTAAGCTCTTTGTCAATGAAACCTCTTGTTGTAGAAACAATTTTTTCCTTTCTCTCTCATTCAAAATGCTTGCCTATACGCTAATTTTCATTCTTGTCGATGCGCATTAAATCAGCATCGAAATTCCACTATAACTCTTTGCTACTAATGTTAGTCTCATTTAATGTAACTTTATACTACGCGCATAAAAAATGCTCTTTCAATTTTCCTACGAATTGTTTAGGAATAAATTTTCTGTAAATTTATGTAAACCGCGATTAACATATAGAGGATAATTAGAAAGGTGCAATATATATATTAAAAGTTTGAATTACGCGTTACAATAAAACATTAGGTGAATAATGTATACGTAAATAAATTAAATTATACGAAAAACCAGACCACATAGTTATATGTTCATAAATATACTCTTTTGCAGAATTCTGATCTGATGCCATATGAAATATAAACTTAAAACTTGACGAGAAACATTATCGAATACAATAAAGAGTAACTTTATAACTTTTGGTATCATTAATAGTTTCATCATTATATTTTTCCATCTGCTGTATCAGGGCTCAACTTGAATTAAAATCACTAAAAAATCATGATTCTACAAACCAAAATAAGATCAACTTCTAAGCGAATGTCCGAAACGGAGTGACAGATTCTCACGAGAATCAAATGATCTGACCCATACGTTTGAAGACTGAAAAAACTCGGGGGCGAAGTCTTGTTAACACATCATATCGGCTTGCGTAAAGGGAATCGATAATCTTGTTAAATTGTACACAGAGTTAATAGGCGTGAATTAAAGCTCGAAAGAATGAGCCGCGTTTCTGAGCTTCGTGTACGGCTGCACGCGAGCCGTCGGCCGAATCTGCAGCAATAATTGCAGTGGCGATTTCGCGCTCGGGCGCAGAGAGTTTAAAAGAAAACGTCCCTTATGCGTCTCGGGGTGGGTGAGAGAGAGAGAGAGAGGGGGGGGGGACGAGAGAGAAAAAGCTCGCTCGGTGCAACTCTCGTCATAAATGGCTAATCCCCCGAAGGATCGGCCTCGTAAAACAATCGGCAGAATCCCCAAATATATAACGCACGCGCGACGTCGCACAAGGTGCAATAATCTGAGACAGTGCACTGCGCTCGTGCGATGCGGCCGAGGCGATAAAGCGTTAGCAGTTAAATCGTCCGAGCAGTCTCGAGGCATTATAGAGCGCGGGGTGGGGGGCAATAAAGTTTTGTTGACCAGGGTCGCTGACAATCGTAAAGACGTCGCTCGATCGGACCCGGCACGACGACGTCGTCGTCGTCGTCGTCGTCTCTCCGCGCCAACTTTTCGCAGATTCTTCTCTCTCCCTCTCTCGCTATATAGCGAGTTGTGTACCCAGCGCGTGCAGAGCGAAAGGAGCAGACTCGCCCGGAGCAGAAGAAGCGGCGGAGAGAGAGAGAGAGAGAGGGAGGGGGGGGGGGATCGGAGAGAGAAGAAAAGAGAGAGGGTCCGGTGGGCTGGTACCCAAGGTTATGGAGGTGGCCAAGGAGGTGGGACTCCGCAGCTCGCCCTCTTTGCTCCATTCTTTCTCTCTCTCTCTCTCTCTCTCTCTCTCTCTCTCGCTCGCGCATATAGCGGCCGGCAACTCTGTCAAGTGTGCGCGTAGGCAGTCACGGCTCGACCGTAACGCTAACCGGCCAACTCTCTCGCTCTGGCGTGCGCGCGCGCGCGCTCTCTCTCCCTCGCTCGGCGTAAGGGGGGTCTGGCGGCGCGCTCTCCTAGCAGCCTACTAGTCTCTTGTCATGTGGAGAGCAACTGACCGCACGAGGGGCTTCCGCAGTTGAGCGACACCATGTGACAGGCTCGCTCGCCAACAAGAGTGAGGAGAGAGAGAGAGAGAGAGAGAGAGAGAGAGAGAGAGAGCGCGGTCGGCCAAGTTCCTCTGCAGCCGAGACTAAGCGTACATACCTACGGCTATAGCTACGCTACCTATATACCTATATAGTATATTATATATCGGTGCCACAGTGCAGAGAGTGCGTGCGAGACAGGTGCCGATCCTGCCCCACCCCCCCTCCCCTCCCCCTTCTCTCTCTCTCACTCGGTACCTAAGCCGCCGCAAGATCGGTTCGCCAGTGTTGAATTCCGTTCAGTCCATCAGTGTGCGAGCGTGTGATGCTGTCAACAGGTGCTGATCCACACTAACTGTACCCCGACGCGTGTACGCACACACGCGCGCGCGCGTGCAGTCTATCCTATACAGTCGCCCGCACGTATACACGCATCGCGTATACGAGACACGCGAGTGTGCCGTCGCGCCGCGGCAGCTGCCTTCAGGGATTTCGATGCGTTTTCCGGGATCTGTACATCAGTGACGTTTTGCAAGACGAGTGAAGGTGGCCCCTCGTATGCGTTATGCTACGAGTTGTGAGAGAGATCAACATTTTGTGCGAGAGCCCCGATCTGGAGAACGACGACAGAGCGCACGAGGCGGCGCAGGATCGTAGGCGTTGACGCTTCGCTTCGAATTTTCCCAGGTAAGCAATTGCCACGGACGCTTTGACAACGGCCTAACTGCACTTTAAACAATCTCACGGGCTCATTGTGCGCGCCTTGAGTCTACTCGTAAAATGAATAATCTTCCTGCGCGGAGAGCGCGTGTAATAATGGCTTTCGCCTTCGTCGTCGTCGTCGTCGTCGTCGTCGTGTCGCGATTCCTCGACTGCGGAGGGAAAAAAATTGCTGGAAATTAGCAAAAGGATGAAACTCTGGTTGACCAGCCTTTCTAATGGCAGTGGAGCAGCTATATACGCTCCAGTCCGCGATATCGACGGGTCCCTCTCTCTCTCTCTCTCTCCTGCACTTTTGAATTTGCGAAACAGCTGAAATTAGCCGAATACACGCGCCGCGTACCGCCACCGCCGCCGTCGCGATTTTATTACGAAATTATAGCGGCAGTAAAATGCCAACATTCCAAATGTGAACGTAATGAATCATGCATTGTTCTGGGAAGCCGAGGCTAATTGTGCGAGTCTCGCGCGTATTTTCCGCATTTATCGCAGCTTGTATTTATATACGTATCCGTCCTTTCCCGCACACTATAAGCATTTCCACGCCGAACAGCCCACCGAGCGATAAAAAACGATACATCCAAGATTGTCTGTGCTCCGCTCTACACTTAACTCTGCGAATCATTGGAAATAACGCGAATTCTCGCTCGATAATCGACCCCCCCCCCCCCCCCGACTCTCGGAAAAGTCCAGAAATATCAAATTCCCAGCGCGGCCTCGGCTGCGTTACGCATTATACGGACGATATTCTCGGACGCACCATCGTTCTCTCGAGGAGACATCCTTGGAGAGGCGCTATGCAATGTTCCGGCAAGGATTCGCACAATATCGGCCGCCTATATATAGTGCAGTGTGCGCGTGGCTATTTAAAAGCCATCGCCCCCCTGCTCTCTATATAACTCCTCGTCGACTGCTGCTCTATATACCGGCGGACACCCCAGCGGCACACGAGCTCTCGCCGTGCATGCGATCTCAACCCTTTTCCTACACACGTACACGTAGAGCGTGTGTGCGCGTGTGTATAGGTGCGGGAGAGATCGTCGTTTCTCCGTCGCGCTGCAGTACGCACTTATATGGCGAAACGCACGAGCCGAGCCCTGTGTACTTTGCATGTGCGTATGTATGTATAATCTGTGTATATATGTGTGTGTGTGTAAATGGGGAGTTCGGTTATAAGCTGTTCAGGCTGTTCTTCTGCATACGTTTATGGGGTCGAGAGACAGAGCGTGTAGGCGAGCAAGTTGAATTGCCGATAAGGCTTGTAATTACTTTGGCTGGAAATATTCGCATGAAGAGGAGAGAAGTGCCAGGGTATGATTGTGTACTAGAACCTTTTTCTTTTTAGGGAAGCGGTGGGGGGGGGGGGTGTAATGAATGTTGCTGGCGCTTGTGAGTTTTTCAATCGATGCAATTGCTAGCGATAGCTGTTCTAGAGTCTTGTTAGTTCAAGTATTTTGATTGTAGTAAAGATTCAACAAGCCATTTTTTAGCGCATTCAATAAAATCTAAGTAAATTTATATTTATATTTATAATGCACTTTGAACGGAGCTTTGAACTTTTTTTGTTGCGTCCGTTCCAAAATAGATATTATCATTGATTAACAGATTCACTTTATTTACTGCCTATAAGATTGCATTTGATACTTTTATACTTGACACAACTGTTTCTTCTGGTCGACCAGTATTTCCAGATTCTAAACTCTGGATTCTACACTCTCAGTTCTGTACTAATCGCTACCTCGTCCCTCCGGTGGTTTGAGTAATTTTGTTCTATTAGCGAATACCATATTTTGAATCAATATTGTTTAGCTTTGTCTATTTTTTGCGATTTTTCGCCAATCAGTAATAATATTCTGAATAAAACCATCCGCTCTCCTGTTATTTTTGCTTCGCCAACGACTTTTCAAACTGAAATTCCACGTAAGTAGTAATTTGCAAATTTCGATGTCCTCGTAAATACGAGAGCATCTGAAAGCTGAGTTTCGGGCAAAAGGTGAAAAAACTCGTGGAGCCTATTATAGCGCTTAATAATTCCTCGGAATCAATTGTAATGCCCAGCGGAATTCATCTGAGAAGGAAGCTCTCTCAGCTTCCAAATTGCGTCTGGCTGGAAAAAAGTATGAATCAGAGAGAAAATTTGGCCGGCGAAGCGGCCATAAAATTTGCATAGATGCAAGCGCATATGCATGCATGGCAAATGCCACGCGAGCCGCAAGCAAATACACAGAGAGAGAGAGAGAGAGAGAGAGAGAGAGAGTGACAGGGGGTAGAAAACCGCGAGAAGGAAGACTACACTAGCATGCATGTCTACAGCGCAGCATCAACATATACCTCCAATACATCTACGCGATGCTCGGACGGCTCCCCCTCCCCGCGAATGCACACGCACAGTGGGCGTACGGTGAAAAAGACGTCGGAGGAGAGCGAGAGAGAGAGAGAGAGAGAGTGCGAGAGGCGTCGCGGCGCCGGCGTCGCGAGGGAGGGAGAGAGAGAGAGAGAGAGAGAAGAGAGAAAGAGGGGAACTGTTACACTCGCGCGTGAAGTAGTGGAGGGGGCGGCAGCGCGTGGGGGGAGTCGAGGAGGGGCGCCTAACGTCACCGGCGCATTCACTCACCGGCCGTCGCCGACTAAGGCCGCAGCACGCAACCCTCGACGCACGGTTAGTCTCTCAGCGCACACAGTAGACGGAGAGCAGCGCAGCCGGCGAGCCACCCGCGCTGCCTCCCCCCTTTTTTCTCAAAATTCAAGCGGACCTTTTTCGTTTCACCTCTTCGGCCGATCAGTTTTTTGCTTTTTCAACGATCCACGACGAGTCAACTGCAGCACCCCTCCCGCGCAGCGCCAGAGACGTGTCAACGTGCTGTTTACCACCTTTTTCTATCGACATTGGCAGACAGAGAGAAAAAGAGAGAGCATGTGTTGCGGAGCAGTAGCTATAGCTCAGGCCTTGCGACGCTGCGCACGGGTATCAGTTCTGGATTGTATAACGTGAAGTGACAAGAGTATACGCGCGAGTGATACATGAATCTATATGTAGTCGTTTTGAGTTGTGAGTTCGACAAATTGCCGTAAGGAAAATCAAAGTGTCCTGGATCCTCCCTCCACGTCGCATCGCAGGTGCAGCCGAGTCGGAAAGCGAGAATAGAGAGAAAGAGAGAGAGAGAGAGAGAGATGACGATGCGCTCGCTAAGCGTTTGTCGATGCAGCCGATGACAGTGAGTTGTTGGGATTTATTCATTTTCACTATCTTTCCAATCTATCTATCGGGTGTATTGGGCGACTCACCGTCGACGACCGCTATAAGTTATATACCTGTACACAAGCTCAATGTTTACATCGAGTCACGAGCGTGTAGTTTACCCGCACCCACTATAGACGCTCTCGCGTGTACTTATACGTGAATACGCGCAAAGGAAAATCCATCGACAGCCACCGAATTATCTCGCGCTTCTTTTCTCGCGTCTCACGCGATACATATCGAGAGAGCCGCGCGAGGGGATAAATCAGCGCGCGACGTTTGCGTAATTTCAGCCGCCATAAAAGTCACATGCCGGGCACGATTCGCGAGAAAAGCTTTAGAAAGTTTGCTGAAAACACCGGTTGCCAGGTCGTCTCTCTCTCTCTCTCTCGCGCGCGCGCGCTCTATGCACGTACACATGTGCGCGTCTCCCGTTCATCATCCGCGCGCGCGCTCCTGGCTCCGCGGGCGCTTTCGCGGCGTAAAACTTTCGAGAAACACATAACGTCCTCTCTCTCTCTCTCTCTCTTTCTTTCTGCGTTCGCAAAAGCCGCGTAAAGTAAATCAGTGCAACTGTTTCCCGGTAGACGAGCGTAAAGCATATCACACGCAGGCATAAAACTCGTCGCGAGTCATCGCTCATACTCTCGAAAAGAATCAGCGGCGATGACGCGCTGGAAAATTGCTCTCGAAAAGATCAGCTGATCATCCGCGCGCGCGCGCGCGCGCGAGGGGGCTACTTCTATCGTGTCTCTATGTGTCTGTAGCTCTACGCGTACGCTCTACGTATACGGATATAGGTATAGAGAGGACGTTTTGGCGCGCTCGATCCACGTGACGGAGCCGCTGCAGCCCTCGCGCTCTCTCTCTCTCTCTCACTGTGCAGCCGGTGTCGGCTTTCGCCGAGGACGAATCGAGAGAGGAAAAAGAAGCGGACTCGGGTTTCAGCTGCGAGCGCGCATTGTCTCATTTGCCGCGAGTGATTTTCGCCGATATGTATTATGTCCGCCTAAGGGCTCGATCCCGAGACTTTTATTATGACGGAGATGTTGTCGCCCGCGCGCTAGAGAGAGAGAGAGAGAGAGGGGGGGGGACTGTCTCGCATTTCACGCGTATCGGCTTATCCGCGTCTCCCGTAGGTATATGCATGCGCTATACACCCCCCGCGTTTTTCTATCTATAAGAAAAGTCGGAATAATGTTGCATTGTGTTCCTCCTACCTGCCCGTCTCGTATCGTTCGTTACCGGGGAGTATTTTTCTTTTGACATTTCGAGTATCGCGGATTGCGCGCCGTCTCGCTCAAAGCAGTACAGCTGCGGCCTGCTTTGCGCCGAAAAATTTAATCAAAGCCGATGCAGACGCACACACACACACACATAATGTATGTACAGTTATAAAGTCGTCGCGAATCGATTCAAAGGAGGGCCATTAATTAAAAACGTTACATTATACAATAGCGGCGCGTCGCGCGTTTATAACACACATCGGAAAATCCGAACAAAGTGCACAGCGGAGTGAGCAACTGTGTGTGATTACTTTTTTTCTCGCGCGCGCGTGCAAAACTTTTGTTCGGTTCGTGTTTATCTATTATCCGGGCGCAGCCGTTAACGAGCACGGGACTTCATTAAATCCATCGAAAAGGAACGCTCGCATGCGAATTTGCAAATGCTGCTTCAGCCCCCAAAGGCTCGCGCGACAAATTTAGCTTTTCTCTCTCTCTCTCTCTCTCTTTCTCTCTTTCCGGCATACGAGTCAGCGTATATGCGTGTATATAGGTATACGTGCATTGCCGAGTGAGTGACTGGGAGAGAAATTGAAACTTCGAGCTCATGTGAGCCGAGGGAAAAATGCGCGGGCGCCGATCGTTTGTCGATCTTTCCTTTTTGCTCGCTACGTATTAACGCAGGGGGCTGTACACGTGTCAGTTTGACAACAAAGTTGCCCGGCCCGAGTTTGTCCGGCTCCTCCATAGGGCCACGCGCTGCTCTTGCAGCGTTAAAAAGTCGCTTTGCTCGTTCTCCCTCTCCCTCTCTCTCTCTCTCTCTCTCTCTCTCTCTCTCTCTCTCTCTCTCTCTCTCTCTCTTTCGCCGTGCTTTAAATTTTCACGCGAGTTTTCACGCGAAATATCCTTTAGCTGCTTTGTACTGCTTAATTTTTTGCGTAGATGTAAGCGAGAAAAAATATTTATTATAAATGATTGTTTTAATATTTGACTGGTAGGCTTGATGTTTTCTATTGCACGGTATGTTTAACAAGTATTTTCATATATTTTTACTGATATCATTTATCAATTAAGTATATAGTCTGTGTATTATGCATTTTATAGTTGTTGAGGTCAATGAAATGTACGAATCAATTTTTTACGATCGTTATCAGGCTTAAGGGTGGAAAATGTTTAATTGAATTTTAAAAACGGCGTGATCGTGTTTCCCATTGCGAAACAGCAGTAGATATAAGAATGTAATGAGCGCCGATTGTCTCATTTGTAGGCCTTGCAAAATTCGCCAATCGACGAATGCAAATTCGCTCATGTCGAGCTCCCTCTCTCTCTCTCTCTGTCTCTCTCTCTGTCTTTCTCGCGCGCGCGTGCACGCCATAACCGATGGCATATTTCGAGGAACACCGCTTAAGTTGTGGAAACGGGTTGTATAATAAATTGGACGCTTACACAAATTGCGGCGGCGGCGGCGGTGGCGGCAGCGGCGACTAAATTGCATTTGCGACATACGCGTGTGTTATATACATGCTTCGCTGCAGGATCGCACACTGTATAGACACATTCCGCTCTCTATATCTCTCGCCGTGTGACTTTGCGCAAAATTTCTCTCGCTCGCGGATGTGCGCGCGGAACCGAGAAAACTGCGCGCGGCCTTCTCTCGCATCTCGGAAATGTCAAACGCACGGATTATCTTGGTCAATTAGGCGTACACGCGGAAACTCGGGCTCTTATCCAACCAGGTGTACGCGTATAGCGAGCCCGTGCGCAAGCGCGTCGAAAGTTGCCGGATAAATCGAATCGGAGAGGAAGCGAGCATCACACGTGAAAAATCCGAGCGATTTCGCAGCTGCAGCCGAGGAGAATCGTCGCGAGTCTCGTGGCAGCGGCGGCGGCGGCGGCGGCAGCGATTGCTCAAGTTTTCCAGTAGCGCGCGCATGTATATAGTATGCCGCGCTCTTTCTCCCTCTATGTGTCGGCGGCTGAGAGCTGCGAGAGAGGCAATATTTTGCCCCGCAACCTGTCAGCCAGATACGCTCTCGCTTTCACCTTATAATGCTCGGGACGGCTCGCGGGTTCCCGCGAAAATTGACACTTGCTCGGGCGCGCCGCCGCCACTGCAATTGCCATCGTCCGTTAAATAGTCGCGCATGGCTCTTCCTCTATCGTCTCGTCCCGGCGGAGCGACTAACAGGAGTTTTACGATTTTCCAGAGCAGCAGCAGTAGCAGTAGCAGCGCGCAACGAAAGAAAAGAATCGGAAAACGAGCTGGTACCTGGAATCCGGTCAGTTGCATGGAAGTGCGAGGGAGGAAGGAGTCACAGGCCATCGCGAGACTAGGAGGAGGCGACGGCGGCAGCAGCAGCAGCAGCAGCAGCAGCAGCTGCGCTCTGGCAAGCACTGCTCGTGGAGAGACCGAGTAAGAGACAGAGACGGAGAGAACGTGGACCCGCGGAAGGATGTCGAGCAGCGCCGCGGAGGAGAGCCCTGACGGAATGGCCCTACAGTCCCACTACTCGCTCAGGTGGAACAACCACCAGGCGCACATACTCCAGGCCTTCGAGGCACTGCTCCACGCCGAGGTCCTCGTCGACGTGACCCTCGTCTGCGCCGAGACCAGCCTCAGGGCGCACAAGGTCGTGCTCAGCGTTTGCAGGTCAGTCACCTTAATTGTCCCTCAATTATCCTCTTATCTTCTTTTGTAATCCAACTATTAAACAATTAAATCGACCATCAGCTGTGTCCCGTCAGCTAATCGAACCCATAGCTATTGCTGCTTCGCAAAACGTAACTTCATAAGACAAAATATGTAGTTTTAAATTTTCTTTGAAGGCAATAGTAATTATATTGGTACTTTTGCATTTATCAATTTTTCCGAAACGTTAGGTAGAGTTGACAATTACTGATTAGCACAGAGTTACACTACTTAGGAGAACTGTACATAATTATTGAAAATGGATAGAAATTAAGTGTGTGTGAGAGTGAGTAGGTGAGCGGAAAGAAAAGGCAGAGGAGTAATGGTGATTCGCTTAATTTTGCAGTCCATTCTTCGAGCGGATATTCGCGGAGCATCCGTGCAAACATCCCGTGATCGTGCTGAAGGACTTCCCCGGTCGGGAGATCGCGGCGCTGATCGACTTCATGTACCGAGGCGAAGTGCGCGTCGGCCGCGAGGACCTGCCCGGACTCATGCACGCCGCGGAGAGCCTGCAGGTGAGGGGGCTCGCCTCCTCGGAGCCGCGGCCCGCCAGCCCGCCCGAGACGCCGACGACCGACGTGCTGATGCAGGAGCCCGCGACGCCCGAGCCCGCCCGCCACACGCTCAGCCCCCAGGAGGACGACGAGGAGAACGCCTCCGAGTGCTTGACTCCCTCCTCGAGTGCCGGCGGCCAGCACTCGCTCCTGCCCCGAGACTTTGGCCGCCTCGAGCGTCTCGAGCGCCTCGAGCGCCTCGAGCGCCTCGACCGCCTCGAGCGCGAGCACAGACTGCCCCACATGGGCCACCTCAACTTCAACAACCTGCGCGAGCTGCGGGACAGCTGCGGCTCGCCCCTCATGCCCAGGCGGAAGCAGGCCAGGCCCCGGAGGCGCTCCGGCGAGCTCGTGCCCCAGGACCTCAGCCGACCCCACCCCCCGCCCAGCCTCAGTCCGCCCAGCCAAGGCCTCAACCTCAGCAGCAGCAGCACGAGCAGCAACAACCCGCGAGAGCAGCAGCAGCAGCAGCCCCAGACGCCGGAGCAGCAGCAGCAGCAGCGCTCGCCCTCGAGTCACGAGAACCGCTGCAGCGAGCCGGAGCCCGAGTCGGAGCAGCAGCCGCAGCAGCAGCAGCAGCAGCAGCAGCAGCAGCCGCCAGCACACGAGGAGGTCGCGGAGAACCTCTCGATGAAGCGCGAGCTCAAGCGCTCGCTGTCGCCCTCGCCCTCGGTCGACGGCCACATGCTCAAGTCGGAGAGCGAGGCGGCCAGTAGCCCGCGGGGGTCCCCGCTCGCCGCGACGACGGGCGGCGGCAGCGGCCTCCACCCGGACGCCTCCTTCTCGGACCTGCCCGTCGCCGGACTGACGGCCATGTCGGCGCTCTCGCTGACGCCGCCGCACCACCACGGCAGCGAGTACCTCACCAGCCTCGGGCAGTTCGCCGCGCAGTGGCTGCCCAACCATCACCACCAGCAGCAGCAGGGCCAGCACCCGCGGCATCCGCGCGACGGCAGCCCCGGCAAGCCGGGTGGCGGGGCCCAGCCGCCGCCGCCCCCGGGCTTCCCCTACCCCCAGGGCGAGTCGCCCCTGGCGGCCCGCGGCGCCTTCCCCGCCCTCGACGGCATGACCCCGCTGTTCCCGCACGGGCCGCCGCTCGACCTGCACGACAGCTTCAAGCCCGAGAGCTTCCACGGGCTGTTCGTCGGCGCGAGCCTCGGCCACCACCACCCGCACCACCCGGGCAAGAAGTCGAAGAAGCACCGCTCGGACGGCATCCCCCGGCGCTGGAGCGACCACGCGCGCGGCCTGCCCGTCTGCCGACCCAAGGGCCAGCACAGCGCGCCCCGCGGCGGGCCGCCCCGCTCCTGGACGAACGCCGACCTCACCGAGGCCCTCACCATGGTCTGGAACAAGAAGATGACGACCTCCCAGGCCTCGCGCGTCTACGGCATCCCCTACAACAGCCTGCTCATGTACGTGCGCGGCAAGTACGGCAAGAGCCTGAAGCTCGAGCAGCTGCGCAGGGACTGCACCGCCGGCGAGGTCATGAACTCCCTGAACAACAACGCGGTGAAGCCGATCGAGCCGCCGCCGCCGCCGCCGGGGCCGCCGGGGCCCCCGAGCTCCGGCTCGAATCCGAGGCTGCCGCCCCTGCCGCCGGGCCTGCACGAGGCCGAGGCGAACTTCGCGCACCACCCGCTGCTCAGCGGCGGCCTGGCCCAGGGCTTCTTCCCGGACTTCGCCAACTTCCCGGTGCCGGTGAACATGGTGCACCTGCTGCCGCCGAGCGAGCAGAAGGCCTTCGAGCCGCCGACGAACCCCCAGCCGGGCAACAACAGCGCGAGCAACGGCCAGCAGCAGCCGCAGCTGCAGAGGCCCCCGCCCCCGCTGCCGGAGGACGAGCAGCTCAGGAGTCGGAGCCCGACGCCCGAGCGCATGAGCCTGCCCGAGGGCCTCATGCCCCCGCCGGCCCAGTCGGCCCCGGCCCTGCTCCAGCAGAACGGAGCCGACTGAGCCCCGCGGAAGCCACGCCGGCCGGCCAACCCCCACACAAGACTGAACGCGCACCTACGCCAGGGTAACAAGCACGACGACCTTCCCGTTCTTTCGCCCGCCGCAGCCGAGACCCTGCTTTACTACTACTACTCCAGCTCCAACTCTTCGTATTGATCACTCTCATTCGTGAGAGCTCGACTCGAGCTGCGCCGTCAACTCCTCGTCAACTCCTACTCTACGGTTTCGCCGCCGTCTTCGCTCTTCCTACTGCGATTTTCTACACTCCCGATGTAGTCCTACTCTTGCGTTACAGCGTCCTACCTTCTTCTATATATCTGCACAAGAGGCAATAACCGCGCGTAGACGAGAGACGCTCGCTAAACTCGCCCCGTGTCTTCTCCGTCGAGCGCGTATCAACGGCCAAACGATGTGTCTATCCTACGTACGATTAAATGCGCATGCCGAGCCGCCGCGATCGTCGACGCTCGACGCTCCCGAATCGCTCCTGGTACACGCGCTCCAACCCCCGACACTCGTTACTCTATACGCTCGTAGAACGATGGACTGACGCGGCTCTCTCTCTCTCTCTCTCTCTCTCTCTCTCTTTCCCCACCTCCGTCTTGGTTCCACCCGACTTTTTTAATATACTTTGCGCGACTCGCGCGCGGGAGACCAGGAGCCGAGAGAACCGACGCGTCGACGATCGCCGCGCGCGCGACCCCCCCCCCGCAGCTTCACGCTATCTCTAACGATTATGTAAAACGCGACACAACAGTTCCTGCAATATACACAAACACAGAAAATACGAGATCGGATAAATCTATTATCAATAAATATATATATTATACCAAATAGCTACGACGAATCGGCGAGGATGTGATAAGCGAGCGAGATTATAAGCCTCGGCGCTTTCTATTATACGGACAAAAGAGCACATTGGCGAGCGTCCCGATGGACTTTCTTTTTCCTTCTTGTACACACACACACACACACACACACACACACACACACACAGACACAGAGGGCCGCGAGCGTGAATTGTCAAATTGTTAATCGCCGGCCTCTGCGCATGGCCCGCGCGAAAGTCTATTCTCACCGGCCGATGCGGAGAGTCGCGTTGCGCGATCGACGTCGATTTTTCCTCGATCTATTTCGCTCGAAATTTTTCCCGCTTTTTTTCCCTTTCCACTTGCTCTATGTTTGTTTTGCCCCGTTGCGCGAGATGCTTGCGCGTGGGGCTACGTATCGCGTCTTAATTGATTCTCGCGGGGGACCCATTAAGCGATGAGGAAATTTCACAGTCGAGCCGCGCGCGCGCTTTTCTCTCGCATCGGCCGACGAGCGTTGCTTCTTACACGCCGCAGAGGAAAAAGCGTCGATTGTTTGTGCGACGGCCCGCTGTTATTACTTGTCCGTGCGAAATCTTTTAAACGATTGTAATGCGATTTATATTCGAGTTGTGTACAAGGTGATATATAATTCATAGGATTATACTCTTTTTTTTTTTTTTAACTATGCGATGTTTTCGAGAGCGATTTTTAAGCAAATTGTCGTTTCCTTAGTGATTCTTAATTTAATTCCGCGCTGACGTGCAATACGATGTGTAATATAATATTGTGTGTGTTAGACCGAATCGACGAGTTTCGAATTTTTTTTTTTCGTTTTTTTTTCAATGTAAAAGAATCGTCGTCGACAGTATTCAGGTTTTTGGACAATTTAAATGTAATAAAAAGCTTCGACAAATTGACACAATCGAACCTGCCGATCGTTTTTCTTTATCTTTCGTTCATTCTCGACTGAGGGACAAGGTGCAATAAAAAAAAAGAAGCAAAAACGTCGCAAGAAGAATCGGGGGACGAGCGTGCGGTATAAATACACAGCGATCTTCATTTCTTTTTTCGGTTTTTCATTCCTCCACGTGCGAGAAATCGGCGAGTATCGCGAGTGCAAACTTTGGGAGACGTGCTTAGTCGCTCCCTCGCGACGCGCAGTGTAGAGCGCGGGGGAGGGAGACGAATCCAAGAACTGAGGCCACGATGAATTTTCTAGTAAGCACAATGAGATAAAAAGTAAAGATGAACAAATTATTATAAAAGAAACAAAGCGAAATAATGCAGGCGACGAACGCGATGCAAAAGCCGCGACGTGCAGAGTCAGGATATTTTCGCAAGCTCTGACGCGGCGCTTGCAAGCTCTAGACGGGAGGGGGATAAGGCTCGACCGCGCGGGAGACTTTGTAAATCGCATTATTAGACCAGAATTTTCGACAACAATATTTCGACAACCAGACGGAAGCGCAGGGTAACTAACACATCAGGGATAGCCACTGACAAATCTACGATAGATAAAAAAAAAGAAAAAAGTTACATATTAAACTATAATGGTAAAGAATAATAATTCATTAAACGAAAAAGGGGGGTGAGGGAGGGAGAGAGAAAGAAAGAGATGCAAAGAGTATAAATCGCGTACAATTATATTGCGTTTTTGAATATAAAGAAAAAAAAGAAGTAATTAAATACGATAAAGTAGTATCACGAGCGCAGGAGAGTGCGAGAGTGTGCGGTAGGGTTTTCCACGATATACGCGGGTGTGGCAAGTCGTGTAATTTCGAATTTTCCGTTCGATCGTCTCGTTTCTTTCGTCGAATCTGTGTTGTTTTGTTAATAAGCGACGATGTATATGATATATAGTGAACAAAGTGTCTCGCGGAGCGATGGGGCAATAAACGCGCAGTCACGTTAACGAGAGATATTTAAATATAAATATGGATAAACACAGACAATTAAGGAGGAGCGCGCGCGTTTGTGCAAATATAATATATATACAGTATACACGCACGTGGGTTCAAATGATTGATATTCGAGCGCGTGAAAGCCGTTAGCGTTTAAAAGGGAAAAGCGTCGAGAGCGCGAGAGCGAGTATATGTGGACAAGAATTTCGGTACAATAAGCGATTAAGTAAATTCTTAAGTAGCGACCACAGGCTTTCGGCCCACCCGAAAATAAAAAAAAGGATGCAGCCTAGCTGTATACAATAAGAAACTGATATTATTATTGATTATTAATACGGATAAATATATATGAAAATATAAATAAATATTATTCTATATGCAGGGTGTTTGGAAAAAAGTCTATGAAACTGCGCTAACGACGGCGCGCGTGTCGCACGCCTCCGCTTCGATTTCGCTTCTTTAATTAAACGTCCCGGCACCCGATGCAACCCTCCTGTTAAAACGTGTCGCCTTTGATCGTGTTTCCGCACGCATCTCTATACAGATATACATATATACGCGCGCATGTATAAAGGGCAGCGAGAGCCACGCGAAAAAATGCGCTCGGCCCAATTCGGAATTTCATTGAAACTATGAGCAAATTACAATTAATCCTCGAGTGGAAGGTCCACTTTTGAATTTCGTTTTTTTTTTTTTGCCGAGCAACAGAAGGCTATGAATTCTATTGAGAAATTCTACACTATAGATACGTATAGTTCTACGACAATTTAGCTTTTAATGGCGTGTACATATTATGATTTCTTTTAAGTATTTCTTGTAAGTAAGTTCGCTGTAAAGATTATTCGTTTCGAAATTTTTCACGCTCTCTCAATTTTAATTATCCGTAAGTTTTATAAAGTGATCTCAATGCAGTGCAGATCAATCATGTTGGTTGTTAAAGGATACATGCGTAGGAATATACTTATACATATTTTTACCTATCTTCCAAAGTTTATTCTTAAAAAGTAATGGCGTGTTGAACACCTCAATAGAATGTTGTACATTTTTCACCAGAATAAAAGAGAAAAGACAAACCTTACATACTCACGTTTTCATTTTATTTTACTTTACACGCACTAACAAACACACCTTATTTTTATTTCAGCAGCATACTCTCACACAATTCGCATGACTCCGAGTCTGGTATAGATCATTGAGCATACACTGGTCTGGAATTAAACTTCTCATCAGAATTCAAACAAAATCTCAGCGCAAATGCCAGCCAGAGAATGCTCAATTGTTTAGCCCCGGATCGCTAAGAACGACACTACATTCGAATTATCAGCAAATTCAAGACACCCACGCGGTTCCCTCGAAACACGCGTGACACTGCACTGCATCGTGCGATCAGCAGATCGATCTCCCGCCATCTCATCAATCGCGTACATACATATTACATATATAATATATATGCCACAGTGCGGGCGTGCGACTCTCGGCCCCCGTCGCTCTAATGGGTCTTAGCAGTTTTTTAATCCGCTCTGGCGAAGAAACAAAAGCAACAAACGGGCAAGCCGCGCGAGCGAGAAAGGAAGAGAGAGAGAGAGAGAGAGAGAGAGAGAGAGAGAAAATGGGCTTGTGCGCGACGTGAGCGACGAGCAAAGCGAAAAGAAAAAGTGAGATGCGTGCGTGTTCGCGATCGTTTGCGTGTTAAAATAATAATAATATATATATACGCGTCGACTGCGCTCGTGTGATCGATACGGGAGTAACCATAGACACATAATGTGATAGAAGGCACCATGTGCAGATTTCAGTATTATTTTGCAGTTATACCGGGAGAATGAGATAGAAAGCGAGCTAGAGAGAAAGAGAGAGAGAGAGATAGCGAATGAGCGAAGCGTACTCCGCGACATTTTTTCAAGTATGCAATCCCAGCATCAAATTCAAAAATGACCAAAATTCAAAGTGACTCACTTAAAATAATGTTTTCTTCATTTTCATTGATGAAATTTGTCGATTATACTGATCTGGCTATATTTTCCTATTACAAGAAAATAAGTCGAGGAGTACTCATTCAACTCTGATAAATGCGTGTGAACGATGAGAGATTGAGCATACCGAAGAATGTATGGTAATTATACAGAAAAATAATGCGCGCGAGAGGTAATTCGAAAATAAAAATGTGTTTCAGTGTCGGCGTGCGTGCGATTTAACTGATAAAAAATATGAGAGAGAAAGAGAGACGAACGTGTCTTTCGCGCGAGGGGAAAGACGAATATTGACAAAAAGAGTGCGCGAGCGCGCGCGCGCGATTGGTTACTTTATTATTAACGACGATGATTATTATGAAGTATAAATATTATATATAAATACATATATGTAGAAATGTTAGTTCAATTTCGAGGAAAAGGGGCGAGCAGAACAAAACGTAAAAATTTTAAGCGGGGACAAAAATAAGTAAAAATAATGAGACGAGAAAACGGTCGGCGCGGGGGCTCGACCGTGCGCGGTATAAGAAAATTCACAAAAAACCAATACATAATGGCCATTTGTTGTTGATACCTTTTCTTTTAAAATTGAAACGCTACGCGAATAAACTCCGGGTAATATTGCACATCAAGAGATCGCATAGATTTAAAATCCGATTTATAAAAGGGAAAAATAAAACGAATCGAATATTCATGGGGGGGTTATCGTAAATGTACATGAAAATAATCTTGTGGCAGATTTGTAAAGGTTGTATTCGAGAATCCAATCGTAGTGTCGATACCATTACACAGATATAATGAATTTCAAAGATTTAAACAAACGAAACGATTATTATATACGAAAACAGAGGAAGAAAAGTAAGAGAGAAACCGATCGTCGTTACGTCGTCATCGTCATGCTCGTTGTCTTCGTTGTCGAATTTATCGAATGAACACAGATGCATATTTATGTATATATTACAGGCGTGAGGTGCGCGTGTGCGAAACTGCCCGAGAGGCGAAGTATGGCGATATCGTCCCATTTGCAGGAAATAACGACTTGGCGCATAAACGAGTCGCTGAAAACCAAATTTTTAGAGAATAATTAAACGGAACGAAATCGAGCCTCGCCTCTCGCAGCTCTTTCTCGACGAGGAGCGCCGCAACTCTTTTTACGAACGATATATATTAACGAAGAGACAAAAGAAAAAGAAACACTAAAAGAAACAATCGATGTGCACAGCGTGAAAGTGCTCGTTAGCGGCTCGCAATCGTCCCATGACATATCATCGCATATATTCGCCAAAATGACCGAATTCTTACACGCAAAGCCAATTTCCCGTCGATTGCACACATAGACGCTCAACGACACTTTGACGCTGTCTTATCTTCCATGATATTGTCTTCATAGCGTTATGTAACATTGTAGCTCAGCTATTATTATTGTCATTATTATCACGACTAAGATTTTTATTATTATTACTATTACTATTATTACTATTATTATTACTACTATTATTATTATGTTCATCTTTATTATCGATAATCTACAGATTACAATCAGAGTTTGCGTGTTAAACCGTCAGGACAGTACACTTGCAATAGTTTATATCGAATATGGCAATGCAACTCCGATCCACGACTAGAGCTCCAAATTCAATCGTGACTTGTTTGCCTCATCGCCGAGAAAAATGAGACTCGCCACAATTTACCCAACAAAATATTTTACTATATAATATAACTTTTTATGCAGAGACAATGTTTTTTACGTACAAATGTAACAGTTGTTCACAGAATCACAAAGTACAAGCTCGAATAATAGTTGAAACTGGTTATTTTGTTGGCCCGAGTGGAAAGCGCTCTTTCTCCGCGAAGTGACAAGTCGATCGATGCTAAAAAGGAGAGACGTAGCCGAGATCGGATTCGCACTTTTCCGGGACTCCATGCTTGTACAGGAGAACCGCCATCCTAAGTTCCTAACGACACGAGGATGAGATAGAACGATTATCCGACGAAGTATTATCTTAATTGTTGAGTGAGAGAGAAAGAAAGAGAGAAGGAGAGGAGAGAGAGATGCCTGTAACGCGATAGCATTGTTTTTATTTTTTCCGTACGTTGTAAATAGAATCGGGACGCGCAATCGGTTATTTATTGCGTATTATATAGACAGATATATATATATATACATATATATTTATCTACATGTGAATTTCGTATGACGTTCTTCGGATACAACCTTTGATCGACGAATGCGTGTGAATGCGAGGCAATCTATTCGTTTGAGAAGTACTGTATGAACCAGAGAACGACCGAGTGAGAGTGAAACAGAGAGAGAGAGAGAGAGAGAGCGAGAGAGTAATGCGAGAATCAACGGATGAAAATAAAAGTAATAGAAACTGGAAAAAACCAAGCGATCTTCGCGCCACGAACAACGATTGTGTTCGAAGGATGCGCCAAGCGCGTTGTCTGCTTGCCGGTCCGCGCCACAGATGGGGCGACCAGTTGGTACAGTCGATAAGCTTGGTCGGCGAAATCTACTTTACCGACGAGAGCGTCGATAAATATCGATCGTCGAGGTGTGACCTACAGTCGATCAGTTGCTCGCAGCTTGCCACTCTTCGTGGCGCGAAAATCGCCGAGCCAGGCTCAGATGTGAAAAAGTAAAAAACGTAACGAGATGAAAATACCGAAACTTCACGTGTAACGACGAAGAAATAGTTACTTATGCATCGGTTGTGCAGTCACGTAGTTCCTAAGTCGCCCTAGCCTCGCCTCAAGCGCATACAGATACAATATATATAATCATTGATGTCGCCGCTGCTTAATTTTTGTCGTTTGCGAATTGCAGAATACGATGTGAAAGAGCTACGTGCAATTTTCAAGCGGCAAGAAAGGCATCGGGATGAATTACGCTCACATGTGAGGAGAGAATGAGAGGTACGAGAGATGAGAGACATACGCAGTCTGTCCCGCTGCAGAGTAGTAATATACGATATATTTATACTGATTACATGTACCATAAACGAATGATAATACTACTTATATTATACAGAGCCGCCGTCACCCAGTATATTTTTTACAGGTTTACATTGTATTACAGTTTATATAATGTTTGATATACGATAACAATTATTACCACAGAAGCCAACGGAGCTGCCTCCGTGCGGCTCTTACTCTATACGATATATTACAACGTCTTATTACAAACAGAAAGCAAGCGTTCGCGGATCCGCGGACTCGATCGTCTTCGTCTCCTGCACGAGTATTAGACGCGCGCGCGACAAGCGCCACATTACTTACGCTCGTCCTTTTCTTTAGTCTCGCAAAAAAGCCAGCGATATTTCTATACGCCTCTCGGCTCATTAAATTGCCAGCTCTATTATTGACCGCGCCTTTTTCTTACAAGACTGACAAGCTTTCATTTAGAGTTTTGCCCTTGGTTATCGAGCGAAACCTTGCAACTCTGGAATACACGAGAGATACACGGGATAGATAGCTGCGCGCAGACGCTCGCACGGGGCGCACGCATAGACTCGCCGTCGCCGTCGCCGCCTTTCTCGCTCCTATTTGCAACAAGAATGAGAGGAGCTCGTGCGTGCGTGCGTGCGAGACGATTGAGAAAGCTGACTCACGAACGCTCGTGTCGCCGATGATTAAATATGATGGATGCTATAGATACATGTGATACGTTTTACTGCTGGTTACTACAGAGACTTCCTAAGCCCGGTGACGCCGCTGTTGCCGGGCGCCACTAGTTCACTCACGCACACATACCGACTTTTCACAATTTTTTAAAACGGATATCCGATAAAGCTGCTGCTGATTAATGGATTCATTGATTGACCATGATACAATTTACAGAGAATAAATACATTGCGTGCTAATCTTACATTTATAAAGAGTAAATAAATAAAAAACTCATGAGAGAGAGAGAGAGAGAGAGAGAGAGAGAACTGTGCAAGCACCTGCCACGCACAAGCTGGATGAGAGAGTGTGATACGATATATGGTACTCTGCGTTATACGTTCCCATTATTTCTTCAATCACATACGTCGAGGATGCACGTGTGAAGCGAGAGTGAGAGAAATACAGAGCGAGAGAGAATATGCGCACGAGGCTAGGACGAGGCTAGCTACCTTCAAACTTACCCCCATACCTTCAACCTCCCCCCCCCCCCCCGGCAATCTAAATACATTACAAAGACACATACAGACACGCCACATGTATACCACAATGCGAGAAATGTAAGCGAAAAAAAGTTTGCGAAAAAGAAAAATTTGAGTCTGAGATGAAAGTGTATGTTTGAACGATGAGTCTAAAAGTTATGGATTCAGTAATGTAGACATGCGTGTAAGCGATAGCGCGCGACTGTGGCGAATTTTTGGGGAAAAATTTGACTTTCGATTATTCTAGGTGAAAAAAAAAAGAAAATAAAGTTATTGTGCATTTCAATGCGGAACAATTGAGAGGGACACGTATTCATAAATTATCGACTCAGCCAAATCGATTAATCACCCGCCCGCCCTTGTAATGAGAATTACTAATATTAACCCCAATAAACTGTACATACAATTGTATATCTGTCTAGTCGATTCAATGAAATCCTACACTGATCCCTCTTACTTTGTGATCGCCTTACCTTCAGTGCCCTTGTCCTCTATCTAATAAGACTAGGATATCCATCGGAGACAAATATATACAAGGTGTATTAATCTGCAGAGTCTGCTGAAGAAGGCAAAAGTATCGATTTCACGCGCGAATCTCCTATGTGTGACAATGCGGAGCCAAGGCTAGACTCTAGAGTTACAAGAGCTGCATGGAAGGAGCAAAGGAACGGGCCCTAGAAGGTGTAATTTGTAACGCGCGCGACTCCAAGTCTTCGTTTTGCGGCTTGACTCATTACGTGAAGCGACGCGTGAGGAATTGCGGTTTTCCGAGTTGTCGAAACACGTGTTACATATAGCCATCTTTCGCCATTCTCTCTCTCTCTATCTATCCTCGTGCACCGTACGAATTCGAGCCCGACACGCCGGTGGTCAGCGCGATAAAACAGCTTCTGCGGTCTACTCTCGCGCAACGCATTGCACTTGTGAGTCTTCGCGCGCGCCACCATGTATTCCGCTCTCTGACACCCAACCCACTGCTATACAGCAACACCTTATACCCGGGCATGTGCGGTGGTCCGATTAAAGCTATCCCTCTCTCGTGTGTCCTCCTTTGCTCTAGACGCCTCCTTTCTTTTTCCAAATCCCTGCGCTCCATCCGCCAAACTGCTCAATCACAACTTCGCGCAGACAACCTATTCAAATGGACTTGCAATTCGTTATACGTACCGTCGTATTTCATGGGAATTGATAGTGCTGTCACGCTTGTGCTTGAGCATGTGTGACAACGTCAACTGCGTGTCCTGTCATTCAGAAATTTTCAAGCTTCAAAGACCTACTTTTTTTAGAAAAAATATTCTTTATACTACTAGGGGAAAGCCAAATCTTTGATATGCGATACGGATTGTCAAGTTTTTTTTTATAACGTAGCATGTAAATGTCAACATATCGAAATTTAACGTTTACCTGTCGAATTTGAAGCATTGTTTCGCACATGCGAAATTTCGTATAGGAATTCAAAGTAACTAATTAATTATACAGAAAGTTGGTATTTTTAAAGCATAGTTCATCAGAAGTATTTCAATCCCTTTTCGAGCTCAAATAGCCTAACGGCAGATAAGTTCTAATGTAACATTGACATTAACTGGTAAAACATTTGCTAGGCTAATTCGTACGTTCCCATTTTATCGAAAGCTTCATTATTATGGTTCGATTGTTTAATCACAAGAAAATTTTTTGTGATTGTATCATTTTGTTATAGTATAAGTAGTACATGATGTAGAAAGTGTTATGTTTCTCATACGAATCCACCCATATCAGGACTAAGGCGCATTCTGCATCTTTCGAGTAAGAACAAATGACATTTCAAAAAATTATATTTTTTAACTGTAAAGATAAGTTCAGGGGAACGCTAACATTGAATATTTTATTTTCGAAGCGTAAGCGTTAGCCTTGCTCACGCAAGGATTCGTTGATATGCGTCTTTACAAGTATTATCCCTACTCATATGGATTCGCTCATATGCTGAAATCTTGATTCCTGTAGGCAATGCAAATTTCTGTCTGGGCAAAATAATCCGATTACGATTAACAAATGTAATATTGTCAGAGAGGTCGAAATCTCGATAATTCAAAAAGCAAGCGCCCGAGTTCAAAGGCTCTATTTTTATGAAAGCCCTACCTCGGTGAAAGAGAAAAGTAAAAATTCATTGCGTGCGTCGTGTAGTATGACGTCGAAGCCGAGACAGTGAGTGAGAAAGAGAGAGAGAGAAAGAGACAGAGAAAGACAACCCCCCTCCGCCAAATGGGGACTGATAAAAGGAAGAAGGAAAAGGAGGATCGAGAACGCGAGTAGGCGCCATAACGAGCGAAAGAAAGAAAAAGGGAGTTGCCCCTGCAAAAGGTGCATAAAGAGAAACAACGCAGCGCAGCGACGATGACTGCAGCGCGAAGGGATAGAAGGTGAAGCGCTGAAGCGGTGAAGCGGTGAAGCGGTGAAGCGGTGAAGCGGCGAAGCGAAACCCTTGGGACGAAGAAAGCCCATTCGAAATAAGAATAATGCTTGTCGGCGCTGCTATAACGGCGTGCGTGCACGCGGGGACCAGCAACGCCGCGTGTCTTACGTCAATATCGATCCTTATTAGAAGGAGGGCCCAAAGGAACACTAATTATATCTAGGGTTATCACTGTAAATAACAGAGCACATCATATGAGTGGGTATCGCCGATCAACTAACTGATTCTTTGCTCTTCCTTAAATAAATCAATGCCTTGCAAGCATTTTCTTTCTTGTACATTTATTTATACGCACTCGATACTCGAATATCTCATTTTTAATCTGCTTTCACGCAAATTATTATTGCCTGCTTGTAAGAATAATAGAAAAAATGATTTAGGAACGAAGCATATGCCGTGGCTGATTATGCCAGTGTTCAATATAACTTTGAAATTAAGAAAAGAAATTTAGAATTTTAAAACGAGAAAAATTTATGAATAGTTTTATGAATTATTATACTTTATTTTCATTGCAAATGCATTGCCTTATAATTTATTATAAATTAACATTTTGTTAATGTAAAACAATTATTTAACTTTTTTTCAATTATCTCTGTTCCCTTCCCGATATCATTTTCAGCACCCATGCTATACATCAAAAAGTATATTTTTCTTATTTAAAACATTTTATAAAAATCTGAATAAGTATATATCTTATTATTACGAATGATGATTATAAGGCTCCATTTTATAATACCTAATTCTAATTATCAAATTTTAATATAAACATATAGTTGAAACATTCCCTCTATAAAAAAGGCATGACCAGATGTTGTGAAGCCAAGATTCGCGGCTATGTAATTGGCTAATACAGTGCGCATTCGTTGTAGATAAATTTAAATGTAATCCATATTGCTGTTTTATACTATGTATCAGTATATTAATATAATTTTTAATATAATTCTAAGCCTCATTATATAGAAATTTGTGTGTAGCTGTATTAAAAAGTTTGCATTGAAAAAAGTGTCATTTTGGGGCCATTTCCAGTGGCGCCATGGGGCGTCAGAGCGTTAAATATGATGCACTACAGTCTACTACACATGTGTAAGTCCATCGTAAAAACATAACCTCATGACCCTCATGTTGCATTACAATTAAAGTTTTGAAAAAATTCAAATCAATATAGAAAATTCAAAAACAATTGTTTTAAACATTAATTACTGCATATAAATGCTTAATTCTTAATTTATTCTTATCAAAATAATATTTTATCTGCGTCTCCATCTACAGTTTCTTTCAATTCCTAATTTCTACTTTAACCATCCTGGTAGAAAATAAAAAAATGAAACTACTTAGCAGGCTAGCCACTAGTCATAAGTGACTGGGCAGTTGCAAATAAGAGTCACTAGCCTGGCACTGCTTAGAGCAGTAAAGCTATACAGCAGACTACTCACTAGTGATTGACTGAACAGTACTACACAAAACTAAATATGAGCCACTGGCCTGTCACTGCTCAATAATTCATACGCATAAATATTATTAAAATTATAAATATTAATTAATAAATCTAAACATTAATTAAAAATCTATTGTTAATCTAGTGTTAACCTACCGTTAACACAATTTTTTATGTTAAAAGTTTCTACTTACAGCTAACCTACGAATCTATACTATATATTGCAAGGGTTCTGTTATATGTGGTGGGGGTGTAATATGATGTCTTCTTAGCGTTGCAATCGGCTGCTGCTGTTTGCTCGTTGCGGGTAGCTGACTTGTCATAAAAAGAAATAAAAAGACTAAATTTCAACTTATTTTATATACGATTCTAGCATGCACTATACTAATATGACTTTTACATCAAGCAAGCAAAGCAAAAGTACAAGCAGAAAAATAAGCAGTAAATAAAAAAGCTATAAGTCATGCTCCCGATCCTTAAACTTAAAGAAGACAATGGTAGGACACGAGGTAAGGCTGTCAACACTCGCAAATTTAACGCACTGATAGTAAGGTTAAATTACTTATTTATTTGTGAATTAAAGACAATGTTGTTTTTATAAAAAAAGAAACAATGAGTATGCGCAAACAAAAATTTGAGCCCTCTCGGATGTGTGTGTGTGTGTGTGTCAAGGGTGTGTGTTGGGTCGGACTTAGTCGCGAGGCGCTTTCGGAGTAGCGTTCACGCGGTATATAAAAAAAATAAAATCAGGGGGCCAATTTGTAGACAGAGGAGCTGTGTAAGTTTGTACAGAGATGAGTAGAGAGATTGCTAGAGACAGGGGTTTTCGTGCGACCAGAGATGACTAGGTGCGACAAGTTTCCGTTGAGTTTCCTTCGAAGCCAGCGGAATCTCAACGGAAACTCAAGATGCTGCGAAAAATGTAAGCAGGCGAGGGAGGTGGTAGGCCATAAAGAGTCGAGCTTAGGAGCCGTTTTTTCTAGCCGTACTTGAAAATGTGAACGGCTTGCTCGTACCTGACCGCCGCCGAGACAGAGACCATTGTCCCTTCCGCGCTAATCCTTTTATGACGGTAGCTTTCGCGCAAGCAAAATTCAAAATTAATTAAATATGCACATTAACGAAATTTTTCGATTTTTATTTAAACAACAATTTTTCAATAATTAAAATGCAATTTGAATGGTAATTTTCCGATAATTTTAAGTAACAATATCTACTCTAAGAATTTCATGTTGGTTTTCCTCGAGGTTTTCCTATCAGAAAATCGAATAGAAAGCATACAAGGAATAATAATAGTTATAGTACTAATACTAATAATAATAATAGTAGTAGTAGTAGTAGTAGTAGTAGTAATATTAATAATAATAATGATTATTATTATTATTATTATTATTTAAAATAATTGGAATATTTGTTGTTAGTGCAATATTTTATTATCAAGAAATTATTCTGAACGTACTAGGCGAAAATAATAAAATTAATATTATTAATATAAATAATATAATTAACATAAATTAATTATTTATGTAAATATATATCAACATCAAATTTACCGTTATTAATGATGGATTTTCTATAGTATTGTATAGTAAAGCTGTAGATAAATCAACAAAAAATTTCTTTAATTGATGCTTTTTGTAGTAAAATTGAAATTAAAGAATTTTTTAAATTCAATGGCATATACAGCCCAAACAACACTTTTTTATTTATCGAATCTAATTTTTTCATGCAATATTTATTCGAGCGAATTCAACTTCAGAAATTCTGTAGGATTTACCTGTAGCCAGGATTTACTTTTGCTATGATAAATTATGGAATACCTGGTAACAAGCAATTAAGCTTCGAGTTATTCCTAGAATCAGAAAATTTACAACCTTTCATGCTCTAAATTTAAATCTTTTGCCATCGAGTATTTAAGCGAGGCATTTAAATGTTAGTTGACACGCAAACAATCCTTACAGCTTACCAACGACTCCGAAATTCGAATATACGAATGCCTCTTCTGACGGATATCGCCATACCTGCCATCGACGCTTATTTGACTCTGCAACATCAGTTAAGGTACTGTCTCTCTCCTTTTGGGCCCTCCGGAGTTTTGACATAGATTTTTACTTTTCTTCTTTTACCTTTAAATAAAGAATAAAAGGGGGGAAAGAGTTTTCTCTGAAAAGTAAAATCAAAAATTCCACATTACATGGTTGACAAAATTGATTGTATTTTAAATATCAATTAACCGTCATGGGCAACGAAACAAATGAATCTCTCTCTCGAATCAACGACTTTAAATCAAACAGATACAATTCACAACAGCAAGCACCCTTCATAGTTCATGTCGAAAATACTGATTATTCATCTTCAAAAATAGGTAATACAGACCCATTAAAACTAGGAGATTATATTTTGATTAGAGCCAAAATCAATTTTGACCATGTCAGACGAATAGGTCCAAATAAGGTTGAGATCATGTTTGCGGAACTTGATGATGCAAACCAAATAGTAAACGAGAGCAACCTACCTCAGGGCTGGTCTCCGTATATCCCAAATTTCAAAGTCATAAAAATTGGTCAAGTTCACAACATAGACTGCACCTATACAGACGCGAAGCTAAAATTAGCAATAGAAAGCAAATACAAAGACGCGAAGATTGAAAGAATCTTTATAAAAATTAATGACGAGCTCGCGCCTACTAATACGATCAAAATATTTTTTAAAACTATTTCTCTTCCGAGCAATATCAAATTTTTCGGTGTAGAAGTAAAGGTTTTCTCTTATATATTTAACGTGCTCCAATGCAAAGTTTGCTTCCGATACGGACATGCGGCTGCGAATTGCAGCAGGAAACCTATTTGCCCAGAATGCTCCATGGAAACAGATCACCAGCATTTACCATGTGAAAATTCTAAAAGATGTATTAACTGTAAGGGCAACCATTCAGCCCTAAACAAAAACTGCATCAAATACATAGAGCAAAAAGAAATTAAACACGCCATGTCCACCAAAAACATATCTCTTACTCACGCCAGAAATTTATTCAAATCTGGCTGTTTAAACCATTACGGTAATATCGCCGCGACTCGACCTTTCTCGGAAACATTACAAAATTCGCTTACCCCAAACGCAAACACAAACAACTCATACACTATACATAAACGCAAGCGACTAGACGCGAATACTGTTCAGCTAAGAGAAGATGTATCTATTGATCTAAACAAACCAAATTACGTAATAGAGTCTATTGACTCGGATACAGTACCGCACCAAAATTCAAATATAAGCAACCTTTTCTCGGCTGTAGGAACACTTATACAGCAAAACACAATTCTAAATAAAGCGGTTTTTTCGCTCATCGAAGCGATTACATAAGAACGAGATCCAAATCCGAAAATGATCACGCAGGATTTATAAAACTTCATAAAGTTAAAATACTAAATTTTTCACTGTCTTGTTATGTCTCTAATATTTATTTCATTTTAATCTTTTACTTAAACTTACATTTTAACGGTCATGTCTTATATAGAAAAAAAGAAAAATACTCTATCCAACCTCCGGAAACAACCCGGCATGTAGAAACTGTCATTAAACAGCACAATTCCAAATTCCAAACAATACATGTCATCTCTTCCAACCGCATATTTCTAAAATGAAACCTATGACAGAATTACGAGTTTTGCAATGGAATAGTCGTAGCCTGAGAGGAAAAAAACACGAATTGGAGGTACTTTTGAATGAATTTAATGTCGCTTGCATTCAGGAAACCTGGTTAAATGACTCAGATATACTAAGAATTAAAAATTTTAACATTGTCCGAGTTGATAGCGATTCAAACACTCACGGAGGAGGCTTAATCATTGCTATACGGAACGAATTAAGTCACTTAAAAATAAACATCCAAGAAAAATTCCACGGTTTTGAAATAATGGCAGTTAAAGTGAAAATTCATAGTAACTTCTACTATATTTTTAATATTTATCGAGACCATAGAGTAAATCTTGAAAAAAAGCCTTAACGAAACTCATTAAATATTTAAACAATTACGAAAATGCAGTTATCTGCGCTGATTTCAATGCACACAACCCGATGTGGAGTGCAGGAGCGAACACAAAAATAGGCACATGGCTAAGTGCAGACATAATTGTTTCAAACTTACTTATTTTAAATGACCCAACTCAGGCTACGCTTATTCCCAAACCCAATCACCAGGCAGGCTCCCCAGACGTATCCATTATTTCTTTGAATCTAATTCACAGTACCTCATGGTGTATCACAGATGATTCCATGGGCAGTGATCACCTACCTATTTCTATTACTGTCTCAAACAAATTAGAAAACCTCGAAACAAATCGAGTCAAGTTAAATACGAATAAGGTCAATTGAACCTTATTCCAAGAAAAAACTGACCAAAAAATCTCACAAGGAAATATTTTAGATCTTGATCCAATACAGGCATATTATAATTTTACTCAACTTATAGTCGATACTCTCAAAGATCTAGGTGCCAAAATCTCAGATGGTAATAGAATTATTAGAAATCCCAAGCCGATATGGTGAACAACCGAACTTGACGAGTCTGTAAACGAGAGAATAATCTCAACCAAAAATTATCGAGTCAACCCAAACACAAACACATACTTAAAATACAAAGAATCAAATGAAAAATTTAAAAAACTAGCCCAAAGTACAAAAAAAGATTTTACGCGAAGCTTTAAAATCACTTAGTCCCACTTCAAATAAAAAATCTATTTGGGATATGCTTAATGGCTTAAAAGGCTATCTCAATTCACCGAAATCAACTGATAAATGTGACTACAATGACCCAAAAATTCATAACTCTATAGAAAAACTATGTAATAGCTCAGGGAAAACCCCCATAGCCATTCCAGACAACATCAACAATAGCCATTTAGATTACCCTATTGCCATGAATGAACTTGAGGATGTTATAAAAAATCTCAAAGTCAAGTCTTCTCCTGGTAAAGATATGATCTCAAACGAAATTATTAAAAAACTACCTCTCAGTGCCAAAGAAGCCATTAGAAATATCTTCAATGGAATTATCTCACGTCGAGTCTTTCCCTCTGCTTGGTCAGAGTATACCACTATTCTTATACCTAAACCGGAAAACAAGGGATTCCGTCCAATAGCCCTTTCCTCAAACTTGTTGAAACTTCTAGAGAGAATCATCAAAAATCGGTTGGAATGGTACGTCGAAAATCATCTTCTAATCCCGCAGTCACAGTATGGTTTTCGCAAGCAAAAAGCTACTCAGGATAGTACAAATCTATTAGCCACTAGAGCCTACCTAGCCTTCTCAAAAAAACAAGTTTTTGCCGTTCTAACGCTTGACATTGAAGGAGCATTTGACAATGTAGACCCAAACACATTAATCCAAGATCTAATAGACCTCAAAATCTCCTCAAATATTACCACCCTTATACAAAATATAATTCACAGCAGAAAAATTTCCTTTTTTGTTAATAAAAAACATATTAGATAAGAAAACATATAAAGGTCTCCCTCAAGGATCAGTTCTTAGCCCAATACTTTTTAATATTTATGTTAGGAAAATTATTTCAAATATAGGAATTTGCTCAAACCTTCAATTCGCTGATGATTGTGCGTTAACATTTGCTCACAAAGACGCTAAAATAGCTGCTTTCGAGATTGAAAAGGGAGCAAACCAACTTAAAAACTGGCTCAAAGAAAGAGGGCTGAATATAGCACCTCATAAATCAAACTTTATGATTTTCTCTAGAAGAAAGAAACTCCCTCAAGAGATAGTAGTAAAAATAGATTCTACCGAGATTCTTCCAGTTAAAAAAGTAAAGTTTCTCGGAGTCATATTTGATAATAAATTAAATTGGGCTCCACATATCAACTATATCAGAAATAAAGCTATAAACTCTCTAAATCTAGTAAAGGCATTTGCTAACAAAAAATATGGAGTTTCCCCTCGTTTACTACTTAATACTTATAAAGCCCTAACAAGATCTATTTTAGAATGGGGTTACACTTGCTTTTCCAATGCGCCATCTTCTCACTTGAAAAAATTGGAGACTGTCCATAACACTGGCTTAAAAATGTGCCTTGGACTACCAAAGTTCGCTCCCAACGTATTAACCCTAAACGTATCAGGGGAAACCTCATTATCACACAGAAGAAATCTTCTTATACAAAAATATTTCTTAAAACAAATCAGTTTCAAAAACAATCCATTATGTAACACTTTAGACCATCTTTATCAATCAACAAAAAGAATCATATGCATTTTTCCCAATCGGCGAAATTCCCACCAATCAGGAGCGCCGATATTTGAAAATTCCCACGGAATTTTAAACTACAAACAATTGAATATCGTTTGTTGTTTTGAGTCATTGTCAAGTAAAAACTTAAGCGAGTTCTTAAGTAAATGTTTAAGTAAATACTCAAGTAATTACTTAAAAAAATTTCTTCAGTAAATATTTTAGTAATTAATTAAACATTTATTTAAATAAATACTTGAATAATTTCTTAATTAAATACTTTAATAAATACTTAAGTAATGTCTTAAGTAAATACTTAAGTAAATACTTAAGTAAATACTTAAGTAATTTCTTAAGTAAATACTTAAGTAAATACTTAAGTAAATACTTAAGTAAATACTTAAGTAAATACTTAAGTAATTTCTTAAGTAAATACTTAAGTAAATACTTAAGTAAATACTTAAGGGGTTATGCCTGAGTTAAACCTGAAAAAAATAAATTATCAGTTAACAGGTCAAAAAAAATGTTGTACAAGTAATATCAAATAAAAACTTTTTCGTGATTAAACTGTACATATTAGTTGTAATTTTCCATGTGTTTAAAAACTTATATATCTATACTTACTATGTGTGAAGAACCATGTGTGAAGAACTAAATTTCAGTATATTTTATCCTTTGCCGTAAGGTTTCTCATGATCCAGGTGATGAATTCAAACCAAACTGGATGGCAATTCTTCTAAATGTCTTTCTCCTCAGCTTGAATGGAAGGGATTACTGAAAAATAAAAATTTTAAATATTTAGAAACACATAAGTTCATAATATTCATAATTATAGTGAATTATGCATATGTTCACATGCGTAACATTCTTTAAACTTACCTTAGCCAATTTCCCTCCGTTCAAGCAGTGAAGAAGGGCTTCCTGGAGTTCTCTAAAAAATTTCAGCTTGATCGGTCCCATAGTTGTTGAGAAATCCTGCGGCAACTGACCTAAAATCACAAAAATTCAAAACTTGAGAAAACTGCATTTAAAGTTTATACATGAAACTTATTTCCATTTATCGGGTAGTACTTACAGAAACTGCTTGGCATATTTTTTTGTGTTTTGGCATAAAATATCCCTGTATTAAGGGATATATTAAGACCCGGGTGCCACACATATTGATATACTAGTATCAAAAGCTGAAATTGAAATATAAATTTTTATACGCATTCACAGTCAGTATGTTCCATATGAATATAATTGTTGGTATTGCTTACCCATGACTTTCTAGGATTGTTCATAGTTACAGCCAACTTCCACAACATCTAACCTTGCATCGAACACAGAAGTACCTTATCGTTCACATGCCATTGACAGCTTATATACCTAAAAATAAAGAACACACTCACAAAGAACAAGTTCTTCACAAATAATGTGTTATTTAGAGTCCAAAATACTTATCTAAATTTAAACACCACTGACACTCAGAAGTTTTCACTTCAGATCAAAATTCACAACATCAAGCTTGCACTAGACTGCAGATCAAGCAGACGAAAGAGCTGTCTGATAGCAAACTTAACTAGGTTGGTAAAACAGTGATTGGCTTTTCCATATGCTGTATGGTACCATGTTTTTAGGTGGTAATTTATAAAAATATTTTAGTTTGCACGCATGCTTATTATTTTATTAAAAAGATTAAATTAATGAAACAGATAAATTTATTTTATTTTTAACATTCACAATAAAAAAATCTATGCTTTTATCAGAATGAGCTATTTACTATATGCAATAATTCATAAATAAATAATTTGTGTTATTTTTAATAAAACTGTCTTTTATCAAAAGGAGTTTGTATGCACATTTAACGTTAAATTTTCTATAAAAATGTAATGGCTTTGAATAAACAAAAGCGCTATAGAATAAAATATGAAAAATACTTAATTTTGACAAATTATATATTTTTAGTATTTTGCCTATAATTTTGTAACGAAATTTTTTCGGGCAAAAGGAGTTTCAACAGTATATTCTACAGTAAATTTGCTATTAAAAAATCAAATAAAAAAAAATTTGATTTTTTTGAATTTTAACTCAGGCATAACCCCTTAAGTAAATACTTAAGTAAATACTTAAGTAAATACTTGAGTAAATACTTGATATCTTTAAAATGCAAAGAAAATGGTTTAAAAAACAGTTTCACACGCTCGCTTTTGTGGGAACGCTATTTTTTTCGTCTTCTGAGTTTCCCATACCTAGATCAAGAAAAACGCTGTCCGAGAGGTGTAGCGCGATATTTTTTTTTCTTTTCGAGTCAATTATCTCAATATTTTTCGCGGATTTCTCCATATACACATGCATAATGCGCACTTTTGGGACAGGCGGGCGAGCCGATGAGCCAAAGCTCGGCGACTCGCCTAGCCAGTCATCCAGCGACCGGAACACCAAAAGGAGCTCCTCCAACCCGAATAAAGGCATAGTCACCAACTCCTGCCTCTGTCTCTCGGCACACCCACCCCACGTAACAATACTATGTGTTTAGTAAGAAAAAGTCAAGATTTTGTACGAAAATCGCGAATTTCAGGCATTTGTATTGCTTTTGTAATAATTTAATTGACACAGTAAGAAAATTGAGAAAACAACACCTCAAATAAAAAAAAAGTATTACAATAGCTGCTTTCGTTCCCGAGAAAATTAATTAACAACTAAGGTTCACGTAAATCGGCCTGCCGCTGCGGCGCCGCTCCCCCTCTACCGCTCCGCCCAGTCGGAGCAACGGCGCGGCCGCGCGCGCTGATTGCGTCTTTTTCGTCATTCGATTTAGCCGAACCAAGGCATCTGCAGCTATTTGGGTGAATATGATCTTTTAGTGCATTTCATAAACAAGCATTGTACCCAATTTCAACTAAAAATATTAAGTAGTTTCGGCGTAATTGACGATTGAAAAAAAATCGTATCTCGGCTCTATTGGTCCTATCTTGAATGTAAATATATGAAAATTTATGTTTTTTTACATACTTTTAAATGCACTTTACCGCGTTTCTCTAACTTAAAAATTGGCCGAGATAGAGACCTTTGAAATTCACATTTGTTGCTAAAAATTTTGTTAAATATTAATTCGAAGAAAAGTTCTTTTCAGCATTTGAAAAGTACGTCATAAGCTATCAATTGCGGGTGGTCGCACCAATTTGTCGTTTTATGCGACAAATTGAAATAAATTTGAAATAGTAGATTAACAATTTTGCAATGAGCCGCCATATTGAGATAGTGACATCGGGCAAATTTTTTTTGTAGTATGAATTCTCAAGATATTTTTCCCAAAAGTTCAATCAAAAATAATTATTTTTACATTACTTATGTAAATATGAAGAAATAGTATGCACGAATCTTGTAGGAAATTCAATTGTGAACAATTTTCATTCGTGAATTTTTCACGTAAAGTCAATAATAAAAATCTACAGAGGAAAAACCAAAAAAAATGCATTTTTTTCTTTACTTTGCAATAATGACAATGTTCCGGGGCAGCTACGAGGTAGAGAATTTAGGGTCATTATCAGTACACTAACCCCTACCAGATCCGACAATAAAATTTCGAATGGCACGAACTTCCTGTCCCAATTGCAAGACGCCCGGACTATAATTAAATGAATTAAGTCTTCGGTAGAAATAAAACAGTGTAAGCGTTTACTCCAGTAAATACTTAAATAATGTCTTGAATGTCTCTTACTGTTTTATTTAAACTTGAGGCTTACTTCATTCGATAAAACGTGTATATACTTTTGTTTATCCGAAAAAAACATAACCGTCGTACGCTATCGCGCAAGATGCAGCGACTTGCGGAACCTGCAGAAAAAGCGAAATTTAGAGGTTTACACCTCAATGGTTACAACTATGGGGTGAAAAATAAGGAAAAAACCAGGTAAGTAGAATTAAAAAATAGTATAAAATAATCTTATAATAAATAAGTTCATTATATATATATTTTTTATGTTTAGATGGGCTTGCATAAAGCCCGGCTGTAAAGCCAAGCTTTCGACTCCGAATGGCAACGTGGAGGAGGCCAAGCTATACGGCGAACCTCATAGCTGCTTAAAAAGCAGTCATGAGAGCTTTGCTAAGAAACAGCTACGGGTGCTATGCAAGGAGAGAGCTGGAACCAGTGCTGCGGGATCAGCACAGCAAATTTTCAATCGTGTCTGCTTAGAGTAAGTAATTAAGTGTCTCTCTCTCTCTCTCTCTCTCTCTCTCTCTCTCTCTCTCTCTCTCTCTCTCTCCGAGAAAGAAAGCAGAAAGAAAGCAGCAAACTCAAGCAACTTCTCAGTAAACCCTCTCTCTCTCTCTCCTCCTCCGCCAGCAGCGCTCCAATAATAATAGGCCAACTTCCAATCAGCCTCTTTAAAAGCCTGTAATCCTCCGCCTTCTAGCATTGTGCGCCGCGCAAGCTATCTCTACCTGGCGTCACTCCGCAGCTTATATTCCCTAAGAGTCATGCCTACAATTACTCCGCTTCTAACGAAGAGAAAGAGCTCTCTTAAAATCGCTATTGGAAAGTGAGAGGCTCGCGCGCACGGGCGCGATATATATATATATATATATAAATTCAAAATACCCGATTTATATATTTATATATATATATATATACACACATATACACACACACACACACAGAGGAGAAGAGCGACGCGGGGAATTCGAAAAAAAAGCTCTTCCCACACACGCCTCGGCAGCTCTCGTGAGGGGGTGAGAATGGCAGTCGAGCGAACAGGTGTGTTACGCAACGCGGAAACGATGTATATATATGTATTGCTTTCGCGTCTCTATATCTGCACAGGTATATATACACAGGTATATAATACACGTGCATTTCCTGTCTATACGTGTGTATTAATGCTCGACGCAGAAAATATTCTCCGGCAGGCGCGCGTGCGCGGATGCCCACAAATCAGCCCGCGCGCGCTGGTGTGTATATATATCGGCTTTTTGCGCGCGCGCGGGGGCGAGAGTGGAAGAAACGACCAATAAGAGAGAGAAAGAGAGAGAGATTTTCCCTCCGCATCAGCTGCACGGATGCGACGACCCATTTTCCAAAGAGGAGGCTTTATTTGCTCGGCTTGCGTCTGTGTACTGTATAGTGTATATGTCGAATTCTTCTGAAGATTTGCCGATTTTTTTAGGTCTAGGAATCGAAAATATTTTTTTGAAGCTAGAGGTTTTGGATCGATCAAACTTTCTTCTGTAAGCCGACAGATAGTCGAAAGTGCAGAGGATCATGGCAAAAGTCACTAGGAACCATATTTTTCAGCCATTTTTATTTTTTTTTACAGAGAATTAATTCGATAAATTACTGGAGTAATATATAATAACTACGAATATTTCCGAGGCACAAATAAAATTTCGAATGACACTAAAATGAAGTACAACAAAAGAGATTCCTTCCTGACTTCTCGCTGGCCTCCTTTGGAGTATCGGCGTTGTTCTGCTGGAGCGGTGTTACTAAAATTTCACTTGCTTTTAACGTCAAACAAGCTACGTTTCGCAACGGGTCACCCAGCATTACTTTAACGTCGCAGGCGTACGTAGGAACGATCGTGTACGACTGTTCCTCCAAATCCTTTGAGCGTTCCGACGTTCTTCTTGACTCGGTGTTGCATCGTTTTATCGACAATAGTTTGCCAAAAATCTGCTCGTAACACTTTGACATCGGCGCCTGGATCAAGCATGGCTGCAACGCAGCGTCCGCCTACAATCGCTTCTTTGGAGTTGCGATTCAGGGAACCCACGGCCTTGATGGAATTAACAGCTTTTGTCTCTGTGCTCTTCGTTTCCTCGGCTTGCCGTGTTTTAGAACAATTTTTGGCGATATGCCCTCTCTCATTGCACTTAAAACATTTTGGGCCTTGCTCTTTCTCCGGACAGTTCGGTGCCTTATGACCTGGTTCTCCGCAGTTGTAGCATCGGCTCGGTGCGTCGTCATCACTGCTCTTCTTCGTGTTGTTGGTGTTCGTCTTTTGCGATTTCTTTTCGTCTCTCTGGTGATTTTCTTGCTCGTTTTTCTCGCGTCTGGCAGATTCGTATACAGCTAGCGCTGTTTTGAGCTCATCGAAATTTCTGCTCGCGTGTAGAATCATCTTGTTGAACGGGTTATCGGGAACTCCATTTACGATGTACCTTATCGTTAACTTCTCCGAGAGCCCCGTTTGACTCGCTATTCTTCTCATTCGGTGCATATACTGAATTAAAGGCTCATCTTTCTCTGGACGCCCTTGCTTCAGCTTCTCCATCACGTAGTATTCGTCTACTTCGTGCTCGAAAGTGTGCTCGAGTGCTTCTCGCAGCGGCTTCCACGACTGAAGGTCACCGCGCGTTATCACCCAGTCGGCGGCGGCTCCTGTCAATGCTCTTTTCGCAGCAATAGTATATTACGCAACAAGGGCAGAAAGCGGGAATTCCGGCACTGCGCGACATCATTTCGCGCAGTGCAGGCCTTCCTACTTTTTGCCCGTGTGGCGTATACTATTTTTCTTTATAGCCGGTCGAAAGTACGTTAATAGCAATTAAAAACAATGCTAACCTCTTTCGACTGACAGTTCGAAGCGTAGCCATATTTTACTTTTGCTCCTCGCGATAATGCATCTTGAGGAAATTCACGAAATGTGTGATGTTCTGATGCTTGCCCCGACATTTGCGGCACGAGCGAAGCCAGTGCTGCTGGTCGGGGGCAAGCATCAGAACATAAAAAACCATATAAAAAAATCTTTAGATAGAAAAAAAAATTAATGTTTCTACGCCGTTATTTTATAATTATTCCATAATTATTGTAAAACTATTACATTTCTTACACTTATATGCATTATAAAATGTTTCCATCATTCTTTATTATTTGAACATGAGCAATGGAAAAAAGTACTCATTTAAAATTTGGCGCAGCTGTAGAGCAAGGTTAAAGTTTTATTAACATTTTAATTTGCATAAATTAAAACTTTTCACTTCAACTATTGATTGTATAAATTGTTGGAAGCTGAATTTACATCATTACTACAAATTAAGGGGTTATGCCTGAGTTAAACCTGAAAAAAACAATTTATCAATTAATAGGTAATTAAAAATTATTTATAATGAATATAAAAAAAATTTTGTTTCCTAATGAAAATATACATATTAATAGTAAATTTCAATATTTTTAAAAAATTATTTATGCATACTTACTATGTAAATAGTTCCATGTATGCAGTACTAAATTTCTGCATATTTTTTCCTTTGCCGCATGAATTTTCAAGTTCTGGTTGATGAATTATTTCCAAACTGGATGGAAAATCTTCTAAATTGCCTTCTCCTCAGCTTGAACGCAGGAAATTACTGAAAAATAAAAATTTTTAATTTTAGCAACGTATAAGTTATAATATATGTAATTATAGTGAATGTTACGTATGTTTAGATACATAACATTCACTTTTGACTTATCTTTGCAAATTCTGTTCCGTTCAAGCAGTGAAGAAAGGCCTCCTGGAATTCTCCAAAAAATTTCAGGTTGATTGGTCCATTGGTTCTTGAGAAATCATGCGGTAACTGACCTAAGATGAGAAAAATTCAAAACTTGAGAAAAAAGCATTTAAAGTTTAACTTGACATTTAATGATATAAAATATACTTACAATTTTTCTTCACACCTGGACCTTATTTAAGTCAAAGATATACGTATCCTGGTCATCTTTGTCAAGTTTGAGGATAATCCAAAAATTTTATTCGTGTCCAGTCCTCTGAAATGAAACAAAATGAAAAATCATTAAAAAAAGTAATTTTTCTAAATTTGAAACATTTTTATAATTAAGCTATAAAAATGCTTTTATTGTAAATAAATAAGTTTCTATACTTACATGTGATGAACAGAAAAGTAGAACTATCATCATCATATCAAGTTCATGTAGTTGAGAGGTTAGAGAAAACAGTCCATCAGGTGAGCTAAGGAGGCAGAAAGCAAGCAGACAGCTCCAATCAGCTGTTTAGCTTGCTCTCTGACCTACTTTTCAGCTAGACTGTTTTCTACAGAGCTGATGCTGTGACATGTGTGATGTGTGTGTGAAAAGTGTTTAATGAAAAAAATTAAAAAAAAAAGGAAAACAAAAGTGAAAAAAACAGAAAAAAATTGTGAATGTGTTTCAGTGTTTTTTAGTGTTTGTGTTGTAAATTATGTTGTTTGTTTACAAGTGAGGTTGTGTATGGTGTATAAGTATTTGGTTATGTGTGTAATGTGTGTATGTGTGTTTAATAAGCACCAGCTCTGTAGAAGTCATCATCCTGATGACTTCTCTTTCTTTTGGCTCGTCGTGCTTCAAGTGTTGAGTGTAGTTCTCTTCTGTCGGACAAGAGAAGCCGCTCCTGATCCTGAAGCTTGGCCCAGTTGACTGCAGAGGATCCTGGATACACGCTGAACTTCCTCATGACTTCAAGCAGTCCTGCTTTGTCTTCATTGAAGCAAGTGACTGCGATGTAGGCACCAATTTCGAGGACTGTCAGACCACTGAAACTATGCTTGGGGATGAGCTTCCAAACAGAATGATTGAAACTTTCATTACTGTTTTGCGTGAAGCCTCCAATGCATCTCTCAAGCAAGTCTGGCTTCGTCAAGTCCTCGTAAATCGGTTCAATTGCGTTCATGATGGCAGCAGGAATACTATCTCCATGGTGGAAGTTCTTCAAGTTGTTGTTCGCCTTGGCTTTCTGCCACTTGCACCAAGATCTTGATCCCTGCGGGCAAAGGTGGTGAGTTGGATCTTCATCTGTAGATTTTTTGTGATGAAATGTTGCCCATATGGCATTTCTCATTTCATCAACAGAATTACTATGGCCACGGATGGCATTGCCATAGTACTTCGTCAACTGGTCAATCCTTTGAGCAGTTAGACGGTTTCTTCCACCAATGCCCAAGCCATCTGTTAGTTTTGTGCCAGCCAAGCTTTTCTTCAGGTTCCTGAGCCTCGAACCCATCCTCTTCTGAACGTGTCCTACACACTCCTTCTTCGTGATGGTGAAATCTTGATAGGGTTTAGCATCGGAAAGTGCTTTGAAGACTCTTGAATCTCCGTCTCCAATGTAATTTGCATACCTTACACCATGGATGGACTCAGATCGCTGGAACATTTCGACGATGCCATCCACTTCCATCTTGCCAGAGCTTCCTTCGTGATTGGCAGAACACTTTTCTCGGTGGGCTTCATACCATTCCTTGTACTGTGCTGTATCCTCTTCTGGTCGTTTCTCGCAGGCTAGGCAAAAGGATTGCTTCGGAGCAACATCAATCACCTTTCCATTAGCATGGCGTATTAGTGTTGAAACTCCTTGAAGAGATGAATGTCCTTGTTTCCTCCAACTACCATCGCCTGATACAGTTTGGTGATCATCTTCTTGATTTTCCGTACTGCAATCTTCCTGCATAGCTGCTTTCATCGACTCTTTAGCTGTAATCAAGCTTGCATCTTTCAAGTCTTGATTAATTTTGTCAAAATTACTGTGAGAGATTGGAGTAGAAAAATCCATTACTCCACATAAAGTGCTCAAACCAGTGTGCCCATGACCAAGAATTCTCATGGCTATAACTGCACGCTTGTTCACTTCATAAGCGTTACTTTGTTTTCCAACTTTTCTGCTGGAGTCGATGAAAGCAACTGCGTTACATGATGTACAGGTGATGGATAGCTTGCTACCAAGACCTCGTACATCAACTTCATCAAATTTGATGCATCCGCCACAAGCTTTACAAGCCAGAAACTCCTGTAATCCTGGCAGAAGCAAAGAAATGTCAAAGATTCTATTCTGAATTTCACTCGGTTCTACATAAATTGATTTTAATTTTTGTCTAGACCTAGACACAGGAATTTCTGGCGGTACTGATGTTGAGGTACCTGGTAAATCTTGCGCAGCAGATCTTGAACTCCATTCCCTGGACGTTGAAGGAACTGTATCAGGTGTAGGTGATGCTGAAGTGATTGGTGTTGCTCGTTCTTGTTGTATAGATGTTGATGCTGATGCTGGTGCTGGTGCTGTTGTCGAAACTTCCCATTGCTGTTTTTGATGAAAAATCTTGGGTCTTCTCTTTCTTCTTCCAAATCTTCTTTTTCTGTCAGATGATCCTGAAACTCTATATCTTGAGTCTGGACTCATCTTGATCACAAATCACTCTCACTTACTCTACTTTTTAACCACAAATGCTATCAATATTATAAAATAAATTATTTAATAATATTGAGCAATGCAGAATAAAAGTTGATATGAAAATTCAAAGCAAGTGTTTTTGCGCTCTTGAATTCTCAATCATACGGTAAAACAGGTTACTAGATGAATAGCCTTTTCGAAAGAATATCGCGCGGCCCCCTCGGTAAGCGCCAAATTCAAAATTCGTTTTTTGCATAATTTTATTCATTGACGAATATTTGCGTCTAATTAATTTTTTATAAAGCATAATAAATAATCAAATGCTTTTTTAAAAATAAATTATTAATTTAAATAAACAAAAAGAGGAAAATGTGGAAATAAGCAATTTGCAAATTTTTAATATTGCATAATTTTGCTCATTTTATTAATATCTTTTAACGGATTTTAATTGCATAATAGATATTTTTATTGTATTTTACATACAAATATTATGCATGAGAAGCATCAAAAGCTCGAAAAATAATCATGTTCAGTAACACAGCACTGACAAATAAAAACGCGAAAATTACGATTTTTTAAAAATAAGCTATTCGCACGCCTTCAGTTTTTGGTCTGTAGCTTTCTACCCAATTTTTTTTGGGCAAAAGGGACTTCAGCATCGTATTCTACAGACAATTTCCTATGAAAAAAGTCAATAAAAAAAAAATCGATTTTTTGACGACTTTAACTCAGGCATAACCCCTTAAGAGGTGATGACATGATTTGACTGCACGCATGGAAAAATTCTTTCCTCCCGCTGTTTTGTAGAGTGCGCGCGTCTTTTGTCAATGCACAAATCTTCGACTTTCGTCTTTGAAATCGATGCGGGAGATGCGTACTTTCGACCGAGGTATAAAGAAAAATACTTCTCGTACTCGTTCCAACCGCTGATGATGGCGAGCTCTTCCACGCTTCGCGTCCATGTTTTCACGGGTAGCAGATCGTCTTGTCCCGAAAACTTCGCGAGCGTGTTTGCTTCGTCGATAAACGCGATCCTTGTGCGCTCCGGCGATGTAGGTGCAGGCGCTGGTACTGGCGCAGACATGCACTTCTGCAGAGTACTCATCAAGGTCCTCACCCAAATCGGCTCGGCGTTATCGCTCCTCTCGCTGGTACTATCATCGACAGATTGATCGCTTGCTCTTACCTCTGCTTGAGCTAATCGCTGCTCGAGTTCGAGCATCTTCGCATTCATCTCTTTTAGCGCTTCTTCGGCTATAGATTTTTCCTTCTGCAGGGTTTGCACTCGTGCATTTGCTTCGGCTATTTCGTCGTCCTTCGTCATCTTCGCGTCCCTCTTAATCGGCAACACGTTCGCTCTTTTCCTTCTGCGATGCGCTGTCCGATCGGCTTGTAGGCGCTTAACGCTGTGTTTTACAGCCCTCGGCGGCTGTACTCTCACGTACCTATAATCCTCTTCGCATGCGCTCGTCGTTGTTTGTGGAAAACCGGCAGCTGATGGTTCGTCTCTTCGGTTTATTGTCTCAGTCTCAATCGGGCTCTTTTCGCTTTCCAGCTTGCTTTATGATTTAATTGCGTCCGGCGCTCGGTCCGCTGCGGTCGCTCAAAGCACTGGTCCTGCGTGTCACCAGATGTTTCGTTTATGGCATTACCTGAGCTTACTGCACTTCTGTTTTCCAGATTTTCCGCTGTTTGTACTCTTTTTTTTGCGTTTTTTTTGTACTTCCTTCTCGATGTCTCTTCTCGGCGTCGTCGATTCTCCTCGGCGTCGTACTTTCTCCTCGGCGTCGTATTCTCGTCGTTGCTTCTATATACGTCGTTTAATCGTATTCGGCTCTACGTCGTTTGGTTATCGTCGTGTCGCGTTGCGTATGAATCGTCTCTTAATCCGATACGCACCATTTTCGTCTTCTTAACACTAGCGAATTTGCGGCGTCTGGTCCTGAGAACGGAGCGAGAACGCGACGAACCTCTGTATCGACGTCGTCCTCTAAGTAACGGCTCTCCGATGCTTTCCGTTCACTACACCTCCTTAGCTTCTATTCACTAGCGTGTTGTCTCTTCGTCTTCTCGTGTGAGTCCCCGCTCTTCTCTGCGTCTCTTCCGAGATCGGCTTCCTCTTGCTCGTCAGATGCACTCGTAAAAAATTTATCACAACCCTTGTATCTATCCCGGACTGAGCCTCCAATTGTGGGATTCAAGGTAGAACAAGGTTGCATAAACACAAATAAAAGGAACACGTAATGTAACAAAACTATATATTGGATGAAAATAACAAATACTCAATAGATTCTCTTGGTTGTCTAGGGGTTTCTCGCTTGCTCGCTTGCTCGAGGTCGCGTTGGGACTGAGGGGTCTGCTTCATCCCTCTCGTTCGAACACTCGAAGAGGGAAAAGCCTGGAGGGGGTTTTATTGGGGTTTTCCGCTACGCAGCCGGTCAGCTCACTGACTGGTACGTGCTCGACACACTCTCTCTCTCTCTCTCATACACTACATACATTCCCATATATATATATACTAGAGGGGTACCCCCTTGCTCTCTCCGCTCGCCAACCCCCATCACTTCAATTTTTTAGGTTGCATTTTGCCAATTTCAGATATAGTTGTAAAATTTTTACGTTAATATTTTCAAAAATATAATTTAAACTTTTTGATTTTAAAATCACATCTTTGACATATACGCACTTTTCTTTGATTATTTTATGATAAAATAATTATTTTAATTTTTCTATAAGTGAGATAGTCATGGTATATAAATAATATAGAAAAATATTATTTTAAAAAAGAATTAGATTTATGCTAATAATTTACTATCGAATAAAATTAAATTAATTTTTTTATGAATACTCTCAACTTATCACTTCAAATATAACGAATTTAGCGTTCACCATCTAACTAACACCTCCACCTTCCACCTATTACCTCCAATCCGAGCTTTACTCATGCATTTATGACCGTCAATAACCATACATAAACTCGACATATCACCATCATGCATGTCCTCGAACTTCTATCTATCGCCTCCAATCATGTCTCAGAGCATCGACCTATCGCCTCCATCCACTTATCGTATAGACCCTCCACCTATTGCCTCTATTCATTGCCTCCAGTCATGATTCCTTTTACTTATACCTATTATCCCAACGCTCCACCTTTTGCCTCAAAACATGACCTTCACCATGCATCTTATCTCCTTAAATCATGTCTTCTAGCCTGTCCTTATCACCTTATATTCTGATCTTCACAGTCAGCCTTTTCGTTTAGTTATTATCTCATACCTCGACACATGATATCCACTTATCATAACGACCCGCGATCTCCACCCTCTACCTTAGATCTAAACCTCTATCTATCACCCATAACCACGAAGTTCACTTATCAGCAGCAACGATGATCTAGAACATCAACCTATCAATTCCACCTATTATCTTCACCCTGAATATATTGTCTCCAATCATGTCTTTTAGCCTCCACCTATTATCTTCAATCGTAACTTTTTCACTTCCACCTATTATTTTTACCTTACGCTAGCATCGTGAACCTATTAGATATAATCATAACGATTTTCCCCCTCATCCAATGCCTCCACTGTCCACCTAACGCCTCCACAATCCATCTAGCGTCTCCACCCTTCACCTGTTGCCTCTAATCATAACCTTTACCCTCTATCCATGATGACCTCCAAGCATGACCTCCAATATCAAGCTATCACTTTCAATCTTAACTTCCACCATCCACCAATGATCTCTGCCCTCGATCAATCATCTTCAATGATGTCCTGCAGTATCCACTTACCGCCTCCAATCATGTCCTATAGCATCCTCTTATCACCTACGATCATGTCCTCCAGCCTTTACTTATCGTCTCCACCCACCACCTATCGTGTCCACATTCTGTCTATCGCCTCTACCCATCGCTTTCAATCATGATCCTTTTCACTCCCATCTATTACTTCACCTATTACTAACATATTTAACTAATTATTTTCTATCATAAGAATTTGACATATTTCCTATCACTTGACTGTCCACCTAGCATTTCTACCCTCCACGTACTGCCTCCAATCATGATCTTCACTCTTCACATCTCACCTTCAATTATGGTATACAGTATCTATCTATTTCCTCCCATAATGTCCTCCACCCTCCACTTATTACCTTAAATTTTGACCTACCTAGTCCGCTTGTCAATTCCACTTATTACCTGATGTCTTAAAACATGATATCCAATTATCACATCATGCCATGACCACACCCTCTACTTTTTTTTTTTTTTTTTTTTTTTTATGATACTTTCGGCCTTTCGGCCTAGAAAGGTTCTCGGTTTTACCCACACATCTCTAATTTTCCTTATCCATTTCTGGAAGACATTTCCGGTAAGGACATCTTTCAGACTCGTACCATGTTGGTTAAGCCAACACTCTCCACCCTCGGGAGGGCATCGGGTCCGCCTTCCAGTGTTTAACCTCCCCGGAGAAGGTCCATATTCCAGGACCAGCTCCCCGCCGGTAAGGCCGGCGTTCCCTGCCTAGTGCATCGGATTGGCAAACCTACTTTTTACCTACTTCATTACCTACAGGGTCCCTAGCACTGCTTCGCATTCACCCGGGTTTACACCCGAAAGGCAAGGGAAAATTCCGGAGGAAAAAACCCGCCTTAAAGCAGCCGGAGTCCGGGGGGTACTTTTTCCGTTGAAAAACATTCGGAAAAAATCCGAGTGGATTTCACCGGGAATCGAACCCCCAACCCCTGGAACGGTGTTGTCTGTGTGACTAGCATACTAACCGCGCAGCCAACACCGCTCCCCACCCTCTACTTAAGATATATATAACCCTCGGTATATTACCTGTACTCATGACCTTCACCTATCAACTCCAATCATGACTTTTAACGTCAACCTACAATCTTAACCTCCACCACTCACCTATTACGACCCACAGTATTCACCTATCGCCTAATTATGACCCGCAGTATTCACCTATCGCCTCCAATCATGTCCTATCACCTCCACCTACCGCCTTTACCCCCATCGCCTCCAGTCATGACTCCTTCCATGTAAACCAGTTACCTCCAGCTTCGCCTTTTACCTTCAATCATGACCTGCGTCCTGCACCCATTATCTTCAATCACGTCCTCCATCTTCCCTTACCACCGTAAATCCTGATCATTGCAATCCGCCTTGCCCTGCTGGCTATGATCTCATCCTTTGACATATGACTTCCTCTTATCACAACGAACTATGATCTTCATCTTCCTCCTCAGACCTAACCCTTTACGTATCACATACACGCATAACCACGAACCTCCACTTATCACCTGCAATCATGACTTCCAATGTCAACTTATCACATCCACCTATCATTTCCACCATCAATATATCGTCTCCAATCATGTCCTCTAGCCCCCATCCATCGCTTCTAATAATGCCCTCCAACTCCACTTTTATCGTCAGCCTCCTTCACTGCCACCTATTATCATTATCTTGCACTAACATCCTCAACCTATTAGTTCTAATAATAACGATTTACCCCCCCCCCCCCCTAATATGCCTTCACCGTTCATGTATCACCTCCAGCCTCCATTTATTTCCTCCAATGATAACCTTGATCACTTCCACTGATCGCTTTCAATTGTGACTCATTTCACTTCCACCTATTACCTCCACTCTCTACCTATTATCTCCAATCATCATCTTCACCCTGCACCTATTACCTCAAATTATATCCATCAGCCTCCACTTATCACCTTGAACCCTGACCTCCACAGTTTGCCTTTCATTTCCACCTATGATCTGATCCCATCTCACATGATAACCACTTATCACATCGACCGATGACCTACACTCACCATTTAACATCTAATTCTCTACCTATCCCCTGCACCTATAACCTCGAGCCCCCACACATCACCTCCAATCACAACTTCCACATCAACCTATCATTTTCAATCATGACCTCCACCACTATTACCATTGCTATTACCTGTACCTATCATCTCCACCCTCCATCTATCATCTCCAATGACGTCTTCTCGCCTCCACCTATCACTTTCAATAATGACGTCCAACTCTACCTGTCGTCTCCAGCCTGCACCTTTCACGTTCAATCGCAACCTCTTCACTGCTGCCTGTTATCTTTACTTAGTACTAACATTTTCAACCTTTTATTTCTATTCATAACAATTTACATCTCCTATGCCTTCACCGTTCACTTAGCACCTACACCTTCCATCTATTGCCTTTAATCTTAACTTTTACCCTCCACCTAAGATCTAACCCAATCTTTTATCTACCACCTTCAACTTAGCCCTCCAATATCAGCCTTTCACTTTCAATCGTGACTTCCACCATCCATCAATGATCTCTACTTTTGATCTACCACATCGAATTATGTCCTGCATTCTCCACGTATCGCCTCCAATCACGTCCTGCAGCATCCTCTTTTCACTTCCAATCGTGTCCTATAGCATCAAACTGTAGTCCTACACCCTACCATTAAAATTCAATTAAAATTCATCATTTTCATCTCTTACCTCCACCTATTAAAAATACCTTCAACTTTGTGTTTTTATATTGTTTTTACAATTTGTTACTTCCATTTACTATTTAGATTTACTATTAATAATAAAATTTTCGTCTTTTCGTAATGAATAAATAACACTAATGTGAATAAACATGTCCACATCTATGAAACGAAGAATGAGGGGGGGCTAAGGGGGGGATGAGGGGGGGGCCAAATGAGGGGGGGAGAGGGGTGGCGAGGGGGGGCCAAACGCTTAAAAATAACCAAAGTTTTGAAACGTTTCTTGGTTCTTTTGAGGGGGGGCGAGGGGGGCTAAATTCCAGCGCGGCTCAAAACAACTATATAATATAGTAAGATATTTTAATCTCTGTGTTTTTCAGAGCGCATAAAATATACACATTGTACACAGTGGAATCCGAACCACTAGAGCTCAAATGTATATAAACAAACAGCTATTCTATTTTATTCTCCCTTGCATGATTTCTCTTACTTTTTCTTATTTTTCATTATCAGGAATAGAGATATTGCTGCATCTGCAAGCTTTCCAAGCTTGCAAACAACTATCCAGCGAGCAGCAAGACAAGGCAAAGCGAATCCAGGCGTTAAACGCCAATACAGCTCAATTAAAGCTTTTGGAATCCATTTGCAAGAGAATCCCTCATTACTGTCGATGAAAGAAGGCAACGAAGAATTGAAGTTGACGTCAGATATGGTCGTCTCTTCTTCAAAGAGCGACCACATTATTTTATACGATAAAAAATTAGTAGAGCAGTTCCAGAATGAAAATGATATTGGCATTGACGGAACTTTTGCGATCAGACCCGACATTAAAGGCGTCAGTCAAGTTTTAACAATAATGTGCAAAAAGTATAATCAGGTAAATTGTCAACGATTAATTAAAAATTCAAATTTAATATTTTTTACTGATTCGATCGATCTCTTCGAGACAGTGCTGTGAGAAAGGGTTAACCCTTTTTTGCCTGAATTATGAAAAATTCGTCGCTAGTTTCTGACCAATATTTTATATCGAAAAAGTAACTCAATACTTTTGCAAAACATGTTTTCCAACGTTTTTGGGTCCGCTCTTTTCGACTCCAAGATCAGATTGACGCAAAAACCAATTTAAACAACAGCTTTTTAGTGTTCAAAATTTCTTAATAAAACTCAACGTTAGCCGAAATAACTTGGGTGTTCCGAAAGCATTTGGAGGATCCCTAGGGGTTTAGGCGGGGGGTGAAACAGCGATATTTAGAAGTTTTTTGCATGGTATTCTTTTATAACTCAATATTTCCTAATAATAGTCAACAGTTGCTGAGATGATCCCTGAATATAGTTGTAAAAATAGTTTCGCTACTCGGAAAGCATTTTTAAGATCCCAACGAGTCCAGAATAAGAGTCAGACTATGCGATATTTCTTTTTCGCACACAATTTTTTTATAATCTAAAATTTCGTAATGCAACTGAATAATAGCCGAGATAAAACCTAAACTCCTAAAACAAGTTTTGATGCTCGGAAAGCATTTTGAGGATCTCTACAAATCTAGAAGAGGGGGGGGGGCGTCACTGCGACAATTCGAAGGCACGGCATTTTTTTTATAAGCGAAAATTTCTGAATGATATTGTGGGATCAGAGGTGATGCAAGGGAAATGATTAACACGTGTAGTAGGTAGAATAGAGTATATTATATCATTGTAAAACACACATAGGTAATCAGTATTAAGCTAGTCGGTGTCTAGGGGTAACTCGTGCTACATTCGCTCACGGTCACTCTGGAACTGACGCTTCTCCGCTGCTGGGCCTCGTTCCTCCCTCGACGTTTCGAGGGAAACTTCGAGGGGGGGGGGGGGTGAGACTCGGCGGGGAAGGGAGCGTCTCGGGCCCAACAGTTCGGGGCTGTTGGTGTTCTTTGCTGTCGCACGTTCGCTCTCTCTTTCTCTCTTCTCTCTCTCTTTCTCTCTCTCTCTCACGCTCTCATACTGTATACGCACTCACTCCCACATTCGGCCGTCCTGACATGCACTCGTCCTCGAGTGGTCAATTTTGTTCGTTTGTACATTCTCTCTCTCTCTCTCACTCTTCCTTTCTCCCTCTCTCTCTCTCTCTCACTCTTTCTTTGTCTCTCTCTCTCTCTATCTCTCTCTTTCTCTCAATCTTTCTTTATATCTCTTTTCTCACTCTCTCTCTATCTCTCTCTCTCTCTTTCTCTGTACAGTGGGTACAAAAATTTTTTTTTTTTAATTTTGTTACATTTTCGTTCGATTTGTACGATCATTCATTCTTTTTCATTCACACTCATTCTTCGCCTTCTTGCTCGGCTGCATTCTGCACGTCTTGATCTTCCTCGTCGTCGCTCTCGAGGTCTTCCTCGAGGTCGTCTCGGAAGCCTCTCCACGGCTTCATGCAGTCGGCTGCGGTCGTCGTAGTCTGCGGGCCTTCTGTCTCGCCTACTCTCCGAACCTGGTAGCGGTCGTGAGGGTCGCAGCGCGTTATGCAGTAGGGGCCGAAGTACTTAATGCTCATCTTAAGCCCTGGTCCCAGCTGCGTGCGCTTAATCGAGACTAGATCCCCTTGCTCGTATCTAGTAGCCTCCTTGCGCTTGTTGTTGTAGCTTTTGGCATTTTCTTACTGCACCTTGACGATTTGCTCCTTAGCCGCGACTCGAAGGTTACTGCGTTCGTTCTCGAAGCGCTGTACCATTACGGCTTCGATGTTCTCCTGCAGTTCTGCGTCCTCGGGGCTTCTGATCTTTGTACCGAACAGGAGCTCGAACGGCGATGTCCCGATCGATCGTTGATGGGTGCCGTTGATCGCTCTCTGCACTCTGCTGAGGTGTTTGTACCATTTAAGAGGCTCGTCGGCGCAGATCTTGCTGATGACACTCGTAACTATCGCGTTCACCCGCTCGACCTGGCCGTTACCTCGTGGCACTCCAGCCGTGATCGTGAGGTGCTGGATGTTCTCAGCTTCGCAGTACTCGTTGAATTCACGCGCCGTGAACGCAGTTCCCCGGTCTGTGATAAATCTCCTCGGGTTCCCGAAGTGTTGTTGTAGCACCTGGATTTTTTGCAGCGTCTCCGCGGAGCTCGTAGATCTCGTAGCAAAAATCCAGGTGTACTTCGTAAACGCGTCGACTATCACCAGGAGGTGTTTATACTGCTTTCTCGTTGATGGCAATGGGCCCACGTGGTCTAAGTGCATTGTGTGCAGAGGTGTGTCGTCCTTCGGTCCTGTTGTAGGCCTTTCGGGACGACCAACTTCTGGAGACCTTCCTCGCCCTTGTACACCAGGCCGTGCCTCGTCGAGTAGTCTTTGTACGGTCCTCGTTCGAGCAGCAGTTTGATCGCCGCTAGCTCGTCATCCCGTTCCTGCGCTCTCGTCAGTCGGTCGAGCAGGTCGTCTCGTATTTGGTATACGGACGGGATTCGGCTGAGCGCGTCCACGTGTTTCATTCGCTCTCCTGAGCGATGCTCGATTTTATAGTTGAATTGTTCGACGAGCATAACCCAGCGGCCGACTCTCGGCGTGAGCTCTTTCTTATTCATAGTGAGCTGGAAAGCGGCACAGTCCGTCACGATCTTAAACGTAAGTCCCAGCAGGTAGTGCCGAAACTTGTCGAGCGCCTTCACTACTGCCAGAAACTCGAGCTCATAGCTGCTATAGTTTTGCTCGGCTGTCGTCGTCTTTCGGCTCATGTAGTAGACTGGATGGAGCTGGCCGTCTTCAGGAAGTCATTGAAGAATAATGGCGCCATAGCCCCACTTCGAGGCATCCGTATGTAGCTCTGTTTCTCGATGTTGATTGTACAGCTGCAGCACCGGGGCCTCCGCCACGACGAACGCTCTCCGCTGCTCTTCGTTGATGGCAAATGTCGCGTCCTTCTTCGTCAGGTCCGTCAGCGGCTTGGCTCTCCTCGCGTAGCTTTCGATAAATTTACGAAAGTACGCGGCTAACCCTAGGAAGCGCAACAGCTGCCTCGGCGTCCTGGGAATCGGGAAATTCACCAATGCCGCTGTCTTTCCCAGCGATGGCGATACCTTACCTCCTTCAACTACGTGGCCCAGAAATTTCACTTTGACCTGGAGCAATTGGCATTTCTTCCAATTTATTCTAAGGCCAAATCGCGCGGCGGTCTGCAGTACTCGTTCTAGATTCCGGATGGCCTCTTCGTACATCTTCGCCTTGATAATGCCGTCGTCCATAAACAGCACAATTACCTTTTCGCGTATCAGCCTTGCGAATACGTATGCGACGAATCTGGTGAAGACCGCTGGTGATGTCGATAAGCCGAACGGAACCTTGCAGAACTCGTACTGTCCCTCGGGCGTGACGAAAGCAGTGTATTTTCGACTCTCTTCATCGACGTCGACATGAAAAAAGCCATTTTTGAAGTCGATAGCCGAAAACACGGCCGATTCCGCCAGACTGTCCAGGACCTCCTCGACGAGTGGCATCGGAGTCTTCTCGCGCACCATATTTCGGTTGATCGCCTGGTATGCGACGCACACTGTCTTGGAGCCGTCCTTCTTCGGTACAACCACTACCCGGCTCGCGAACTCCGAGTGGCTGCCGCGTATTACTCCTTCCTCGAGCCATTCGTCTACTTGCTTTCGCACGATGTCGGCTTCGAGAGGAGACAGTCGTCTCGGCGAACAGCTGATCGGCGTCTCGTCCTTCATAATAATGCGCATCTTCACTGGTGCCGTCTCTGTACCTTCAGGGCGGTAGCTCGCGACCAGCTGGCGCACCTCGTCTCGATGTTCGGCGGGCACTGCGCTGACGACTTTCTCTACCTCGTCGTTCTCCTTGACTATCAGGTTGACGTAGTCCGTCTTGACGAGGGGCACGACCGATGCCTTATCCGGATCGAATATAAGGCGTGCCATCTTTCGGAGAGGGTCTCCGAGTAGCACTCGCTCGTCGGTCGCTTCTTTCGGCACGATGAGGTATTCGAGCGGGTATATAGCTCCGTCGACTTCGGTCGGCAAAGCCACCACTCCGTGCGGCTCCACCAAGTTGCCTCCGAAACCTCTCAGCTTTCCCAGGTAGCTGGACACCTCGGGCGCTGGGTTGATCGTCTCTCGAATGGAGTCCCATTGGTCGACTCGCAGGATGTTCCGTCCGGCGCCTGAGTCGAGCATCGCCAACACTCTGACTCCTCCGAGCGTGATCAGGACGTGGCTGTTGCTGTGGCTCTCTCCTTGCTCCGCGCGACTTACCTCGTCGTTGGCTTCACGTACGATGTTGACAGCTTCCTTCTTCTCCGGCTGCTTTGCCTTCGGCTTCGTGCAATTCTTGGAGAGATGCCCGCTTTCGTTGCAATTAAAGCACTTGGGCCCTTTGCTCTTATCAGGGCAGTCTCGCGCCTTGTGCTCCGTCTTGCCGCAGTTGAAGCACCTGCTGTCCTTCGTGCGGCTCTTGTCGTCTGGCTTCTTCGAAGTCTGCTGGCCACTCGATTTGGCCGTCGGCTGATCAGTGCGTCGTTGGCTCGCGTGCTCCTTCTGCTCGCGCCACGCTGCTTCGTAGACGCTGAATGCGCTTTTGAGCTCGTCGTAGCTCTTGCAGGAGCGCAGTATCATTTTATTGAAAGCATTGTCGGGGATGCTGTTTACAATGTACTTCAATGCTAAACTCTCGGACAGCTTCACTTGGCCTGCCAGCCGCGCCATCCGATGCATATATTGTAACAGCGGCTCGTCCTTCCCCGGCCGTGCCTTCTTCAACTTCTCCAGCACTTCGTACTCGTCGACCTCGTATTGGAAGGTGTTCTCTAGGGCTTCCTTCAGTGGCTTCCACTCTCGCAGGTCGCTGCGCGTGAGCACCCAGTCCGCGGCAGCTCCGGTTAGCGCTCTCTTGGCGGCGAAGAACGTCTCGTAATCGCTCCAATTACTGACAAGCGCTAACTCCTCCACGGATGCGGTCCATGTATGCACAGGCATCAGCTCGTCTTGCCCTGAGAATTTACTTACGGTATTGGCCTCGTCGACGTAAGCAATTCTCGGTCGAGAGGTGGCTGGTGCAGGTGCGGGGGGTGCGTCTCGGCGTTGTAGCGCGTTCGCAAGCATTGTCACCCATGCTGGCGCCTCGTCGTCTGCCGTAGCCTCGGTTGACAGAGGGGTGTTGGCCGGCGAGACAGACGGCTGTCTGCTGTGCTCGGCTCTCAGCTGTTCCTCCAGTGCATGCATCTTTGCGGTCATCTCGTCGAACTGGGCGTCGCGCTCGGCTTTCTCTCTTGCCAGCGCCTCAGCCCTCTCTAGCGCTTCAGCTAGCTGTCGGTCCGAATCGGTCGGCATCGTGGGGGTGGGAGGGGCCTTCTTCCCTCTCGTAAAATTCCGTTCCGATCTCTCTCGCTGCAGCCGTTGGACACTGAGCTTCGCAGCTCTCGCTGGCTGCACACGTGTCCCTATCCCGGGGGTAATTAGCTCGGGCTCGGTCGCCGTTGCTTGGCCGGCCTCACTCGCCGCTCCTGGCTTACCTGAGCTCGGGCCCTTCTCCAGGATATTTATGGCCTCTGCGAGTTTCTAGCGAGAACGGATTTTCGGCGTGCGGGCCTTGTGGGCGCCAGATGCTCTTTACGACTTTGTTTACTTGAACTTCGCTGCTCGTTGAAGGGGTGGAAGCTTTCTCCGTCTTCCTTCGTCGTTCGTCCGCTTTCTCCGGCTTGGAAAATGTCGTCGTTCTGTCGTGGCGTCTCTTCTAACTCCTTCGCTGGCGTCGTCGTGGATTTTGCGTCGTAGGTGATCTCCGTGTGTTCGTCGTAACTTCGTTTTTTCGACGTCGTCGTTGATATCGTCGTGGTGTCGTCGTGGGTATCGTCGTTGTGTCGCCTCCTCAGGCTCGTCGTAGTTGCCGTCATTACGTCGTTTCCTCGGGCTCGTCGTGGCGTCGTTTTTTCAGCGTCGTCGTGGGTGTCGTGGTTGCGTCGTCGTTGTCACTTTATTCTTCGTACCGTCGTCGTCGCGATGCCTCGGCATCGGCTTCTCGGCGTTTTCGATGCACTCACATTGCACCGTAAACTTCACACATCACTCACTTGCATCAATATCCCGGCTCGAGCCCAAAAATAAAATCAACAGGTAAATTCACTTTGAGTGAAACACTATCAATTTTCCAAAAAATTAAACAACATACTAACCACCTTTTTAAGACAGACCTACCTTTAATATTTGAATTTCCGCTAAACTGTCAAAACACAGAAATACTCTTGGAGGAATCTCCCTCAATCTCAAACACAAAGAACAATCACGGCAAAGCTCTAAAAACTCCAAAAAAATCTCCAAATTTGGAAAAAATCTATGTTGATGCATCAAAACCCATACTAGGCACTGAACAAGGCATAGCGATCTACCATGAAAAAGCAGAATTTATCAAAACCTATTGCATTTCCCATTCAGCAACCAGCACGGAAGCAGAGTCATTTGCAATCCTACTGGGCCTCAAGTACATAAAAGACAACAAAATAAAAAATTCCATTCTATACTCTGACTCTAAAGAAGCTCTTACAGCTATTTACTTGAAACAGATTTATCAGTTTTTTGTCGATATCTTCAAGGCAAATTTTTTTAGCAAAAAACGGCTTTCAGGACCATATTCTACGGACTATTAACTGTGAAAAAAGTGAATAAAAAAGAATTAATATTTTCAAAATTTTAACACTGTCATAACCCCTTAAGCTCTAATATGAAACAACGATGTTGCGTTGAAGAAATATTGTTTCGTAAAAAATATTCGGACATGGATGAAAAATATAAGGCAAATAATTTGTTACCTACATTTGCTAATTTAATTAAATATGATAATCCTGAAGAAGTTGTCTTAGATAATTTTAGTGATATTTCATATGAATATAACGAAAATAATTCTTGTAATATTGATGAGGTGCGAAATGAGGATCAATGTATTGATACTCGTAATTTAGTTAATGATTCGTTGGTGTTACCTAAGAAAATGAAATCGTCCATGAATTTAAATAATAATTCTGTAGACTCTGTTCACCAGCCTAACGTTGAAGTGGCAATTTTTGAAAGAGACTGTTGTATGGATGTAATGGCCAATGGTTTAATGTCAAATGTTGATTATTATATGCGTTCAAGCAGTCAATTTACGATTGGAAGGTACCGTAGTCTTGACAATCACCCTGTAAGAGATTACCGAGAATTCGATGAGAATGGACAGGTTCCAGAACTTTATACTCGCGACCATGAGTTTCAACTTTGGTCAACAGAGTATAGAACGTTGAACAGAACTAATTACGTTGATGGTGATGTTATCGATGCATTTGGATGCATAAAAGAAAAAACATGGATAAATACCATTGCAGTTCCTACACAGAAAACTGCTAATTTATTGGTAAATTTTCAGGGGGTGACACTTCCAAGTAATTGGTTTATGTTTCATCTTAGTTCTTTAATGAGCGGTAAAATTTTAATGCCTTATACGCTCAACCAACATTGGTGCTTATTTGTTATTGATATTGATAACAGTTCAGTCACCCACATAGATCCTCTGATGATAGAGGATAATCAAATCCAATCGCGTTCAATTGTTTGTCATGAGCATTTCATTCAATTTTTGCAATCTGCTAACCAAAGAGAGTGCATTGATTTAAGAGACATTCACTGGACTTATAGGATATGTCGAATGCCACGAAAAATTCAAAGCGATGGTCATAGTTGTGGTCTTTTCGTAATACACTACATGGATTGCATTGGCCGAAACGTTGATTTCGATTTGGAATTCGAACCTACTTCATATAGGCACGAAGTTCAGGACTTTTTAATCCATAACTCTGAAAGCATGCGTGAAGTATGCTTGTATTGCTACGACAGAAGCGATGTAGCAAGAAATGTAGACAAAGTCGAATGTGTTTTATGTAATCGTTTCGCTCATAGATGATGTTACATACGTCGACAAAATCAGGAGAATCCAGCTTTGCTGTATATCTGTGAATTGTGCTCAAATTCTGCGTAAACTTAGAATACGTACAGACATGAGCCACGCTTTTTTTGATATGCATATTGAATTATACATTTTATCATTTTTAATATCAATATTATAAATAATTTCAACATTCTTTTATTCCTTTTTTAAAATTAAAGTAAATATGCATACACGAATTCGTACAAAAACTATACAGTGCTTTATTACAAGCCACGTTTTTTTCGTATACTTCATTTCTATGATCATTGAAATGTACGAAAATGTAAATCGTATCAAAAACTATAGTAAAAGCCACGCATTCTTTTATCCAAAGTAAATCAGTACAAAAGCGTGATTATAATTTTGTATAAAGAAATTCAGTCGTACCATTATTTGGCTTAAATCTTCAAAAAAACATACAATACAAAAATATTAAATTTAAATGTATACAATTTTATTTTTTAAATTATTTCAATTGTACAATGAATCCCTTCAGTAAACGTTAAAAACAGTTTTCCGTTAATTTATCATGGTAATATTATATTGTGTAAAAATTAACATTATTTAAACCATGGCAAAAATATTATTACGAAATTACGACATTTTTTTTAAACGTGAAATAATGTTACTTTTTTAATAATTATTAAGCATTAAATAACTTCAATTCTTTTAAGTATTAATAATTATAAATGTTACAATTATTTGAGCTGGTCGCAATACGTAGTATTGGATTAAGGGGTTCGGCCTGAGTTAAACCTGTAAAAAAGACATTAATAAGTAATAGGCTGAAAAAAATTATTTATTCATAGTATCAAAAAAAATCTTTCTCCTACTTAAAATGTAGGTATTAAACATATTTTTAACTATTTTAAAAAAATGATATATCTATACTTACATTGTCAACAATTACATTTATAAATCACTAATTTTCAGCACTTTTTTCCCTTTGCCGCAGGATATCTCAGCATCCAGATGATGAATTGACACCAGATAGGATGGAAAATCTTCTGAACATGTTTCTTCACTGCTTGAGTGGAAGACTTTTCTACAAAATATAAATTTTAAATATTTAGTAAATCATAAATTGATTATATTAGTAATTGTAGTGAATATTACATATATTCACATACGTAACATTGACTTTTACCTTGTATTAGTCAATTCTGCTTCGCTCAATCAGTGAAGAAATATATGCTGGAGTTTTCCACAAAATTTCAGCCTGATTGGTCTTATCGTTGCTGAGAAAACCTGCGGCAAAGGACCTAAAATCATAAAAATGGCAAAACTGAGAAAAATGCATTTAAAGTTTATCAAAACACTTATGTATATTTATCAGGCAGTACTTACATGAACTGCTCAGCATACTTTTGTTATGTTTTGGCATGAAATACCTATGTATTAAGGCATATATGAAGACCCGGGTGCTGGTAGATATACCAGTATCGAAAGCTGAAATTGAAATGTAACTTTTTAATACGCATTGACAGTCAGCATATTTTACAAGAATATAATTTTGGTTATTGCTTACCCATTACTTAACAGAATTGTTAACAACAACAAGCAGTAGACTTTGAGCTGCTTTGAGATCATTTAACACACAGGCATTTTCTTGTACACATGATATTTATAGCCCGTACACCTAAAAATAAAGAATAAACTCACAAAGAACAAATTCTTCACAAATTATATGTTGTTTATAATCCAAACACTTATCTAAATTTGAAGACTAGTAGACTCAGAAGTTATCACAACAGCACAATATCATCAAGCTTACACTAAACTACAGACAGCAGACGAAACAGCTGATGTCTGAATACAAACTCGATTAGGTCGGTAAAACAGTGATTTCATTTTCCATATGCTGTAAGGTGCCATGTTTTCAGGCGGTAATTTAAATTTGCACGTATGTTTTTTTACCCTTTTTTAAGTTTGATTAAAAAATGACAAGACTAAATTTAAATTCTAAATTTATTTTATTTTGAGCATTCAAAATAAAAATAAAAGCTACGGTTTTATAAAAATTAGCTATTTATAGTATGTAATGATTCAATAAATATGCTTTTTTTTTAATAAAATTGCGTTTTCAAAAGGAGTTTGTAAACACATTTAATTTTATATTTTCTATGAAAAAGCAATTTTTTTGAATAATCAAAAGTGCTATAAGACAAAACATCAATAATACGCAATTTTGAAAAATGATATTTTTTTAGTATTTGGCCTATAACTTTGTAACGAAATTTTTTCGAGTAAAAAGGACTTCGGCAACTCATTCTACAGATAATTTCCTATGAAAAAAGTCAATAAAAAAAAATCGATTTTTTGAAGGTTTTAACTCAGGCCGAACCCCTTAAGTTTTAAAGCGATATCTTTTTAACAACTGAAAGGATTAATTAATTCGTAGATCTAGAAATTGATAATTTTATTCATTATTTGTTTGTATGATATTGTTCGCATGAATATTGTTGTAATAATTGTATATTATCTTTAGCGTAATAATATTTATTCAATGTGTAATTTTTGTTTTGCTATTATGATATTTTTATTAATGTTTTAATAAGAATTTATAAATGTTTGTAATTTTAGCTTTACGTGAATATATATTGTACTAGCGATTTCAAACACGCTTCACACGTTCTTTTCTTCTTTCTTTTAATTTTTACTTTTTGAAGTTAGGGCATAGTCTTCTTTACATGACGCTAATTATTGTTACTTAATTATTAAAAAATTTGATATTTGTTATCCTATTGTTTATAATTGTTAATACATTTTAAATTAATGCGGATACGCGAGCGCTTAAATAAACGACCGATCAAACGACCAGAAATGATGTCCTCAAAATGACGCGAGTAACATTCTTAGGTAGGATTATAACACAACGATAAACTTTCATACCAGGGTTGACAAAAATAGACATATTTATTAAATTATTTTACTAAATTATTAAACATTTTAATTAATTTCTTAAAATTTGTGTATACTTTCATAATTATATATACATATATATTTTTTGTTCAATATAATTTCAATAAATTTATTTTAATTCGAATTGCATATAAATATGCCAGACACTACGGACCAACAGCAGGCCCAGGTAAATAATGTTTATTGTTAAGTAAATTAAAGTTTATATAGACCAATGAAACATCGAAGTTGCAAAAATGTGATTTAATATTTCAATTTTTTGAAATACAACATCAACGGTACAAATAATAAACGCATGTTATCATTCTAGTTATAGTAATTTGTTAGTTACAAAATTGATTTACATAAAGTATTTAAAAGGAGAAAAACATTTTTTTGTTAAACGTACAATTTTCTCGGTTTTCGTCCTTAATATCTGGATTTAAAATAACGGTTTCTTAACTAGCGGGCCGAAAAGTAAAAATCCATTTTCTAAGGTTTAACATTTTTAAAGTTTTTTCATTCTTTCAATATTTTTAAATTTTCGTATGTGAAATATGAATTAATACTTTTAGAAGAAGCGTTGTTACTACGCCAAATACTTAACCGTCATTTTAATTCGTTTTATAAAGCACAGAAATCGCGAAAATCAATACATGTCTTACAAAAGATATGATGTTTATCAAGGGCGAGAAATTCCTTTTATCTTCATGTGTTTGTAGTTCAAGTTGCCGACGAGCACGCTAAAGTTGAAGGCGAGAAATTAAGTTAAGAAATCTACAGTCGGGCTGAAAAGACTTACCTCTCACCCTAGGTAGACAATACAGTATTTAGTTTTAGAGAACATTCTCCTAAAACTTCAACATGATCACTTGAATATTTAATAAGATAATATCATATCTCATGCTTTTTTCGATGACAAAACAATGAGACTTCCGTGTCGCAGTAATAGCTATACAATTTTAACACTCTTATATTGCTTTTTAATTGTCAAAACTAGTGAACTAATATTTTACAATTTTTTATCTAGGAAAAAATAGAGGCCCAAAAAAAAGTGGATGCATTAATGGCCGAGATGAAGGCCTTACAGGAGCAGCATGGTTTAATGAGTAGTAAGTACAAACTTGTCATTAAAAAAATATTCCGAAGTTAATTTGTTTTTTTTTGTGTAAAAAGCAAAATAAGTTTGTAATTATTAGTCTATTTTTCAATTCTGAATTTTAAAAATTTAAAATAAATTGTTTTTTTCCCTTTTATTATTGTTTAAATTTTTGTAAAATTGCTTTTTGCGTCTTATGATGGATAGAATTTAGATTCATAACAGGATGAAATGCAATCGATAAAGAATCAAATTGTCTTAGATTCCCAAAATAAATATTTAATCAGCTTTTAAAAAAGTTTTATAAATTTTTAAATAAATTGCCGATTGATTTGCAAAAAATCAAGACGAAGCGGAATAATATATTTTCATCCGCTTTTGAATAAAAAATCGAAAACTTAAAAATTTAAAATTATAGATATAGATAGATATTTTATTCCTCAAACAAGTTTACATAAAAATTGGGGGGGGGGGCTGAGATATGAAAGATTCTGTAAATCCAAATATTTTGATAAAAAAAAATCTTTTTTAATTATTGATGACTGATTTTTTATGTTCTTGTATACGTTTTTCAAGTGTACAAATTTATGAAAATACGAGCATTGTTTTCCATTTCACGATGATTTAAGGGGTTATGACAGTGTTAAAATTTTGAAAATACCCATTTTTTTTATTCACTTTTTTCATAGTTAATAGTATGTAGAATATGGTCCTGAAAGCCGTTTTTGGCTAAAAAAATTTTCCTCGAAGATATCAACAAAAAACTAACAAATCTGTTTCAAGTAAATTTTTGAAAAATCGTGATTTTTAAATATTTTAATTAGGCCAAACTTGTGGAAAGGATTGTTCTAACCCACTTTTTACAGAGTAATTTCATGAGAAATCTTACTGAAAATACGACTTAAAAACCGTTTTACAAACCGTTTTTTTCTCAAGAGTTATTAATTTATTTCCGTAAAATAAATAAAATCTGTAAAATTAATTTTTCTATGTGTGATTTTATGTTACTAAACTCAATGTGTTAAAGTAAAGGCATTCAACAAATTTGAATTTGCCACTCGAATAGGTTGTGCCTCACAGCGTCTGGTCGAGAATGAAGATTTCTGTTTGATCGGTATAGTAGAATTTTCTGTAAAGCAGCAGAAAGCAGCCAAACAGCTGTTTTTCATCCAAGACACTAGATCAGTGCAGTTAGTCTGCTAGCTGCTGTAGCATTGCTTATAACCTTAGTGGTGTTGCAAAGGTGCAAGAGCTTCTGCAGAGTAGAAAAATTATTCAGATAATTATTGGAAACTAATTAGTAATAACAGTGTTCATAATGAGCTTTTTCTTTGTTGGTTTATTTTTTGCTTTTAGGTATACGGGTGCAAGCCAGCAAAACGGGAGCTTATATTGACTGCCTGAAGTATTATTTTACATACTTTTTAAGAACTTGAAGTGTATTTAATAATGGTAAGTATTGTATGTAACTGTAATTCATAAACATAACTTGATTATGAATAGCTAACGATAATTTTTATTTTATTTTCAGATTCTAAATGCTATTATCACACAGCATGACAAGCGCGTGCCATCAAGTATACTTTATTGTATGTATATTTGAGTATCAAAAGCAAATCAAGGTATGCCGGATATTTTCTGTAAGTATAGCTGAGTTCATTTGAATGATTTACATTATAAACTTTAAATGCCTTTTATTCAAATTTAGTTTTTTCATGCTTTTTGTGTACTTGCCGCAGCTTTCTGAAGGAACCATACTATCAATCATGATGATCCAAAGTGAGAAACCTTCTTTATGAGTATGGTCACAAACTGAGTAGAGCCGAATTGGCAAAGGTAAGTTCAAAGTGAATGTTACGTATGTTTACATATGTAACATTTACTATAATTACTAATATTGGCAATTTATGTTTAATTAATTATATTAATTTTGTGTTTTTCAGGAATCTGTTCCACTTAGTCTGAGACCAGACTCATAATGAAGATTTGGCACTTTGATTCATCAGGATTGATGGTACGGTTCCGTCAGAAACATGCGGCAAGTAAATAAAAGTGATGAAAATCATGATTTTTGGTAAGTAAATACCTTTAATTGTTTTTAAATGTTACACTCACTTTATGCATATTATTTATGCATAAAAGTAATGTATAATACTTGTATTTGAAAGCAAAAATATAGTTTTTAGAGCACTTATATATCTATTAATTTTTTACAACACTAACAATTTTTCTTTTTTTCAGGTTTTAACACTGTCATAACCCCTTAAAGAATTTTAGTATCATTTTGCTTCATCGAAGAGTAACGTTCGTACATATAAATATTACTAATAAATTATTTATTCATTTATTCATACTTGCAAATTGACTATTTCATAAAAAATATGTATTGTAAATCTGTGGCAATATGAAAAAGTTATCGCTCCATGGGCAATTTGGAGATGAATCTGAAATTTTGAGATAAATAATTTTGCAATAAGACGCCATTTTGAGATATCCAGATCGGACAATGATTTTTACATTGTTCGTACTATAACTCAACTTTGAGTACTTATTCAATGAAAAATATAATTTTTTGTAAATCTGTGGCAATATGAAATTAAAAAAAATTTTTTTTTGTTTAACATTTTAACGACTAAAAAAATTAATTTTGCGGTCGGGAATACATGTATCTTACATGAAATTCAATTCTGAACAACTTTCATCTGTATCTTTTTTTACGTGAAATGAGTTACAAAAAAGTTATTCGCGAAAACCTAAAAAAAGTGCATTTTCCGAATTCTTTTTGCAATAATAACAATGTTCCCGAACTGGCCCGAAGTCGAGACTTTAGGGTCATTTTGATTAAGTTACCAATAACATATTTCAATCATAAAAATGAAGTTAAAAGAAACTTAAGGCAAAAATGCTAACTTGCCCCGACTATATAGCGATATTTCCTTTTTGCTTCTTAATTTCGCAGAGAATCCGTATAATATAAATTATAAATATAAATAGGCAGTATTTTTTTATTCTTGCCACTAATTTATTGTTTTAAATATTTCATTTTCAGCTCCAATGCAGACTGAGGAGAACGAGAAGGAAGAGAAATCTGAGGATACATCTGAGAAGATGGAGCTTGTTGCCAAGCCTAAACATAGAGCTGGCCGCTTTGTGCAATCCAAAAAGAAATGGAAAAAAATTAATAAACGCCATATCGATTTTTTGAGCAATGGGCTCAAACCAAGCGATTTCGGTAGGATTAATCAATATAATTTTTCATGTATTGCTTTGTCAAAGAGAAAGCTTTATAACGGTGCAAATTATAAAATCGAAAATTGTTATTCATTTCAATATTTTAACTGGGGCAGTTAGTTTTTTGTAACTCAAAATAAATTTCATACGTTTTTAATTCACAATAATTTGCAATAGTAAACAGTTAAAGGAACACACTTTCTTTGAGAAAGCATACTGCTACTGAGTTAGCAGCGGTTTTGAGGTAATCACAATTTAATTGTTTTAATAATATATTATAACTCTTTCAGTGTATCCAGGCAAACAATGGAAGGGTCCTAAAAACCAAAAAAAGAATCAAGCAAATGAAGAAAAGAAAAATTTAAATTTAAAAATCTGTAAACAAATTATTGAAAAAAGATTGTAATAAAAGTTGTAAAAATCAAGCATTGAACTATTGGGTGATTTCTATACAAACATTTTTACGAAAGCTTTCTTTAAAACTGGATAAAACGCTGAGCGCGCGAAGAGTGGAGGAAGCGCTGGAGGACAAGCGGCGTTTTTGTCCATCTTTGACCGCTTCTTAAACTTACTTACACACATTTTAGAGAAAAGCGGCAAAATACATTTTATTGCGCGAATCGTGAACTTTTCGAAACGCCGTTTACAATTGTCAAAATCGAAGCGTGCGCAAGTTAGGTCATCAAAATTTTCAGATCGTAATAGTAAGAAAAATAATTACTTTACAGTGTCCAATTTTTTTCGTATACAGTACCTATGTATACCTTCTTATTCTCAAAATTTCAAGTCTTTAGCTCAAAAAATGGCTGAGAAAGTTTTCTGAAAAAAGGCCTATTTGAACCTTTTCTTTCTAATTATCTAAGCTTCTATTAACCGTACCGAGCTTCTAAATAGCGCATTTTCTTTGTAATTGTACAGTAAGAAGTAACGACAGAGATGATTTAAACAAATCAATAAAACAAATTGATGAATTACGTCAATGGGTTATTGATTGCAACACTGCTCAAAATGATTGTGATAAATTATTAAAGATTATATACTGCACAATTTTTCTCTCTTGTTGTTTTATCCCTACTCCCGTATTTTTCGACTGCTAAGTGAAAATAAAAAAAAAAGATTCTTTAGCATCTTTTCTGTTTATAATAAATGCACAGCGCAAAACTAATTTGAGCACGATACGTCTAATTAAAGTACGTATCATTTATAACCGAATGCCAATTTACAACTAAACTATTAGAGGTAGACATATGCCACCGATGACATTTTTGTTCTAAATTTCATAAGAAATAACTTTTATTTGAAACTTTTTTCTCTGTGATCAATACTTTTCAATACACAGAGGAAAGACAAAAAAAGCGAAATTCCGACTTTAATTATTTACAGCAAATTTGCTGTACAAATTCAGCTGTTTGCGGACTCGGATTATTAATGTACACACTCTTCCGAGTGGTTTAAGCCAATAATATTGCTGTTTAGAATTTTTTCGCGGAAAAATGTTAATTTGATTGGCCTATATGGAGTATCATACACATTTAGAAAATTCAAGTATTGATGCAAAGAAAATTCTAAAGCTATTTTAGTAACATTGAATAATAAAGATACTATTATGAAATCTCGAATTAAAAGAAAATTGTAGAAAAACCATGCTTTTTTCTTTAAACCGTTTTTTCTCATTGTTAATAACAGTTTTCGAAAATTTCAATTGCACCATTGGAAAGGGCATGAGTTAAACTTTAAAAATATGCCCCGTCAGAATTTTTTTAATTGCAAATTGCATTAGTTAAGAGCCCTCAAAGAAAGTGACCGCATAACCACTTATCTGCAAAGTTCCCGCAGAACCACTTAACTCGAGTAATTTGTTTAGCTTGCGCATCGAGAAAGAAACTATTTACAAATGTAATACCACGGTTGTATTCGTATCAGATACCTAATCAAATGAGCCAATACTTAGATCTTTTCTCCGACATTTCGATCTTACTTATTACTCCAAACATTGAAATCGCTTTTTCTCGAAAACACGAAAATGTCACTTAAGTGGTTCTTCCTGTAAGCCACCGATATATATTTTTTTTTATTCATAACGGACATAAATAATAGGAATACCAAAATGGTTGTGAAACATAATTTATTCCTATGAATTATTTAAATTAATATTATTTCTAATTTTATTATTAAGCACTACGTATAATTTCAATGGAAGTTTAAACGCGCGCTAAAACAGAGGATCAAGCGGAACGTCGATTGCAAGCATTACACTTGGACAAATTTGTATATCATGAAGTTGGCTTCTGAACACAATATCGATTGTACACTATGAAGGTAAACGAAGAGTACGCACGATGTACTCTAGAAGCCCAACACTGATCCCACACGCGCTAGACAATTCACAAGGTGATTGGTCAATGTTATGTGTGTGTGTGTGTGTCAGGTGTGTATCCACTAGTAGAGTACTTGTTTGCTAGTTGCCCAATAATAGAAAATTTTTAAAGTTGTAGCGTAATGCGGGCGAATGAACCCTTGCAATATGCATTATGTATACTCCATAGTGCAGTCGGTCACCTCGACATGGTAGACTCTCTGGTATACTCTTTCCCTCCCTGTAGTCTGCTGTAGTACTAGCTATATCTATATACTAGTAGCTGAAGAGCAGGAAAAGCAAGTATATACAATAAACAGTTACACACAAATATTACACAGTTCTTGACAAAAATATTTCACAATGTAATTATAAACAATGTTTATTAATTTATTTGCTTCTTCATCGTCTTGGTTTTCAATATTTATATTCGTATAGATACATTTAAGTATATTTAGTGATAGGGTTATGTGACAGTATAGGCTTATGTGAGTTGAAAGAAAAGTTCAGTGACTTTCAAAATCTTCCTGTGATGGCAAGGAAGAAATTTCACAATCACTTTGTACTTGCTCCAATGCGAACTTGCTTCAGAGCTGTTAATGCGAGTGCCAACAGTCTTGATGGAAATATTATTGCTAATGGCAGTAATGAATCGTTAACAGAATAAAAACAACGACCCGTAACAAGTGTAAGTGAGAATAGTGACAATGAATCTTTATCAGAAAACCAAACGGAATCAGTAAGAAGTAACGACAGAGGTGATTTAAACAAATCAATAAAAGAAATTGATGAATTACGTCAATGGGTTATTGATTGCAACACTGCTCAAAATGATTGTGATAAATTATTAAAGATTTTGAGACGAAGGCTTCTACCAGATTTACCATCATGCTCAAAAACATTTTTACGATGCGATGAAAAATTTTATATTGAGGCTATAGAAGTCACTGATGGTAGCACTGGAGAATACAAGCCTTTCACATAACTTTAGAAAAAATCAACCGTCTCAACGAAGAGATCCATGTGTTCAGTTTAAAATGTGTCGACGAGCTAGAAGACAGAGAGAATAAAGTCTTAGAAGAAATTAAAAGACAGAAACTGTTGAGAGAAGAAGCTCAGTTAGATGTTCTTCTAGAAACTGAAGCTACCGTTGATGCTCTAGATGAATTTGATGTTATCCATGAAAATCAAGCTGACTTGCATGCTGTACTCGATAACAAAGATGATAATCGAACTTCCTCAAAAATTTTACAAAGAGACTTAAAGCCTTTTTTCTAAAAATTCATTTTGCTATCTGAAACCTTTTTATATCGTGCATAAATGAATTTCAGTCCGAGATTCTTGTTTATGTAACTCTCACAACAATTTCAATCTTTTAATAATTAAATCAAAACATTTGAAACTCATTAATTTTAGCGATACTGAAAACTTTAAATTATTAGCATGTTGCGACGTCAAAACATCTGGAAATGCAAAAAGTGAGGATACAAAATGAATATCACGGAGAATTTAACAAACTAATAAATGAAACTTATCTTTGTGAACCCTTACTTCCAGTAAAAAGGCCCATTTTACAGTAATATTTGATAAAACTTATTTATTTAGTAGTAGAAACTATATCTCAAAGTTTTAAAGATCCCTTTCCTGAAAAGCGATACATTCCCATTTTTGCTCGATACAGATTTTTCATTGTCGGACAGGAAGTTCCTCTCCTGAATAAGTAATTATGGAAGAATTGATCGATCTTCCCGAGACAAGTTACATTGAATGGAACACCAATTCTTTTTCTGGTCGACATTTCAACGATCATTGCCGTCCTCCTCAGGAAATTGTCAAAAATGTTATTATTGTATTAAAAAGAATACATTGTACACAAATCTTTTCAGAAAAAACAACAACGGAGAACTTACGGCTGCGGAGCTACAAACTCACAGAAATAAAAGGTTCATTAAGACCTACGCAGACATCATGTTTACCCTTGCGAATAAAGGTAACGTAACGCTCGCAATGTATAGGAGCGATTATAATGATAAAATGGAAACTCTTCTAGGTGATAGAAACACATACAGTGCCATTAAGAAAAATGCATTGAGAAAATTACAATCCAATGTAAAAAAAGCTTAATAAATGTATGGAACTAGAATATATTTTTTGGCAAAAAATACAAAAAGCAAACTCTCACGTTGAAAGATACTTGTTTACCATGAGAATTTGGGCTGCCGAAAATACATAAAAAAGACCAACTTTTGAGACCTATTATTTCTACAATAGGCTCGCCAACGTATTTTTTGTCAAACAATTTATTTAAAATATTACAAGGTAGTATTGAGAAACCAAAGTAATATATAAAAAATAGTTATGATTTTATACAAAAAATAAAAAATGTAAACGTTCCAACAGACCACTGTATAATTAGCCTAGACGTTAAATCGCTGTATGCAAACATTGACAAGACATTAGTTATGTGAAGCATTGAAAGAAGGTACGCGCAGATAGCAAGAAAATCGGACATCCAGCTTGACGAAATTTTAAATGCTTGTGAATTGCTTATAGAGAGTACATATTTACAGTTCAATGCAAAATTTTATAACCAACTTTTTGGCTCACCGATGGGCGGTCCGATCTCGAGATTATTTGCAGATATAGTTATGGATGATCTCGAGAATTATCTTATAAACCTATATTCTTTTTTTGTTACGTAGATGACTAATCACCTGTATTCCAAAAAACAAAGTAGAAAAAACATTAGAAATATTCAATTCATATAATAACAGATTACAATTTACTCACAAAATATAAATAGACAACTCCATAAGCATCTTAGATGTTTTATTGATAAACAAGGCAGGAAAGATAAAAACTGATTCGTACGCGAAACCGACATTCTCAGGTAGATTTTTACATTTTTTATCTCAACATCCAAACAGCCAAAAATTCGCCATGGTGTACAATCTAGTTGACAGAGCTGTAAAATTATCTGACAAATGTTTTAATAGGGAAAACATAAATATTATTAAAGAACTCTTGCTTGAAAATGTCTTCCTGCTAACTTTGTCAATAAATTTGTAAAAGAAAGACTGTCTGTGATAAAAACAAACAAGCAGCCGGAGCAAACAGCGAATAATAGTACATACCGCAATTGTGTTAGTTTACCATACACTAGCGGTTTTTATATTGTAACTATCCCCCAAAAATACACAGTCAAATGTGTAACATCATCAAACAAGGGAAAGACAAAACCGAAAAACACCTACAGAAAAATGTAGTTTACAAGCTGAAATGTAATAATTGTATCGTTAGATATGTTGGTCAGACATAAAGAAGTGTGTGTACGCGTATTGAGGAACATAAAAAATCTAAAGATAGTGTCATTTTTGAGTACAGCAATAAATTTAATCATCGTTTCAATTTTGAAAAATTTAGTATTAAAGACAGGGAAAAAAATCTGAACAAAAGATTGATCTCAGAAATAAGGCATATCCACATTCAAAAAAATTGCATAAATAAGAAAGAAAACACATAGAAACGCAATAGCGTATACACGCACTTAATATATCAACTGAAAAATTGAACTAATACAGAGTATATACATCTAGATAGAAGGTGATAATGTGACGTTACTTGTAATCAGAGCGCGAAAGACTGCGAACTTTTCGCAATATATAAGCGAGGGCTATCGGTTACTTCCTCACTTTCGAGACAGTAGGCGACAAATAAACAATAGTGAGTCATTTTCGATTTCTATCTCTGTCTTCCACTTAATGTACTCTTTCTCTTTCTCACACTTTTTGTACAACGTATTCTTTTTAACACAATAATAAAATTTTTGACAGTTTCCTAAAGAGGACGGCAATGATCGTCGAAACGTCGACCAGAAAAAGAATGGGTGTTTTTATTTAACTCATTCGATGTAACTTACCTCGGGAAGATCGATCAATTCTTCCATAATTACTTATAAAACATTACCGAGGTATAAATTTACAGTAGAAAGTGTGCGCACTTATCTACACACTTCCTTTACCGAATGTCCGAGATTTTCCAAGAGCAACAACTCCGATTTTGGAGAGGAACTTTTAGCTTAAACTTCGAACACTGCTGTTTCGACAAGGAGACATCGTCTCCACCAGTTTGACCGAGTAGTTTCCCGAGGTTTTTCCAGTCGGAGAAGATTTTCTATTTTTCATGCATGGATTATACAAAATTATTAATTGTTTTTCGGATACCAATAACCTTCTGATAACCTTTAATCTTATATGTGATATCAATGTATTTTCAGTTTCGTGGCAGCAACAACAAGACATGTCGATTTTAATGCCGAAATGAAACGCTTGATGAAGAGCCATCGACCAGAAATTTCAATTTTGGAAATTTCTTCTATTTAGGTCAATGGTTTCTTCATCGACCGTCTAAAGCAGAAAACTGCTGGCGAAATGGCTAGTCCAAGCTCGGTCATCGCACAATTTTTTGTAAAAATTTTTTTTATCTTGTTTTAATTATTTTTATATTTTCTATTGTGTAATTACTTTTCTTTTTTTACAGATGAACAACTCTGGGCCTCGTTACCAACCAGCGCCGCCGAAACTGAGGATCGTTTCAACGCCTTGTTGGAGCAGGTGAGTCGGAGAGAAATCTCCCCAGTACACGGCATAAATCTATCAAGGGAATCCGTGAAGGCGCCGTCCCTGCTGAAGGACGTACTTCTGAACATTGATCCTAAAAGAAATTCTGATATCCAGTGTAACGGCTCTCGATTTTATGTGTGTAGGAGAGCACATACAGCAGACTCGAAGTTCTCGGGTTCGAGATCAGAACGGAACAGGCCTAATTCTCGCATTTATACCTTGCACATCAACTCGGACAATGCCTCGAATCGGCGAAGATCCACCTTCTTTTCTCCCTTATTCACTCTCATTCACTCGTCCATCCATACCTGTCCTATTGTAGATCGTGCGCTCGGTCGAGGCGCACCAGCGCCGGAAGGCGCGGTGGCGGTCTGCCTTCCCACTCAGCCAGGCGCACTCAAGTGCCGAGGAAACACGGCAGCGTTGGATTCCCTATGTGCGGAAGGTGCTCCACGCAGTTAAGTTCATTGCGCACCGAATGGAAACGTTAAAACGTGGTCTGCTAAAAATGCTCTATAGTTTCTGCGGCTACGAATACCACCGACACGCGTGGTTCCGGGTGATCCGGGTCATGCTGATTATTGCGTTTTGTGAGGTTAAGAAATTGAAAGGAATCCGTATCCGAGCTCTGCACTGCATATTCTCACAAAGGAGATCTGTATGCAGGCAGGCCTCAAAAAAATAAAAGAGAGAAATATAAATTTCTCTCTATTGGCGTTTCGTCCCAGCCATTAGAGTGGACTACTCAGTAAGGCTCTGACAGCTTCCTTAGACTCCCACCACTTCGAAGGAAAGCGGCATTTATGTGGTCTCGGCCTGCGTTTTTCTCTTGCAAGAGAGAACTCTAGCATAGAGAAAAAGGCAGGTCGCCACCTAGCGGACACTTATAAGAGCCAATGTCAAAGTTTAGATGGTATGCGACTCTATCACTCGAAAGTATAGTATATAGAATAAAATGAATCTATCGCTCTACTCGAGTCAAAATTGATAAAACATTTACCCACGAAGCAGCTATGGTTTATCAGCAGGCATTTTCTTGGAGTGACGTATGGATTCTGTTAGATCTGGATTGACTTGGATGATTTTTGCTGGAATTACTTAAATTTAAGGATGAATCCAATAAGGATTCATCCTTAAATTGAAGAGTCATGGTCAAAATGTTATTTTAGAGTTGGACTCTAACCATTCATCTGATCAGCATCCATGGCTTTTGAAGTCTATTAAGAGAGAAGAACCTTACACATCTTACTATGTATTGGCTGATGGAAAAAAACACGCTGAAAGTAGTACTTTACTTCCACCAAATAACTGGGTAACGATTTCTTGATTTATGCATTTTTAAAAATATTTTAAATATAATAACAATGAAATACTCTCAATATTGCAGGACAGTCTGAATGCAGGCTCAGCTTGGAAATTTAATGAAGAAAGACAACAGTTTTATCTCCATCTGTTTAATGAAATTCAACCTGATCTTAACTACACTAACCCAGCTGTAGGATTTTTCCGATGACATTCAAATAAATAACGAATTCATTTTTTATAATAGGATATTCTTAAACACTAGTTAAAATTAGATGTCAAAGGCTTCAGGCTCGCTAATACACGTTATTTAGTTGAAGATCCAAGCTTGGCCAGTGATTCTCACAGCCCATCTTACCCAGCTGAATCAGGAACATATCAGTCTCTCATTCATATTGATACAAGAGACCATGCTCAGAACGCAATTGTATTAAGACAATGGCGTGATATTGTTTTAAATGAAACAAATGGAGAAGGGTATGCATGCACAGGATTAGCCTTATCATCATGCTCTTAATCGTTTCAATTATAAAACATTAAAATATTAAAACATAAAAATTTATCGTAATTTACATTTCTTCCTCAACCTCTATTTTTTCCTTTACCTCTAAGCCATGTATATTAAATTTTTCTAAGTACAACACAAATAACCGAAATTGACTTTTCTTCTGAAAAATAACTTGTTTTGCTATATGAGTAATTTCACGGGATACTGGAAACTTCTGGGGGCCTGGAAGTCAGAAAAATTTTCGTGAGGGCACACTTACCAGACCTATTTTGTCTGGTTTCTGGGACACCTGTGAATAAGAAACCGTGCGAGTTACTTGATTATCCGTTGCCACCCGGCTTTCCGATCGAAAAAATCTAAAAATGTTCATACATTTTCTTTTGTATTTTTACTGTCGAGCGTATTATTTGTATATTCTGAATTCTATGGGACTTGGCGCTATACTTGCTATATATAGAAAGAAACTGCAGCTCAACAGCTTTAAATTGAGCCCAAAATTTTTGAAATCCGATGCACTGGTCACGAGCTACGCACGTTTCAATACAGCTAATTACTTATAGGACTCGCGAGATTTTCAATTTTTTTTCAAATCCTCGTTACTTTTGATCAAGTCACTCGATTTTAAAGTTTAATAGCTAAAATTAAAGCTCTTTTTCTCTACTTTTTTACTGATAAGTCTAAACTATTGTAGTGAGCTATATGTATGCTTTCAAAAAACCGATCTGCTTTCAAGCATATATATAGGTCAATAGATGAGAAAATTTTAATTTAGACTTAAAAACCAAAAAGTAGACGAAAAAAGCTTTAATTTTAGCTATTAAACGTTAAAATCGAAGGACTGGAAAAATGTCTGGATTTTGGAAAAATCGAGCTATTTCGTGAAAGTCAAACCAAAGCACTTTTTTCTAGTTGTCATACATTTTGATCCAGTGTTTGGATTTTGACGTTTAATAACTTAAATTGAAGCTGTTTTCCTCAACTTTTTGATTTTTAATTCCAAATTTAAATTTGGTATATAGTGAGCTATATATATGCTTTCAAAGAACCAATCGGCTTTAGAACCATATATATAGTTCACTGCAAAAAAAATATTTATATCAACAAAAAAGCTGCAATAACAAGGGCTTTGGAAGTGACGTTTTTTCTTTAACACATTAAATCCAAGCAAAAAAAAATCGTTTTGACATTCTGGAAAATTCGAATCTCATGGAAAAATTTGAATTTGAGTAACAAAGTTTTAAAAATCATTGACTGTAGTGGTGTCTACAGCGATCAGACTGGCTTACTGGCCAAAAATAGACGGAAAATTAAAAATACGAAAATTAAATTTTTAATATAATGGGGCTCATACAAGCGAAAATTCATAGGAAATTCAATACAGAACAACTTTCATCTCTTTATTTTTTTTTTTTTTTACATAAAATGAGTTGCAAAATAGTTATTCGTGAAAAACTAAAACAAAGTGCATTTTCGAAGTTTATTTTACAATAATAACAATGCTCCCGATCTGGGCCGAAGTCGACACTTTAGGGTCATCATCAGTAATTACCACTAACATATTCCAATCATAAAATTAAACCTGGAAGAAACTTCATGACAAAATCCTAGGACTCCCGGACTATAACTAGTAACTGCAAAACTAAGTGGTCAATCGCAGGGTAACCAGAACGGCGGAACCAAGTGTAGCCATCTATAGGATGAAAAATCGCCAATAAACGCCAAGTCTTACTATAAGAATCGCCACATTTGACGCCAAACTTAAAAGCATTTACTCCACTTATCCATTTATCCGACGCGAAATTATTCAGAAATTTTTTATTGAATATGTCAGTGCATAGAAGATGAGCAAAAGCAAAAATTAAATTTAAAACTAAAATCCTAAAATTCAACTACCCCACGCGCTACAAGTTTTAATGAGAGAACATATTTTGTTGACAAATTTGAATTCAACAGGGAAATAAAAGAAAATATACAAATTACATATTAGAAACAATTTATTATATAATAAACATTAACTAAAGAACATTATCATTTTCAAAATAATTAAAGCTATAAACAAAAACTTATGTATTATATTTTTTAAATCTTTATTTTTACAACAAACTTTTCTGCAAATGCAATACTTTTATCTTATCTTCTATTACAAAGTCGAAAATAAATTAGTTTTGGAAATCTTTACTTTGATTAAATAATTTTAAACATAGATTAAACGCTGTTGTTTGGTGATAACATCACAAAATATCGAATAAACAAATGAATTCAAATGTGATTAAAACACATGATGTTACATGTATTCTTGTAACCTTATGCAAGGAATGTCTGAATTTTCGAATACTTCCTCTATTTCTAAAACTTCTCATTTTTAGTTGTACTTGGGTACATATTTCTAGAGTTAAAATCTATCAACATAGCTTTAGTTGCCTTAAAATCTCTACAACATTTATTGTTTGAGTAATGGTGTATTTTAATACGTAATATTGCATTTAACATTTCAGTGAGCATTCTATTACGTATTTTCGTTTTAACAGAATTCATAATAGAGAACACCCGTTCAACGACCGCATTACTTGTTGGTAGCGTTAATATTGTTAATGCATATACTGCCAATTCCAGAAATGCAAATTTACCTCCTGCATTCTGGTATGTATATACGTTAGCCCAAAAAGAACACGTGTCGCTTTGTTTCTCATTAGTTAACCTTTCACTCCAGTTTACATTTCTAAGCTTACTATATTGATTCTGCATCAATCGTAATTTTTCTTTATTAGCATAGGTTTCTATAAATGGTAAATTTGAGAATTCCAACCGATTTTTACTAAACAAAATTGCAGACGATAAAGATTTTATCTTTTGAAAATGTCTTAGGTGGTCTGGTAATCTTGATACTAATTCGATAACTAATTTTTTCATGTAATTGAATGCTCTTGATTCAATTTTTGTTGGCCCTTCTTCATTTATTTTAGTTTCTGCGAGAGCTACAGTATAATCAATGCCATAGTCCGCATCTTTTACTAGACGATATGCTGACTCGCTATCAAGTAATAAAATTATGGCATCCAAGTCATCGTTGCAAAAGAAAGGTTTTAAAATTTTTTGAGCAAGCAGCATAATCAGGTCTTTCAAATCATCATAAGGACTACTAACATTAGCTTGCGATCTTTGAAAAGCTAAATTAACATCATTTATCTCATACAAAATTGGTAGTATAATCTTAAAATATAAATAAGTGCTATCATCGTTTAGCATTTCGCATAACTGCCTTGCAGTGTAACACTTTTCTTTTGCAACTACCAAATTAAAATGAGCTTTTAATTCAAAATAATGCTTCAGAATAATTTTTACATTATTACTAGACCGAGAGCAGCGCGCTTCGCGCGCTCTAATTTTTCTTGCAGTTTGTTTATAATTTAATAGTACTCAAAAATACTTGAAATAATCGCAAAGTCGATTTTTATTTTGAAAATTTTGAAGAATTATTTCTCTTTTAAAAGATATTTTTTAAAGTACAGTTTATCCTGTTTATCTTTATATTTAAAAAGAACTTATCGAACTGTGCATAGGTATACCCATATATGAAGAGCTCATGAACCCATTGTCGATTCTATTGTGCATAAAATAAAGACAAATCTTTCTCAATTTATTGTACCTGCGCTCTTCTTGCATGCAGATCTTTTGTGCTATTATATTAGGCTAGAATATTAGATCAACATCAGCGGACTTCGCGCGCTCTAACCTGAAACTAACGCATTCACCGGAAACACATGAACCATGATACATGAACATATTGGCTGTTGAGTCTTGACGCACGCGCACAATATCAGCCAATCACAATTCGTCTTCAGCGGCTTCAAAACATCCGGTCATGACTTTTTATTAGTGGGATATTTCACTAACCATCGCGTATCACAATCTTTAACGAATTGATGGAATACTTTACTTGGAATATCACTCGATTCTTCGAGCATGTTCATCGTATCCCATAAAGTCTTATATTCAAATCTTCGCTTCGCGCTTATCGCAAACCAATTATAAATTTCCTTGCAAAGAAATTCGAAAGATGCTGGAAATTCTTCTGACGCTTTTGACGCAGCGAGATTCAGTGCGTGACAAATGCATTTAACTATTTGTAACAACGGAACGTCGTTTTTTAGTAATGTATAAAGAGAGTGTTTTTTTCCACATAAGTTAGAACCTCCATCTGTGCCAATTCCTATGAGATTTGCTATTGGAAGTTTAACTTCATCGATAAATTTACGAACTACTGCGTATAAAGAATCCGCATAGGCGCGATTTATTTCTAATAAAGCTAAGAAATTTGTCACCATAAAATTTGTACCTGTGCTATAATATTTTATACACAAGCAAATGTACTTCACAGTTGATACGTCGGTTGATTCGTCAACTATAAGAGAATATGGTATATTACCTACGTCATTAATTAAATCAATAAGAAGATTCGGTGCAATTACGTATTTGATGATATTGGCACACTTGGTACGATGCAATTTTAAATTTTTCATTTGCAATTGATTTAAAATATTGCAGAGATGATCAGCACTTCTTATGCTGCTATGGCATGCTAAATAAACAGCGAGCTTTAAATCTCTTCCATGTCTTCATTTTTTGATTTTAAATTGTGCATACTTAAAAGTTTCATCTGCTGCGCAGATAAGCTTTCCATATTCTTAATGTGCATCACCGTGCTGGAGTGTTTTTCTAAATCACCATGATGAGCTCTGTACTCCTTTTTGCATACCTTGCAAAAGGCTTGTTTTAACGGATTACCTAGATTGTTTTTTTTCAGCCATCCTAAAATAACAAAACAAAACACCAATATTTTAGATAAAATCATAATTTAAAAATCACAAAATAAATTCTGTACGACTACCTAATCTAACATAATCTTATTTACTCACTTAGAAAATTACTTAATTACATGTTTAAAATCTATTTTAGATTATTTTTTAAAGTGTTATTAAATAAAGTAGATATATATATTTATTCTTACCCCGAGCCCATGGCTCATTCTCCCAATCTACGTGGTATGATCGACATTTTTCATCTAGTTCTTTGCTCTTTCCAGTTCCAACTTCTGCTTTCGGTGACATTTTTTGTAATTTAAATATTACAAAGAGTATCCGGAAGTTTGTAAATGATGATCAAAGTATCAAACTCGACGACGAAGTCTAAAAATCATGTTGTGATTATTAGATTAGAATAGAATAAAAGCTTTATCGTAAAAATTTTGGAGAATAACAGTATGAGTATCTAACTAATCTATCTAGTATATAACTAAGCTGTATTTCAAGTATTCTAAATCGATTCGAATAACATTAAAAGCGTAAATACAATAAAAATGTTGGTATATAAAAGAGTGTAGACACTAAACTTACTTACTAACCTTAATTATAATTTTCTAATTAGCCTGAAATGCTTCCCCGTCACTGCTGTCACTACTGGTTATTAAAACTGTATCTGCCAGACTTGTATCAGATATATCGAATCGTTCAAGCAAATCAAATATAGAACTCAATACACTTTTAATGTACGATTGATTTTCTATTAATTGAATCTTAACTTCTTGTAATTTATCTGTATTAATGGTTGCCAAAAAAAGTTCAAATGAAGCTAAAGTTGTTCTATTAGATTTTATAATGAACTTTAATTCGTTTACATCTTCTCTACGGAAATCAGTTTCACAAAAGACACTAAGTAATCTAAGTTTTAGTCGGATTAACAATTGTTTTTGTTCTTTTACATAACTTAAAATTTCAATAATTTTATTGTTGTTCGTCTGCAAAAAATATCTAATTTGTTATATCAAATATGATTTGGTTAGCTATGAAAATTATCCGTAGAGAAAAAATAATAAAAATAATGTTGAGATTTGTATAAGCAAAATTTTTGGGTGTAGTTCATTTTTTCCAATCCAATTTTTCCACGTCCCATTTTTTCCAAAAAATATTTATTCCAAAAAATGAAGTTCCAAAATACCATTTTTTCCAAAATTTCGAAAATTTGAAAGTGGTTGTATATAGGTGTACCAAATAATAACGAACAACAAGAAACGACTGTATTTGCAACCAACTTCAATCGCTTAACGTAACTGTTATTAGTTATTAACCAAAATTTTCTGTTATTAGTTAATAAACAAATTTTGTGTTCAATTACGTTTAAAAATACAAAATCATGGCCGAATTGATACCTTCACCGCGCGGAAATTTTTTGCTCATAGACGGATTCGTTTATTACAGTCATTCATCCAGCGGATCGCGGCGGTATTGGAAGTGCCGCAGGAAAGATGAATGTAAAGCTAGAGCAGTAACGTCAGGAGACAATGCACTTGTAGTTGTCAAAGGTCCTACTGAATCTCTCCACAATCATGCGCCGAATCGTGAAGAAGCGGAAGCGTTAAAAATTCAGGCTCGTATTAAAAGAACCGCGATGGAACATCAGGGTGAACCTGCTGCTAGAATTATTCGTAGGGAATTGCACGGCGTTCATGAAGGTTAAATCTCTATGAATGTTTGTAAATCTGTAAATTTTTGTCATCAAATTATAAATCAATTGTTTTGTAGCAATATTGGCTGAGATACCCGACCGGGTGAATTTACGAAAAAAAATATCACGCACTCGCTTGCGCGAAATGCCTGCAAATCCAACGGATATCGCAAATTTACACGAGCTACCGCAGCAGTTTCAACGAACCTTAGGTGGATGTAAATTTCTAGTGTACGATTCAAAGTTCGACGAAGATAGCGATGATGAAAATGACGTAAATTAACGTATGGGAAGAATTCTAGTTTTTACCACTGCTGAAAATTTGCGTCTACTGTTCAGGTCCCATACTTGGTTCGCCGACGGCACATTCGATTCCAAATTGTAGTAGGGAAACATCATCCTAGCCTGTATGCGTTTTTGGATGAGTTAAGAAAAGAGCAGGCCGATGTAGAAATAATGCTAAACCAAATACGACTAGGGCAGCGAATCAGAAGGGGAGCGGACCAAACTCAACGGCAACGGGAGGAGCAGTTGTCGAACATAGTATACCGGTATCCAGAATATGTTGATAATGGTGAAATTGATCAATATCTGAGACTGGTCGGTTTCTGCATTAGATTGTAAATTTAAATGTAATTGTTAAATTATACATTTAAATTAAAATTTTGTTTTGGAAAAAATGATACGTTGGAAATAAATTTTTGTAAAAAAAAAATTTTGGAAAAAATGAGACGTGGAAATAATGGATTGGAAATAATGACCCCCACCGAAATTTTTAGATTTGAAAAAATGTTTAAATTTTCTTCTATTAAAAATTATCGGATCAAAAATTCAACTAATAATATACAACTGCCCAATACATAAACACTGAAAGGTAAAAAAATTAACATAGAAATTACGCAATAAGGAAAAAAGGCAATGTTGTTTACATGCTTGCAATACATGCTACAAATAGAGAACTTTCAGAGGTTATATTCCACGACTTTAAGTAAGACTGCTATTTAAATTACAGCACAGATTCGCACTAGTCGTACTAGTCACAATTACAGTAAAAAATATGGTTTACCGTTTACCTTATTTTGTTGTAATGCTTATTCCTGACTTCGTTGCTGAAGCTGGATGACACGACGAACTCTCGAATGCTAGCTAACGGTCATCAGTGTGTTCTCAGTATTGCCATTTGCCACTTCAGATTCAACTACTCGCTTGATCAACACAATTCCGTGAATTTGGTCTTCTCTGAGATGCGAATGTTTGTGCTTCCTATGTTTTTGAATCGTGGACGACGCAGAACCGGCAGAACGCGGACAAGCGACGTCTTTCTTAGGTTTCTTTTGTTGCTTGCTGTTCTCAGAGTCGGTCTCAAGTCTCTCAGGTCTTACCTTTTTCTCATTTTCGTAGAGCTAGTGCTCTCGTCGTCGTCGCTGAATTTGAACTAAAAACTGAATAACGAACGTCGAAGGTCGAACAACGGTCGCGAAGGCGGCCGGCGGCGGAGGAACGAATTCGAATGGCGAATGCATGCCGATGCCGAATGTACCTTACTTATACTTATCCTATTACACAGGAAACAGGATATGTTGGCTCTTGGCTACACTTACTTATGTAGAGGTCAACACTAAACCAGTCGACCGTGAATATTACGAATAGCGCGAAATATGAATTAGATATTTTTCATTCATATATTTTAATTCAAGATTTTTCCTTAAAGCGCCAAAATATCGCCAGTGCAATGAGAAATCGTACAAAAATCGCAAGTCGACAAATAAAAAAATGTATCGCCACCAGCAGTGAAAAATCGCACGATTGACGAGAAATCGTCACATCTGGTCACTCTGGTCAATCGATCTCATAAAATCATAACGATATTAAATAATAATAATTAGTTATGAAAGTTTCAGTTCATTTTAATGTCTAAATTTAAAATAAAAAAATCGAAAACTGCCAAAAGTAAGTTATATAACTAACGATTATGAATGTAACAAAGAATGTATGGATTATTATCATCGTAACTTAGTCCATATTGCATAATCTCAGATGAGATATCTCATCTCAAGATTTGAGAACAATTCTTTTTGTTCTCTACGCGTTTCAACTTTTGTAAATCGATATTTACAGTATACAATATATTGCGTTTATATACATTTTTTAATCTTTTTTGTACCATAACAGTAATTTCGTATGCATTCGTTTTATTTTACAACAGGTAGATAAAATCTTATTTCTGAATTCACGAACGATAATTAATAAACATAATTTTAATTTTATTATATAATTTAATTATTTTACGAGAATTAAAAATTTAGTCCACTTAAATTCTCAAACTTTGGTTTACTATAGCACTAGCGGTTTCTTAATTTGAACAAACCTTTGCTACAATGCTAACATTTCTATTATCATTACCTAATATATGAGATGGCAATGCAGGGAGCAGCAGTCGGTAAACCGGCAGCAGTCGGTAAATGACCGACTAGATGGCGCTGAAGACAACGCAAGTACAAGGAACGACACCAGGCGACACCAAGACGATACCAAGAGGCCGAGAAGAGTATAAAAGGACAAACACAGCATAGGGAAAGTCAATTCTGGCTGGCGAGCGCTAGGAGTCAGACCCCTTCCTCCCGCATGGGCTCTGACTTTCTGGTATCTCGGGGATTAGCTATAGGGAGTTACGAGCAGCAACTTTTAAACGCTTAATGTATATGTGAATAAGTGTAATACACTGTATTCAAATGGCTTTATCCCTCGGTGTTTTAGTAATTAGTTTTGTGAACTTTGTCGATCTCTCCGAGGTAAACTTTGTAGGAAAAAGGTGAAAAAAACTTACACCATTTTTTCCTTTTTCAACGTTTCGGTGAACATTGTCACCCTCTTCAGGAAACTGTCAATTTTATTAAGAAATAAAAATAAATTAATAAACACAAAATATAAATCAATAAGCAAATAGACAAATCATTCTTACATGTAATTTTAAATGCTTAATTAATAAATAAAATCTTATCTTTTTTCTTACAATTTCGCAGGCTTTTCTTATAGTAGGTGCAGGGATTTCTGATAGAAAATAACCCCGTGCACCTTCCCTCCTTAGCACTCTCACCCTCTTAACCGACTACCCTTCGCACAAGTGATGGGAATGTCACATATAATGTTAAATTACAATTTTTATCACATAAAACAATATTCAAACTTGAATAAATTATGTATCATTCAAAATTTATGTTCGATTATTTACAGTAGAATATATTTTTAAGAAATTAAGCTCAATTTTAATTTTGTACAAGTAATTATAGTTAATGTTCTAGCAAAGTTAAATTATACATATAAACTTTTTAATATTTGGTATAACTATTAATTCCAAGTTTTAATTTTTACAAAGTTTTAAATTACGATTAAAACTAAACGTTGTCTTTATTCTGAATAATTAATTGCACATGAATTCAAAACTAGCCTTCGCTTATAGTAATCGCATATACTGTAATTGTATATTGTTGTATATTGTTGTATATTGTTTCGTCTTTTGTATAAAAGGTATCCATTGTTTTGAAATGTTGTTTCGTTTTGAAAAGGTTTGGAAAAGTTTTTTTTACGTTTTGGTTTATCTTTAATGTAACATGGTGAATTTTTATTGTGTGGTCCATGTAACATATGTTTTAAAACTAATTTTTGTAATGTTTTATTTTGAGATGGTATTTCTGCTGAAATATATTTATCTATATGTATTGGTGTCATTAACTTATTTTCTGGGTGAAGAGTTACTTACATATGTGCATGTGGTAATCCTCGTTTTTGAAATTCTATCGTGTAAATGTAAGCTTTAACTTTTCCAAAAATTTGTTTTTTTGTGATATCTCTTAAAATACTTAAAAATTTAGTATAAAATAACCTGACTGAAATGTTAGGTATATCGCTGAAACTAGTATCGGGAGGAAAATTTTTTAAAACTTGTTTTAATTCTTTCCACTTAGGATTGCATGTAACTGTAATAAATAAATCTGGACGGCCTTTATTTCTCATAATTGCCATTGCATCTTGATAATGTTGTTGCATATATCTAGGACTACTAATGTAAGTAGCAGGTAATATAAAAAGATTTCCTAATTTTTCTTGTTTTTCAAAATTTTTTGTTTCGTTAGATGCACTTAATTTAATGTAATATAATAAACCTTGATAACATTCAATACGTAATTGCTTTTGATTATTTCTTATGAAATTCATTCTATTACATTCCACCATAATATAACCGTGTAAAAAATATTGTTGTGTTAATCTTCCTGAATATAATATTGGATTAAAGTTATCACTAGGTCTATAAGCTGTTCTATATGAATAATATTGTAACATTGTTAATTTTTCATTGTTAGAGTCATGTTTTTTATTATAACCAATACTCCAACCTAAATCACCTGATGGAAATTATAGTGGAAACACCATTGGATCTACGTGATGAGATAATTTGTTAATGTATGTATAAGTTATTTCTTCATCATTACATTTTGGATAAATACAGATATCATAGTTGTCAAGAATTCCAGTTTTTGAAACTATTATAACACTACATTCAGACGTTAATGGCTTATTATAACAATGTTGATGTTTTTCATTTTTTTGTATAAAGTATAATTTATAGTCTGGAAGTTTTTGTTTATATGAAAGTTCATGTAAAAATTTATAATGTTTTGCATAAGGATTAGTTTTAAGTAACATAGTTAAAGTTTCTGAATGACTTTTAATTAAAGTGTCATGAGTTTTTAATCTTTTTGCAATAGCAATATTATCATCGTATATATAAAATTGACCACAGGAAGGATTATTACCCTTTGGTAATAATGTAGTAGGTACAATATGACAAACTTGTCCTTGTATTTTTAAATTATAAATGCTGTACATTAGCATTGAAAGAAGCAAATGCAAATAAACTATTGTAATATCTAATTAATATTCTAAAATCTTTATTATTTAATAATAAATTTTTTAAAGTATTGCTATATTTACTTAAAGGTGGTAAATATATTTTACTATTATGACAACAAATACTTTTTTTTTCTTGTACCCAATAAATAGCTGAAAAATATTTACATTTAAAGGTCATTTCTCCAAAATCAGATACATCTATAATTTCTTTTGAACATTTAGAAACTATTTCTTCAGTTTTATTTAAATTAATTTTTGTATTTAATCCAATAGTTTTATATGAAATATCTACATCACTAGAATCAGATACAATTGGTTTTATACAGTCAACTGTTTCTTCAGTTTCATTTGATTTAAATTTTTTAGAAATATCAGTTTCATGTAATAATTTTCTTTTGTTGTTGAGTGGGTGTTTATTACATTTTTGAGTTATAAATTGAATATTTTTATTATTATATTCCAATATATCGTAATATTTTGAATCTTTTGTTTCATTTAATAATAAAACAAGTTTTAAATCATTTGAAGAATTTCCAAATTTAAAAGTATGTAATGAATTTATTAAATATATTTCCATATAAATATCATACATTTTTGAAAAACATTCGACTTCTATTTCTATTCCTAAAACCATGTTTTGTGACATATATTTATAATATTGTTCAGCATTTTGTATATTTGTATAATTATCATTTCCTACTATAAAATATTTATAAATATTCTAGTTATAACATATACATTTTACAATATTTAACCGAATTGTCATATGTAAATTTTGTTTATTGTACAAAAAATATGAAAAACATCGGTATAAACAATTATTATCTGTTTCAATTTTAATACTATTTGTTTTATCATTAATACATTTATTATCATTTTCAATCATAAAATTCATGTCCCAATTTAATTTTTCATTGATATTATTTGTATTATCTATATTTGTAATATTATAGTTTATTATATCATAATGTTCATTATCTATTGATCCGCTTAATAAAAGTGTTAATTGCATATTTGGTGAATTGTTACCGAAAGCATAACTTGTATTGTGTAGTACTTGTGATAAAACAATTACATTGATATCATATATTTCTGAAAAACTTTGAATTTCTATATCATTGCCATATATTTTGTCTTTCGACATAAAAATGAAATATTGTTTCGAATTTAAAATATTCATATAATATGAATTTCCTATAATATAATCTTTATAACGATTCCAGATATTATAGACATGTTTTACAATTTGAAATCTAACATTCACATAAGAATTTTGAGTATTATAAATGATGTATGGAAAATATCGAAATAAACAATTACCATCTCCAATAATTTTTATAAGTGATTTCATAACGGTTATTTGTTTAACTGGTATATGTATTAAATACTCTATTAATTTATTTGTTTAAGTTATTTAATGTATTTTTCTAATTATACCTGCTTTATAGACTTACTTCTATAATGGTAAACCACGAAAAAGAAAACCTGAAAATGAATTTAGAAAAAAAGTTACTGTACATTATATTATTTTTATGAATTATTTATTATGAATTATTTATTACTTCTGTAAAAATATATAATAAACTTTTTCTACAACTGATTATTGCACATTGAAAGCTGCAGTCTATACCAAGAATTATTTATGTGTAATTTTAAGTTATTATTAAACTGAATGTGTTAAAACTTTATAAAGTAAAAACATTTAATAAATTTGAATTTGTCATCATACATATTGCCCCTTACCATCGGTTGAAAATGAATTACTATATGATTGGTATAGTAGAATATTATGTAAAGCAGCTAAACAGGTGTTTTTCATTCAACCTTTAAGAAACTTTATTAATAGAGCTTTAAATACAAGGGTTTTCAGGTTCTACAGAGTTATAGAATAACCAGATAAGTATTGAAAACTAATAAGCAATAATTTATCCGTAAAAGTGTACCATCAAATATACATTATTGTATGTATGTTTGAATACTAAAACTAAATCAAGCTATGCTGAATAGTTTTCGTTAATATTATTGAATTTATTCATATGATTTACATCATAAACTCCAAGTTCCTTTTACTCAGTTTAATTTTTTTATTAATTTTTTTTACTTGCCCCAGGTTTTCTTAACAACGGATGGACCAATTGAACTAAAATTTTAGAAAAACCTTCTAAATAAGTTTAGGTGAGATAAATGTAAAATGAATTTTACGTATTATGTTTACATTGTGTTTGACTATGTTTCATATGTGCAAATACAGGTTAACCTATGTTTTTTTATAAATTTATTAAGTTATTATAAGATTTAAATTATTACAAAACTTAAAAAATGTTGTTGTATATTACAAATATTTCACTATTATATATTTTAAGTAATGAACTAAAATAATTATTTGTACATTTAACTTTAATTTTTTATTAATTTGTTAAGTTATAGATGATATACTTACTAAATATTGTTGTAGTAAACAGTATACATAAATAAAAAAATTTATAAATAAAAAAAAGCGTTATTAAAAAATATTTAGTTTAATAATGTCAAGAAATATTTGTATACAAAGCAATGTTTAAAACTATATAAAAACACATACATCAATACATGTATAAATGTAAATAACTGAAATGTATATATATGTTAATATTGTGAAGCGCTGATGTTGTTATATACATTTATGCATGTGTATGTGTGTGTGTGTGTGTGTGTGTGTAAAATAAATACACATACATGATTTCTATACAAAATTTGCTATAGAATACGATAAAAAAGTCCATTTTACAAGAAAATACAATTTTGATAAAAAATTATTAACAAATTAATGCTAATTTTATATAGTCAATTTTTGTAAAATGTTGATTTTCGTGTACGAAAATATATTTAATAGTTTTATATATTTAATATATTTAATAGTTTTATAAAAGTTTTAGTATTTGTAATTCAAAATTTTATTTAAAAGTGAGAGTAGAAGTGAATTTATTTTGCCAATTGAAAAAGACAATTCAAGATGAGTCCAGACTCAAGAGGTAGAGTGTCTCGATCATCTTCACATGATAAACACATTTGGAAGAGCGAAGAGGAGAGGAAAGTTTATTCATGTCAAGAAGCATGTCAAAAAATCAGTAAGCGCAAACACCTGCAAATCATCAACAACCACCATCAAGAGCATCGAGCAACAACTCAACATCAAGAAACCATTAGCAACGACAAACTAATACAGAGGCAAAAACTTCAAGAAGTATACCTGATACACTTTCATGAACATCTGGAACACTGCAGTAAAGAACTGATCCTCCGTCAAGATCTAGACAGAAATTAAAATGAAAATACAAAGAAGTTGGTACAAACAAGAATGGAATCTTTAATATTTTCATACTGTACCCAAGGATTACAGGAATTTCTGGCATATAAAGCTTGTGATAGAGATGTCAAATTTGATAAAATCAATACAAGAGGTCTTGGCACTACGCTATCTGCCACTTGCACTGGATGCCACAAAGCTGCTTTCATTGAGTCCAGTAAAAAAATTAGTGAGTAAGTAACCGAAGCCAACAACAACCTGAAGAACTTTCACCAAAAAGATTCGATTCCTCTTACTGTTATGGGTTTTATTGAGCTAATTTACAAACACTTAATGGATCCTGGCTTATGTGAAAGATGCGTTCAAGGCTACTCACAAAACAACTTTGGAAATTGAAATCTGCATTGCTGTTTCTTCATTCAAAGACGGCAAAGCTGAAATCCTGGACATCATGAACAGGCCTGGTACTCAATCTGGATCATCAGGCTTACAGAACAGGTACATATTAAAACCATAACCCTGCATTTCATTGACGTACACTACACATATACGCTTAATCCTACATCACACTTTTTACCACACAATAACACACAAAAACTGTATCACTATATGTATACTGATACAATAAAATTATACAATTGTTTTCATATATTTAATTAACATGAATACATGCAAACCATACGTGTAAATACGTTCCCTTTCTCCATACATGCAGACTACAAATTTGTACTCTTGTAATGTATTTATTTGAAGCAAGAAAACTTCTGGTGAGTAATATAAGTATTTTTTCTATGAAATAAAGTGTATATATGTGTGAGAAAATACTAATATGTCAAAAAAATTCTATTTTATTATTTAAAGTAAAATATTAGTTTATATTTAATATAAAATAATTCCTTTTTCATGATTTTTAATTTTCTGTTTTAGAAAAGCGTTTTAGACCCAGTTCTTCATAAACAATTACAAAAAACTAATAATGTGCATGTTATAGTTTTCAAGGAAATAAGGTCTTGATGCTGAATAAGAATGGTAAATTAATTTGATTCGATTAAATGTATTTTCAATAATATTGTTAAGTTTAAAATAAATTATAGATAATTTTATTGTTAAGTTTCATACATTTTTTATTCTATAATATTATTAATTTAAGCCCTTTGATCATCGTTATTGTTATTGTTATTATTATTACCCTCCTGTTGATCATTGTTATCCAGCTGTGCCTACATGATTTGCACTGGGTTTAGCGTAAGTGCAGACACAAAAAATGCTACATTATTCATAGCTATGTTATATGGATGCATTCTTCTTGCCCAACGTCCTCTATCTGAAAAAAAAACATTGTTGTTAAAAGTTTTAATAACATAACTATGAATAATGTAGCATTTTTTCTGCACTTGCCCTAAATACAGTGCAAATTAACAATTAATTTTTACTTACTATTTCTGTTTCGATTTTGTTGCAGTTGTGGATTCAGCTGTGGTGGGTTAGGGTTGGGTGGAGGGTTCGGTGGATTGCCGTGGTTACCTCCATCTCCTGCAGCTTGTCCTTGTCCATCTATATATATATATATATATATATATATATATATAATTGTAATTTTTTATAAATAAATTCTACATTTATAAATAATATAGTTACCATCTACATTACCATCATTATCTAAAAAATCAATGAACGGACGTCTTTCCATCTGAAAAAATTAATATATAAATAAATTTATACAATTAAGTATTCATAATTAATTAATATTTACAAATAAATTTATTCTTACTTTAGTTTAAATAAATAGTAAATAATAGCTTAAGCTATTGCTGCAAACTAATGCATCTAGCATATACAAAAAAATTTATATATATATATATATTGTTGTGGTCGGGTTAGGATAATGATTATTGACACTCTTATTTATAGAAAAGATAGACAAGAACGACTTTATTACTCAAGCTTAGACGTGCAAATCGAATAGCTGTCAGCGCTAGACTGATACACAAATACAATAACAACCGCGAAGTTGCAGCAATCTGTTAATCTTCGTCCAAGTAACCACATTCACCGAATTTCCTTTCAAGCGGGTTGATCCTCTTCTAAATTCCAATGATGACTTACAGGAATCACCAACATCCTCTACCTTGATCCACGCCGGGCATCAAGTTACCGAGCCATGCTTACAGGTCAATTCCAATCATCACTTACAGGAATAGAATTGGACCCGTCTCTTGAAAAGGAATATTCCCATCTTGAAAAACCATGCGATCCAATCTTTTCTCTGACTGTCCAAGCTTCAATTTATACTTTATTCTTCCGTTCTTATTCCTTTTCTCTTTCGTCTCATTTCTTCACGGTTTGTTAAGAGTGAACTTCAGACATGAGTGGGGGGGAATGACAAGCCATGGTACCCTTCTCAAATCTCTGCTCCGGTATTCACCTTCACCCTCATGGAAAAAAACATGGCTCAATAACCATGAGCAGAGCAGTCAGCAGCCAAGTCGGGGTGTCTCTCGGAAAAGGTGCCAAGACGATTGATGTGAACAATCTTGGACTAATGTCTTGGGGAACGACGAATACAGTAAACCACGTCGTTGATCTTCTTGACGACTTCCCAAGGACCAACCCAATTCGATTGTAGTTTGGGCGCTTTCCCTTTGGTTCTTTGAGGGTTGAAGAACCAAATTTTCTGTCCAGGGGTGTATTCGACGTTGCGAGCCCGTTGGTCGTACCAAGATTTTGTTCTTGCAGATTGTAAGAACATTTTGTCTCGAGCCAGGTGATGTAGTGAGTGGAGTTTCTTCTGTAGCTGATGTACATAATTTCTGTCTTCTTCAAACAGGATTCCTGTTGATGGACACCCTCGAATTAAGTCCAAAGGAAGTCGGAGGTCGAAGCCTGTGTACATTTCTGCTGGTGTAGCTCCGGTTGTTGCGTGTTTTGAGGATCTGTAAGCTAACAAAAAGAGAGATACCCAACGGTCCCAATCTTTTTGAGCGTCGTGTACATGTTTTGTGAGGTATTGTAGAAGTGTTTGATGTTGACGTTCTACCTGACCATTTGCTTGAGGATGTAAAGGTGAAGTTCAAGTTTTCTTAACTCCTAGTAAAACTGCTAATTCTTTTACTAAGCGAGAATCAAAATATGTACCCTGATCTGTGTTAATTTCTAATGGGACTCCATAACGACAAATAATTTCATTAACGAAAACTTCAGCAATTGTTTTAGTCCTCATATTCGAAAGAGGTAAAGCCTCTACCCACTTAGTAAAACTATCCGTCACTACTAAAAGGTATTTATTCCCTAAAGAAGAAAGGGGAAAGGGACCTAGGATATCCATTTGAAGCCTCTCGAATGGAATACCTGTATTGTAAATCTTCATTTGACTATTTCTCTTATCAGAAGGACCTTTTTTTGCAACACAAATTTTACAAGACCTACACCAATTTTCTACATCTGATTTACAAGACGCCCAATAAAATCTTTTTCGAATTTTTTCTAAAGTTTTATTAACTCCAAAATGACCACCGGAAGGTGAGTCATGAGCTTCCTCTAAAATTTCTTTGATTTTACTTTTAGGAACAACTAATTGGCGAATCTTGTAATTGAGATTAGTAGAAATCCATTCTCTAAAAAGAATTCCATCAACTAACACTAATGAGTCCCACTGTGAACAATAGACTTTAACGAAAGTATCTAAAGGTGAAATATCCTGCCAGTCTGGTTTTGTGTTTAATTCTTTCATGCGAAGAATGAAAGAAATAGACTCATCAGCTTGTTGAAATGTCTTCCAGTCTGAGGGTAAATTTTCTTCAAAAATAATTCGGGCAACTGCCTTTTCGTTTTCAGAAAATTTATCCTCTACTTTTGAACAATATTTACACGAAGAATCTTCACAAGGACGACGTGAAAGAGAATCGGCATTCTTATGTAAACTACCTTTACGATGAACAATCCTATAATCATATTGATCTAATTTACGTAACCATCGAGCTAATTGACCGTCTAATTCTTTAAAAGATAATAACCAAGTTAAAGAAGAATGATCTGTGCGAATAAGAAATGGTTTACCAATAAGATAGCGATGGAAATTTCTTAACGACTCTATTATAACAAGAAGTTCTCGACGAGTCACACAATAATTTCTTTCTGACTTAGAGAGGACTCTACTATAGTAGCCTATCGCTCGTTCTTTATCATCCTGCATCTGTTAAAGGACTGAACCAATTCCATGGTTAGAAGCGTCAGTATCTAAAATGAATTCAGACTCAAGAGATGGAAATGCTGAAATGGGAGGAGAAATGAGTTTTTTTTTAATTTAAAAAAGTATTTTGACATTCTTCTGACCAAATGAATTTAGCTGAGTTCTCAGTGAGTTTATAAAGAGGTTTAGTTATATCTGCAAAACCTTTAATTAAAGTTCTATAATAACCACAAAAGCCCACAAAACTAAGAACATCTTTTCTCTTTTGAGGAATAGGCCAATTTTTAACACAGTCGATCTTCTTAGGATCAGCAGTTTTCCCCTTCTCAGAAACAATATAGCCTAGATATTCAACCTGTCTCCTAAAGAAAACACATTTCTTCTTGTTAAGACGTAAACCTGCTTGTTGAAAACGAATGAAAACCTTTCTTAAATTAGAAATCATGTCATCAAAAGATTTACCTAAAACCATAACATCATCTAAATAGACTAGACAGAAATCTGAAAGGTAATCTCTAAGTAATTTTTCCATTAAACGTTGGAAAGTGGCAGGAGCATTGCACAAACCAAAAGGCATTACCTTAAACTGCCATAGACCTTTTCCAATAGAAAACGCTGTATATTTCCTATCCTCTTTCCGAATTTTGACTTGCCAATAACCACTTTTTAAATCTAAAGTACTGAACCATGAAAATCCTGTTAATATGTTCAAAGTGTCATCAATTCTAGGTAAAGGGTAAGAATCTGTAATGGTGATTGCATTTAACTTTTGGAAATTGATGCAGAAACGAGTAGAACCATCCTTCTTCTTTTTTGGAACAACAGGAAAACAATAAGAACTATCCGACTCTTCAATAACACCCTGAGAAAGCATTTCAGAAATACAATTGTCAAGTTCTTGTTCCTGATGAATAGGTGGTCTACGAATAGGTAATTTAATGGGATGATCATGAAGTAATTGAATTTTGTGTTCTACAATATTGCAATGTCCAGAAATATCCTGATCTTCAAAAAGGTCTTTAAAATCCAGTAATAAACTCGAAAATTTGTCACGTTGATTATGGTCTAACTCATCAATATTCTTTTCGAAAACATTCTGAATAATTTCTGGTAAATTCTCAAATGAATTATCTATCCTAGCCACTTGAACTGGATTTACAACATTGGTGATTAAATTTGGAGTACGAATGAAATTAGTAACAGAATCTGTTAAGCCAGTTAAATGAAGAAAATCACCTCCAAGAATACAATCGTCAACCATATTCATTACATAAATATCTAAAGTAGCTGAATAAATTCCTAATTCAATAACTGCAGAGATCAAAAATTATACTGGAACTATTTCTCCTGTCGGATAACGAAGTAAATTCGAATTAATGGGAATTCTTGAGTCATTAGAATCAACAAATTTTGAATTTAAAATGATAATATGTGAACCGGAATCTAATTTGAAATTACAAGATTTTTTATTAACTAAACCATCAAAGTAAAAATGTTTTAAATTCTCATTAATTCTTCTAATACAAATATTGGATGGAGTCTGTCTAAACTTTGTTGAACTCGCTCCAGAAAGTCCAACACAATCTAGTTTCCCTGTTTATTTGTTGGGCAAGATGTTCTCAAATGGCCCTTCTTTCCGCATTGCCAACATTCAACATTTTTTAAATAATCTGTAGATGAACGAGGTTTGAATGGAGGGTTGGATGAATTAACCCCGGCATTTTGAGTGAAATTACTCATAGGATGTTGAGATTTCTTATTAAAATCAAAAATAGCTTTTATTTCCATGGCACGAGTAAGAGCTATTTTTAATGATTTTATCCTTTCTAATTGGAGAGTTTGTCTGATAGAATTATTAAAGATACCTGTAATGAACTGAGAACAAGCAAATTTATCTTGAATCTCAAGAGAATATTCGGGAAAAACTAATGCTGCTAGTCGTTCTAAGTCAGAAGCAAACGTTTGAAAATCTTCACTAAATTGTTGATGACGAGTTTGAAATTGTGAATAGTATGTTGCTTCCATATGTTTATCTCCAAATCTTAATTCTAACCTATAGATCAAATTCTCAAAATTAGAAGAAGAAATATCAGATTCAGTTAAAATGGACTTTGCTTTTCCTTTTAAACTAGAAATAAGAGCAACCATTTTAGTTTCTGGAGACCAATTGTTAATTCTAGCCATAACCTGAAATTGAATTAAATATTCTCGAAGAGGTGTTGATCCATCGTAATCGTCTAACTTATGATTATAACCTAGATTGTTAGTGAAAGTGTTTGTGTTTGTGTTAGGATTGGATGAAGAACTTAGCTCTCGTAACTACTGACGAAGAGATTCGTTGTCCGTGAGTAGAGTTCTGTTGACGAGCAGTAATCGGGAGTTGTCGGCAGTTGATGGTGAAGAGCCAGGTCCGGGAAATAATTCGCGACGAGTAGATGAAGAAGACGTGAGTCGATCGATTTCGGCTAATGCTTTTCTGTGGAGAGAATTATGCCTAGAAATTTCTGCGGTTGACTCAGTAAGAAGAGAAGAATACTTAGCTTCGATCTTCTTGACTTCTTCTTCACGGAGGTGACGTTCTTGAAGAAGCTCTGATTCACGAATGCAGAGTTCTTTTGATATGCGGGTAACCTCCAATGTGCACTCTTCAAGTGTAGATTCGGCAAGCTGGAGTTGTTATCGAAGTTGGGTATTTTCATCAGCCAGTGAAGGTTGTTCCACCGTTGGTGATGCGTGAGTAGGTGGCGGAAGCGTATCAGCTTGTGAAGTCTCAGAGACTGTGATGAGGGGCGGGGAAGGAGGCGGTGTACGGGTTAAGGTCATCGTGCCCGATCTTAACTTCATTCACTGGGTAATACGTTCACTTGCGGACGAGCCCCCAGAATGTTGTGGTCGGGTTAGGATAATGATTATTGACACTCTTATTTATAGAAAAGATAGACAAGAACGACTTTATTACTCAAGCTTAGACATGCAAATCGAATAGCTGTCAGCGCTAGACTGATAAACAAATACAATAACAACCGCGAAGTTACAGCGGTTGCTATGCGCGATTCGAACATCTCGAATCGCGCTGGTCATAACAATATGTAGTATGAACATACTTCAGATACAATTTACATAATTGTTGTTAAGCATAGAATTAAAGTTTTTAATTTTCAACTTCAATTTGTAAAATACACACACATTAACTTATTATTACGTGGTACAACTATTTATAACATTCTTCTATAACTATATTAACAATAATAATATTCAATATATTCGAACTTTATATTAATCATCATCTAAATAATTTGTAATTTAAAAAAAAGAGAAATATTATATTTTTTACTACACTTTCATTTTAATTTATTAAAATTTTAATATTAATTATACAGATTATATAAAAAATTTACAAACTTTTAAATAATTTTCTTATTGCAAATTAATTACTTATATTTAATTTACAGTTACTTGGCTATCTACAAATGAATAAGTACATATATTTAATATTATATGTTTGTTAATATGATTATATTTAATAATTTTTTAACATAATTAATTATTATTTTCAGTTCTATTAATACAAAAAAAAATTAATCTTGAAGTGGTTTGTTCTATATGTAAAATAAAATTTATAGACCAACAATTTTTAAGACTTCATAACGACAAAGATCATTATATTGAAAAGATTATTTGTAAAAATTGCGGAATAATATTTTATAAAAGATCTAATTTAAAAAGACATATTGAAATACATGATATAACACCTACATATACATGTCATTTATGTAAAAAAAAATTTTAAAGAATAAGGACTTTAAATAGACAGATTTTATTACATTCCCATAAACTAAAAACTTGTAATTATTGTGGAAAATCATTTCATAGAAATGATAAAATTCATAATAATGTAATATATTACTTTTTTATTTTATAAATACAACATAAATTTTTATTTAAATTTTATTTTGAATAAATAATAATAACCCATTTTTCTTAATTAAAAAAAAATTTAATTTACGTAGGTACCTTAAAAAATGGCAAAAAGAGCGTTAGATGAAAAATTAGGAATATCTCCAAAAAAATCAAAGATTATACAATATTCCAGTACAGAATTTTTGAAAACAAAAATGATCATAGGAGACAAATCTGCGTAAATATAACTAAAATAATGTTTATGTATTATTTTTCTTTTATATATTATTTTTCATAAATTTAATTTTTAATTATTTACAAGATCTGTAATCGGATATTTTGAAGAAATTTCAAATGAAGCAACATTTACTAATAACCAAAAAAATTCTGAATTTAAAGTAAAGAAATTTATTTTAAATAATAACAGTGGAATCAGAATTCAATGTTATGTTTTTGACGAACAAATACCTCACTTTACTCCAATGTTACAGTTGAATCAAGTAATGTTTTAAATCATAAAATTTTGTTATAGTATACAGTAATTTTATACTTTATTTATATTATTACTTATTGTTTTTAGAAAATTTTATTAGAAACTGTTGCTGTTGTTGCAGTAAAAACATATTCTAAAAGTAATGTGAACTACATGTTAAATCTATCACATTATTCAACAATAACAGCGTTAGAAGATTCAATATTTCTTAATCAAACACCACAAAAAATAAATATGACAGAAGTTCCTAACAAACCAGGATTTATAAGCAATAGTATAAAATTTAAAATAATTTACCATTAGCATATACTTAATATTATTTTTCCCAATTTTTAGAAATTCAAGGATTTTTGAGAAATGTTTTTGTTATAAAAAATAAAAATAATATTAATGAATATTTTGGAGCCATTACTTATGGCAAATATAAGTTAGAAGTTCTTTTATTTAAACAAAGTGAAGAAGTTTTAGATATTGAAAGAGGAACATAAATAGAATTAACTGGAGATTTACAAGAAAATGGTACATAAAATTTGTTACGTTTTTTTTTTAAATATTTTACATTATTTATAGTTATTTACAATTTTCAGGAAACTCTTATGTTTTAAAAATAAACACATTAAATAATTTAAAAACAGTCAATAGTCCTAAAATGGACTTAGAAGATCTAATTCTTGGATCTGAAATATTTTTAATTCAGGTACATTATATTATTTAATTAATATTAATAAGTATTATATATATTTTTAAATATAACATACATATATCCTCCTATATTATATGTCTATTTAGGTCAAAGACCCCCCCACAACCCCCCACGCCCCCCCCCCACATCGAGCCCCCCCACAAAATAACCAAAAATTCGATCATTTTCATGTTATTTTGAATTATTGATTGTCCCCCCACAGCCCCCCCCCCCCCACAGCCCCCCACAAAATTAAATGTGATACCTAAAAGAAATAAAACGTTTTGAGTTTTGGCACTTTATTTTCAATTATTTATTCTCTATATTATAATTTTTTATTCTTAAAAGTTGTATTATTTTTACAAGTACTAATTTGGTCAAATCATAATTTAACTGTACCCCCCTGCTCGCTACGCTTGCCAACATTTACAATTTTAATTCTATACTTATAAATTTTTAATTACATTTGCTAAAGATAGTAAATACCGTATCAAATTGTTATCGCTATTGAGAATAACATCTGGGACTCTTTTTCCAATTTTTAGTCTAAATCTTAAAAGTTGTATTATTTTTACAAGTACTAATTTGGTCAAATCATCTAAAATGTTTCACGCGCAGGGCCAGTAGCATTTATCAAACGTTTTATGTCTGTTTACTTATATTTTGGTCTTCCTAAAATATAGAATTTAAACAAAATTAAAAGTTCAACATTCTACATAATATATCATACTTTTAAATTTAAAGTTTGATATTTTATATAATATATCGTACCTTTATTATAAATATTTCAGGACCTTGCAAAAGCTCTGTTATATCCAATGGAACATTATCGATAACAGTTATATGAGAACTGTCTCTTACTTTAAGCAAATAACTATTTCCTAAAAAGTATAAATTTATGCAATCACCTGTATGTATAATAATAAACATTATATTGAAAATATACCGTTTTCTTGTAAATCTCCAGTAACTTCAATTTTACAACCTAACTTAAAGTTAATATCTACATCATTAGATTTTAATAACAAAATATCTAATTTATATTTTTTGTCTGTTATGGATCCATAATAATCAGAATCGTCATTGATGTTTCTCAATATGAATTCATTACATAGGTATCCAGTAATTTCTGTAAAAAGAATGTAATTCGTACATGAAAAATTTAAGTTAAAAATATAGTATAGAAGATATTGATTCCGTTAGTCTCTACAATGGTTGAATTGACATTGATTCCATTAGTTGCGCCATCAACACATTTACATTGAAAGATTTCATGCAACACGCTATATTTCGTATTAGCGCACGTGCGATTCATATTGGCGTGTCGCATTTTTTATATTGTTATAACATTTTTTTTACACTTACGCACATATCCTCTTTTTGTTGGTATCTCATGAAACGCAATACTAGAAATTTTTAATTTTTCTATTTCAAACTCTCCCAAGGACGTTACAGTTGAATAGGATTGTAAATTAATTTCAAAAGGTAAATTGCCTTTTGTATAAGATTTATGAGATACAATAGTTGCGTTATGAATCCATATTTTCTGTTCAAATTTAGTAGAGTACGTTATATTATTGTATATTATTAGTTTTTATATAATATAAAGAAATTTTTACTTCATTTAATTTAAATTTCGATTCAAAAACATCAATCACATCGTTATATAGGTTACATTGAATTTTGCAACCGTCATTGTTATTTAATACAATTTTCTTAATAGAAAAATCGACACTTTTCACTTTATTCGTGAAATTTTTAACATTAAATATTGTTTCGACATATGCGACTAAACAACTGAAAATAAAATAATTATTTAACATAATATTAAGGGGTTATGACAGGGTTAAAATTACAGACAAAAACAGCAAAAAATCTTTTTCTAGCAAATTTTTTCTTTTTCTATTAATTTTTCTATTTATGATTTTATATTATTCATGCGCTTCGCAGCGTCGCGTCGGGAATGCAGATTACTATATGATCGGTATAGTAGAATTTTCTGTGAAGCAGCCAAACAGCTGTTTTTCATTTATGATTTTATATTATTCATGCGCGGCCTCGCAGCGTCGCGTCGGGAATGCAGATTACTATATGATCGGTATAGTAGAATTTTCTGTGAAGCAGCCAAACAGCTGTTTTTCATCCAAGCTTCAAGTTCAAGACACTATAAGATCAATGCAGTTTGTCTGCTAGCTGCTGTAATACTGCTTATAACCTTAATGGCATTGTTAAAGTACAAGAGCTTTTCAAAGTACAGCAATTTAATCAGATAAGTATTGAAAACTAATAAGTAAGAATTGTATCCGTAAAGATCTTTTTCTTTGTTTGTTTATTTTTTGCTTTCAGGTTTACGGCTGAAACAACTTTTATCAAAGATAAAAAAATTATTTACGGCTTTGAAACAACTTTTATCAAAGATAAATCGCCACTCGCGGAGTTTACTGTTACTCTGTTACTACAAATCTGTTGTGAATAAAAGCCATCAAGAACAATAAGGTACATTAAACGGTGCATTATTTCTTAACACTCAAAATCTAGCTCTCAATGATCGTCTACATTCTGTATATAGATCTGAAGCGTTCATCGAAAAGTCGCAACTGGCCACTCGCATGATTTACTATTATTTTTCAAATTGAATGTAAACGAAAATTTTAGTAAAGTAAGATTTTAAAATGGAATCAGAGTAAGTATATTTGTATAGTAATTATATGCCATTTAGTATTATTTTATATATATATTGTAACGGTGCGTGAGCACGTCTGAGCTGGCTCCGTGGTTAGAGCGCGTGCCTGGAGATCTCGAGGTCGTGGGTTTAAGTCCCCACGTCGCTTAACTTTTGTGTGCGATAATGACAACAGTACGCTGGGCGATTTCTTGCTATTATATTTCAAATTCGAAGTAAAAAATACTTTTCTTAAATTTGTAGTGATGTTATATTTTCGAAATTGGATGTGCATAAAAGTCGTTAAGCAAAAATATGGTACGTTACACAGTGCATTATATTTTACCACTCAAACGCTTCTTTCAAATTCTAAAGAATAAAAAGAAGCGTTCGTCACAAAGTCGCAACTGGCTACTTGCGTAATTTACTATTATTTTTCAAATTTGATGTGAATCGTCATGAAGGAACCGGGTACGTTGAACGGTGCAAAACTATGATCGCCACTCGTGGAGTTTACTATTACTACGAGACAATGACATTAATCCATTGATGACTGCCTGGATTTTTCAAATCTGATGTGAATAAAAGTCATCAAGAACAATAAGGTACATTAAACGGTGCATTTCTTAACACTCAAAATCTAGCTCTCAATGATCGTCTACATTCTGTATATAGATCTTTGAAATTAATACGAATTTATAATATTAATATTCTGTGTATAGATCTTGGAAATTAATGCGAATTTGAAGCGTTCGTCGCAAAGTCGCAACTAGCCACTCGCGTAATTTACTATTATTTTTCGAATTTGATGTGAATCATCAAGAAAGAACCGGGTACGTTGAACGGTGTAAAACTATGGTACGTTAAACAGTGCATTATTTTTTAAAATTCGAAATCTATCTTTTACTAATGAACTATAATATTTATCATTTTTAATAAAACAACTTTTATCAAAGATAAATCGCCACTCGCGGAGTTTACTGTTACTACGAGACAATGACATTGATCCATTGATGACTGCCTAGATTTTTCAAATCTGATGTGAATAAAAGTCATCAAGAATAATAAGGTACATTAAACGGTGAATTTCTTAACACTCAAAATCTAACTATCAATGATCGTCTACATTCTGTGTATAGATCTTGGAAATTAATGCGAATTTGAAGCGTTCTTCGCAAAGTCGCAACTGGCCACTCGCGTAATTTACTATTATTTTTCGAATTTGATGTGAATCGTCAAGAAAGAACCGGGTACGCTGAACGGTGTAAAACTATGGTACGTTAAACAGTGCATTATTTTTGCAACTGCAAACTGGCACTCGCAAGATTTATGATTTATATTGAATGTAAATTCAATATAAATCATAATGTAAATTCAAAAAAAGAATTTTAGTGGTTATCTATTTTCTTCATTTGAAACCTTCAAATTGAATGTGAATAATAAGCATCTATATCTTTCAGTTGATCTTTTAAATTGGTAATAAGTAAAAATACGATACGTTAAACATTGAATGTTATCCATAAACGACTCAGGTAAAATTGTGCACAAAAAAAAGCTTGCACTCTACACAAAATAATTGTGCACAAAGATTTTGTACACATAAAAACTCTACACAGATATTGTCTACACGAAAAAACTGTGCACAGATATTTACTGCGTAGAAATACTGTGCACGATTTTTTTGTAATTTTACTACACTGGAAAAGTCTACACAAGTTATTTTATTATACTGTAAAACTCTACACAGATATTTTTTGCACGGTAAAACTGTGCACGGTTTTTATGACAAAGTTGGGCACAGTAAAAGTGTGCACAAAAATTATATAAGTACTAATTTTATGCGGAAATATTCTGCACCGAAATTTACTATACAGAAAAACTCTACACATAAATTTTGTGCACTGAAAAACTGTGCACATAAATTTTGTGCACTGAAAAACTGCACATAAATTTTGTGCACTGAAAAACTGTGCACATTATTATTTAATTTGGTACAGGGGAGCATAAAAGCACAAACATGTTTTCGATTTGCGATCTGTGAGAAGGCGCAACTTGCCGCAACGACACTTTCTATATAGTCCGGGCGCTGGTGACACCTGAGAAATTTTTATTTTACGAGTTAAAAGCAAAAAACTAAAAAGAAATGCTTTTTTGCATCTTATTATTAATAATAAACAACGTTCCCGCACAGATTTCGTGTCCAAAAGTATATGGGCTTCCCTTTCTCTATATAATCGCGATATCCGTTGCCGGGCTACTTTTATGTCCACAAAAAAGCTAAGGCGCTTGGCCTAACTTAATTAATGTGAAATCATCCGATTTTTATGATTCAAGTTTTGTTATTATTAGTAAATTTTAAAAATGAATAATATTTTATACAAAAATTCATAATATTGAAAAATTGAAAAACAAAACTTTGTTAGTGTAATCATGAAAATCTGAGCACTCACTTTATCAAGTAATTACCAGTCGATTTTTGTCATTCAAATTCGGTTAGCCTTTTCTAGTTTTATAAATCGTTTACATCTATTAAATTTTTTTGTTAGCCAACTTATTTATTCAAATTCGAATTTAATTTCAACGATCTAAATGAACCGTCATAAAAGGGACACTACGGCCTGCGACCCCGGCCTACTCACAGGTCAAGTAGTATAAACTGCCGCGCGGTCCAAGCGTTTGGTACCAGGTGGTGAACACGTGTACCAAGTTGCCGCTACCTTTTACTAAGAGCGTAGTACAGCTTGCAGCGAGTGGCTATGTACACTTATCCCCGGTGAAATGCACGATGCTGAAAGTGTGGGTAAAAAAATTTGGCATGAAAATCTATGGTGAAAAAATTCTTGCTCGGGCCGGTCGCGCGTGCTGTTCGAGCTGCATTACCGATCTTCCGGGAAGACTTGAGAAATGAAATTCTGCGCCTCCTGTTGCCTGTCAAAGAAATAACATTTTTCCTCTTTCTTACCCTCTTCTTACCCCTCCGAAAGGTAAAAGCGGAAGAGTTTGTTTGCTACACGAAGATTCGGTTTTATTCTTTCATGACGCTCGAAAACTTAATATTTTTGTGACTATTATATACATTATACATATTAGTTTACGGGTAAACTCAGTTTTTATGCGTTCTTTTCGTCAAATAACTTTTATAATGCATTTTCTCGGATGCATGGTACGAATGCAGCGCTTTTTATCACCTAGCGGAGAAAAGTGGAACTTATTTTTTAATATTTTTTCAAAATTTTTTAAATATTGCAGTCAGGCCGTAAATTTTACGTCTTTATGAATTATTTCCCAAATTTTCACAGCGATCGTAACAATAGCCTCGGAGTGGTTTCGAATATACGAAATCACTGCTTTTTGAACGTTCTTGATCCCCTTAAGGAAGTAAGCCTCAGTTAAAAGCTTGTATGTGGTAAGTTTCAATCATATATCAACAATTAATACGTACAGTAAAATCACCATTTTGAATCATCTCTAAGTGATTTATGCTAGGCTGTTGTAATCATTAAAATATATTTCAAGTCACTCCATACGAATATTCATTCAAGGCAACCATTCGATCATTTTTCACCAGACCAGTCTTGTTCCTTTACTTTTCAAAAATCACGCCTTTTAAATTATCAGACAATTCACATGAAGATGAGTAATTAACGTAATAGCGATATCTTAGCTTTCATCTAAGAACGTAAAATATTGATCATTTTAGACAGTCAAAATTTGTCGTTTTATATTGAAAGAATTTGTAAAAAAAATCTTACAAAAATAACTGTAGTCCAACATATTGATATTATGTAAATGCTGGGCAATTCAGCTGGAAGTGTAAATGCATCTCGAATTCACGTTAGAAGAACAAGTTTGTTTTTTTGCATATTTCAATTATATTAATTGATCTAGACTGCTGGCAGCGAAAGCACGTCTTCTCATGGAAACAGATAAGTAAATTTAAATGATACTTAAAGCCATCAGGAATGCAGTAGTATCACAGTACATGTATACAGAATGAAAGGCAATGTTTAATAGCCTCACATAAATGCATTCATTGTTTATAAAAATTTGCTTTTCCAGATACGGCAGAAGATATATAACTACTCGGCGGAAAGACAGAGCGCGCCCGAAACAGAATACATATTACACCCACAGTATTTGTTTGAGCCAAAGTTTTAGACGCTAGGAGAAAATCAATAAATCTTTTAAACAAAATTTATTTTGTAATTGTTATTTATTTTTATTTTTAAATTAATTTATATTAAATAGGGAACGTCGTTCAGATCCTTCACTAAAGCCCAGTCGATTGGTTCAAGTTGTTCCTTAGTCAAGGCTCCATAGTGCAAAGCACTCTTGAAAATCAGGTATTGGTTTTTAAAATAGTTCCATAATTTTTCTACATCTTTCACTGAAAAAAACAAAGATTATTATTATTATTAATATTATAGTCCGGGAGTCCTGCATTTTTGTCGTAAAATGTCTGTAAAAATCGGTGACCGATCCCGATTACTTACATCTAATTAATCTGCCACATGGTGGCCTATTGCACTCCGTCTGAATTATTTCAAATATTTGGCTTCACACCTCCTTCATCGATATGTTATTAAAATACTTGGGGTTGGCCATGAAAATATCTTGAATTATTTTTTGCATTTTGTAAGGGATTATCCCTCGAAACTCACAAACACCCAACTCATTGAACCCCCGGATCACTGGGACCGGGAGTAAGAAGTCTGAAAAAAAAAACATTAAATATAACTTTATATTTAAATTTAACTTTATATTATATATAACTTTATATATATTTAAAATAGACTTACCATTATATGTTCCCATGGTTCTTTGCTTCTTTTCTCTTTGAAAATTCTTTTTGCTCTTTGCTTCTCTTTGAAAAACTAATGTGTGAATGTTGTTTGTTGGTTGTGAAACATTGGTTTCTAAGTAAACATGAGAAACGAAATGTGAAGTTACGCGCATGAATTCTATTTACGACGCGCATGCGTAGCGACGCCGTCGGCGATGGATATGCTTATGGGACGAATAATTTGATGTATTGGACAGGTTGTTTGTTGTAAATATATATGGATATATAATATATTTTAAATTTTATCACTTTCTATTGAATGATTCCTATAATGATGGTATGTACTATACATACGTAGATTAGGTAAATATTGTTGAAAGTCCAGGTAAAAAGTTTTTGTTTTCAAAATTTTCTTATGTGATGAAATATATATATATGCTTCTCAATTAGATCGCTTTTTACTGATTTTGAGAAGCTTACCGCATGAGAAACTTAAACTTCGGATAAGCTAGCTTTTTTTATGTCAGGGTTGAGGGGACTTCTCTTATGTCTGGTCTTTTTTAGAAAACTTGTTTATCGACCAATATATACGTTTGGTTTTGTAATAATTTCGACTTTCATAATATGCGATCTAGACAAAAACCATCAATTTCATGGTAATGGGCAGGAAGGTTCGACGAAATCACGGGGGGCAATGGACTTAAGTTCAAAACCCTTTGAGGTGCACAGACGTGAAAGTGATGAAAAGCGTAAATTAACTCTCACTTTGTATTCTGGGAAGAGAGCCGATCTCGTGACAACATATCACTTTCGAATTTCTAGATGCTTAATTAATCTGTTTACCATCGATTTGGTACACGCATGAATTCGTGCAGACGAGCACCTTCGCGTTTTATTGTAAATAACGTTTTTATTTTTTTTCGTCGTCAAATGCCAAATGCGTGAGCCACGCGCGGCAATCACGCATATCTTTTCGCACATTGAGAATCTCAAAGGCTTCGTAGTCTTGCTGAGTCATCTAAACAAAAAATATCTCCGCAATATATACTGATATATTGCGGATTCAGTTTTAGCACTAAAACGATAGAATTTACAGATTCGAACAAAAATAGCGCGAAACTTTTTCTTCTCATCGTATTCGAGTATTTGTCATCAATGGCAAGGCTTGAATTACTCATAATTATTGTTTGTTTATAGTTATCGCCAGTTCATGACGACAAACTAACTTTTGAACCTGACTGTACAACTAGAACATCTTTAAATATTTATGAATCTTTATGCTTATAATTATCAGTGACGAATTTCAAACGAAACGGAAGAACACTTCTACGTTAACATATGCTATTAATATACATGCAATTTCTGAATGAATTTCAACATTTGGGTGAGGAGACAGCGTTTCTCAAGCCTTTTTTCGCAACTTAAGAAGGTTTTCCCGTCGATACTGTTTTTCCCTCGATGATACGGACGATAAAAATTGATTTAAAAATTTAAAAAATTGCTGCCAAGTCTCTCAACTTCCTCCTAATCAGTGTTTCTCAAATCATCCAAACACAATTTGATCATTGATAAAAATCGGTTATTTGTTCAGTTGTGAATTTTTGAAAATATATTTAAAAAATTCAAAAAAATCTCAATATCTCGGATCGTAATAAGTTTCATAAGTACACTTTGAGGCACGTGGAAAACGTTTACTATTTTCCAAAATTTAGAGAGTATCGAAATCATTTTACCCATGCAGTCGTTGGAGAACCGAAATAGTATATTACGTGCCTAGGGAGGAAAAAACTTGGAGAGTCCATATCTCGTGTATATTGATACCCGAGCCGAAACAATTTCAATATGCATAAAGCTAAAATTACAATTAAAGGAGATGGAAATTGTTTATTCAGAACTTTTTCGTTTTTCTTATATGGTAATGAAAATTACCATATGTTAGTCCGCTTTCTAATTATTGCAAATATTATAAGTAAATGAAGCGTGTATCATTATTTTATCGAAGGGAACGATCATTACGAAAACGTAACAAATATTTGTGAATACTTTACATTAATGTATAAACATGGTGCCTATGGAACTGGAATTGAGATTCAAAGTTTCACAGAAATATTTGATGTTTTCGTAAGAGTAACTTTCAATACCACTAACGAAATTAACTCTTTTGGAAACACGATTAGTAAATTGAAACTAACATTACTTTTCACTGGAAATATTGATTCAGGACATTATGATATTTTAGATTTTGAAAATCAAAATATTGAAATAGTGAAGAGTAATACTTTAAATAATTCAGAGTTTCATAGAATTACATACAAAAGACAAAATATAGATTTTACAGATACTGATATTGAAATTAAGAAACGTCATTTATCATTAAATGAATCAAATTTACAACAAAAAAGAAAAATTAATAATTTTACTTCTGATGATACAATTCCAATTAAAAAGCCTAGGACTAATGAAATTATACGAGATGGTAATGGTTTATTTCGAATATTTGCTATTTTTGTATACAACAATGAAAATCTACACAATAATATAAGATCGCTGGTAGTTAAAAATGTTAGTACTAAATGGAATTGTTATCGTGACTTTATTGTAGGAAATAGTTATTTTTATAATGTAAATAATAAAGATTCTTACTCCAACTTTATGTCTAAAGTTGGCATTTTCGGTACTATGATTGAAATTCAAAGTTTTATAGAAATGTTTAATATGTGTATAACTATTAATGTTAATAATTCAGACAATTTTTTAACGTTTGGTAATATTTCAAGTAACTTGAAATTATCGTTACTATTTTTGGGGCAGATTGACTCAGGTCAATATCACTTATTGAGTTATCAAAATTCTGAAGTAAAAAAAAATTACAAACCATATCGTTAGCTTTATCAAAATTGAAGAGAAGAGATAAAATTAAAGGTTGCAATATTAATATGGTTGATGATGAGAATTTTTTTATTGAACCTTCAAATTTTGGATCTATACATGCAAATACTGTTCAGCTATTTTTTGGAAAGAAGAAACATGTAAATCTAATTGTTGTAGTAATGGAAAAATTCGTTTACATCCTTTAAGTCAATATAATAATGAATTGAAACAACTTTTATTACATGATGAAGATTTCAGAATATTGATTAGACATTATAATACTCTTTTCAGCTTTGCTTCCTTTACAACTAATGAAATAAAGCAAAAAGGAAAATCTGTTTACAATATCAAAATACAAGGTCAAATTTTTCACATAACACAAAACGCTTTAACATCATCAGATCTTCCTCCAAAATACAGTCAATTATATATTTATGATGATCAAACAGCTGTTGAAAAAAGATTAAACGCGCACAATAATACAAATTTAATTAAATCACATATTGAAACTTTGATCAAGATTTTCAAACAAAACCCTATAGCCAAGCAATACAAACATTTACATCAAATTGCAAACATTCAAAATATACCAGATTATAAAATGATTTTTTTACGAAAAGATGGGAATCAAAAACATATTTACAATAAACCAATGACAGCTGAATGTGGAGCAATTATAGTGTCTAATTCTGGCTTACCAGAAAAATATGATCTTTGTGTATACCCTAAAGAATCAACAGATCACGCGAAAGAAACGTTTTTAAACAAACTATCGCAATTTGTGGATCCCATGGTATTTCCGTTAATGTTTCCGTTAGGTGATTTGGGATGGAGCACTGGTTACTTGATGGATAATGGAAAATTAATAACTCTTTTACAATATTATTCATATAGACTGGCTTATAGACCAAATGCCAAAATTTTTAGTCCTTTACTATATGGAAGCAGATTAACTCAACAATTTTTTATACATTCTTACGTCATGATAGAGCACAATCGTTTAAATTATTTCAGAAGTAAAAATAAGCAAAAAGAACTGAGAATAGAATGTTATGAAGGTTTATTGGATGCTGTAGTTAATAGTGCTTCGAATATTTCAAGCAATTTTGAAAAACCAGACAAAATTGGAAATCTTTATATACTACCATCAACATATATTGGAAGTCCTAGATATATGCAACGGCATTACCAAGATGCAATGGCTATTATGAGGAAACACGGTAGACCAGATTTATTTATAACTGTAACGTGTAACCCCAAGTGGGAAGAATTAAAATTGGTCTTAAAAAATTTTCCCAAAAATACAACTCCTAATGATATACCCAATATCACTGTTAGATTATTTCATGCTAAATTACAATCAATTTTGAAAGACATAACAGTAAATAAGATTTTTGGTAAAGTATTAACATATGTTTATTCAATTGAATTCCAAAAACGAGGTTTACCACATTCTCACTTATTAATAACATTGCATCCTGACAACAAATTAATTACATCAGAACAAATTGATAAGTATATATCTGCTGAAATACCTTCAAATAATAAGAAGCTTAAGCAATTGGTTATTAGACATATGGTACACGGACCACATAATAAACAAAGTCCATGTTTAGATAATGACAATAACAAGTGCTCGAAAAACTTTCCAAAACCTTTTGTTAAAGTTACATCAACGCAAAAAAATGGTTATCCGCAATACAGAAGAAGAAACAATATTTCAGATAACAATTTTTATGAAACTATATATAATAATAAGATTCCAGTTGATAATTCAATGGTTGTTCCATATAATAAATATTTGTTAATGAAATATAGATGTCATATTAATGTCGAATGTTCAGTGTCTATACAGAGTATAAAATATATTTATAAATATATTCTGAAGGGTGGTGATAAAGCATTTGTACAAATTCAAAATAAGAACGAAGAAGTTTCAGATGAAATTAAGAATTATGCTGATGGTAGATATTTAAGTCCAATGGAAGCAGCTTGGCGATTTCAAAGATTTCCATTTTGTTTCAGAAGTCATAAAGTAGAAAATTTACCCATTCATATTAAAAACAAACAATTTGTGGTATTTAATCCAAATAAAATTGATACGGCGATAAATAACTGTCAAACCCCGTTAACAGCTTGGTTCGAATTAAATAAAATAGACGATTTTGCTAAATCATTGAAATATATAAATATTCCAGAACATTACATTTTCGACAACGCAAGTAAAACATGGAAAAAAAGAAAAAATATATTGAAAAACACTACAATTGGAAGATTAAATGTGGTTTCACCGAAAGATCACGAAAGATTTCATTTAAAATTAATATTAAATAAAGTAAAGGGTGCAAAATCATTCGAAGATTTGAAAACTTATAATGGAATAATTTATGATACATTTAAAGACACTGCTATTGCTATGGGTTTAATTGAACGTGACTCGCAAATTGAAATTATTTTTCAAGAAGCTTGTACTGTCATGCTTCCATTTCAGTTAAAACAATTTTTTGCATGGTTTTTACTGTCAGAAAATGTTCAAGGTGATCGAATATGGCATAAGTTTAAGAATAGTTTCATGGAAGACTTTGCTAATGACAAAGAAAATTCTGCACTTTTACATATTAATCAAATATTTCAGTCAGAAGACAAATCATGTGAATCATTTAATTTACCTATGCCATACAAAATAGATAAACAAAGCAGCAATAATAATGAAGAAATTAACTATAGTAAATTAATGTTTGAAACAATGTTCACTCAACTAAATACTGACCAGAGAAGTATTTTTAAAATTATATGTGAAGAACCTCATAAAATGTATTTTATAGATGGTCCTGGAGGTTCTGGAAAAACATTTTTATATAAAACATTAATTTACTATTTTATTTCTCAAAACAAACAAATTTTGTCTATGGCATGGACCGGTATAGCGTCAGTATTACTTCCAAAAGGAATGACCAGAAACTCGAGTTCTTTCACATCATTTATAAATATTTTAATGTATTGAAAACTTTCGACAATTTATATTTATTTTTTTTTCAAGACATTTTATGGACTTATACGTATTCGGCACTAGCTGCTTTACTTTTAATTATTGCAATAATTCACATCTTTTGTCTTACCATCTCTCGTCATAGATTCATTTGCATTTAACTCGCTTTCCACGCTGTTACTTTCTGCGCCCCTTTGATAGTCCATGCTGTCGTCCAAATTCATCTTCCTTCTGCCAATCGTATGACGATGCCAGCACACTGCAGCAAAGACGCCAGGAGAAATCAGCAAGAAAACCGCTTAAAAAGTCTTGTTTTCTTCACTCGCAGAAAATCACTCAAAACCCTTTATTAACTTGCACTAACACTCGCGTAGTGGAAGTATGCCCTGGGCCCATAACCTTTCGGAAGATTATTAATGCAGGGTTTTGAAATAAAGTATATTTCCAATGTAATTTCACTCAGTTTTATTCATGCGTCTTCACACTCACTAATTGATCTCCGCTCATTAGGAGGCTGTCGAACGTACTGACGCGGAAGTATAGCTCTCAGAGCTGCGTCACATAAAAAGTAAGAGTAGGGGGAGTGAGCATAGTATACCATACAAACTATATACTCATGTGTATCATAGCACATAGGCGCATACTATATTCCAACAATATGGCTATGGAAAAATGTACTTGTTGTGTAATGCAACTAAACAGCTATCTTATGCCACAGAACTTTTACAGTGTACTGTATTTAAATAGGATATGGCTATTGGAAGTCGTAGTACTTATTGAGTAATGCAACCCGGTTTTTATAGAGTAATTCTATTGTTCCTTATATTATTTCAATTGCACTGAATCGGGGGGATGGAGAAATTTAGAGTTGGTTATGTTTTCCACAACATGTCTGTAGCGTACTTTATTATAATAAATCATGGTTATGGGAAAATGTACTTATTGTATAATACAACTAAACAGTTTCTTTATACCGCAGCTGTCTGTAGCGAGCGTAAATAGATAATAACTAATTGAAAATGTGTCTATGACTATAGGAAGGCGTAGTATTTGTTGCTCAATGCGACAAGGTTTTCATAGAGAATTTTTGTTGCTTATTATAATATTTCAATTGCACTGAATCAGGGGGACGGAGAAATTTAGAGTTGGTTGCGTCTCACGGAAAGGAGCGATGGTAGAGCTTCTTTCAAATAAGTCAAGTGCGGTCATTGTAATGAGCTTGTCAACAGAACAACTTTTTACAGAAAGAAAAATGCAATTCAAATATATTTGTACACTCTCGAAAGCGCTTATTCACTGTTAGTCTTTATATACTTTCAATTTCGTATATGAAGAGCAATTGTGGCGACGTTCATGGGATCAGCGCCAAATGAGACTCGGAAGGATCGTAGTGTCTTGCGCCTTGAAAACATACAAAACCCGACGTTTCTTGCATATCCCCCCCCCCCTCCTAAAAAAAACCTTTGCAAGGTAAAAGGTTGGCAAGTATAAGATTGTGTCTTTTAAATTAAATATTAATTTTCAAACTATCCCCAACCCTTATATAGCCAAAATTCTGAGTGTTCTGTACGGTATTTTCATTATGTAAACTAAAGATTAATTTTTTAATTCTTGATAATTTTTAAATGCTTATGTACATCGAGTTGGACAATCGAAAACTATCATTAATAAAATATGTATGTATGTTATGCGTAAACAGTTTGGCATTAGGAGTTCATTGAACTGACGACAATTTTTTTAGAATGACTTCACTACCTTTGTTTTTACGAAAATTCCAATTTTAATTTTCAAAAAAGAAAATTGTGATATCAATAAATAAATTAGTAAGTTTCGTTTACAAAAAATCCAATCGTGTTGAAGTAAATAAATAAATAAGCGTTTAAATGGAGGAAATAATATATACAATAAAAATTAATTATTATACTATACCAATAAGTTTCTGCAGCAAGAAGTTGTAAGGGCTTCAGTGTGTAGTCTCTTGAATAAATTGTTATTTTCATCCCTAGAAAGCGATTACATTGAGGAATGGAGATCATATAGTAATTCTTACGTAGTTTATAATGTTAAATATACTAATCATCAAATAGATCTTTCTTTTAGGATTGCCTTCCACTTCTTTCTTTTAGGATAAGTCAATCGGAAAAGATTAAACAACATGATGCAGTGAAACCGTGTTGAAATTTTTTATGAAAAACTTGCCGTCCCGTCCTATTATTTATAACGATGTATATCAAAAGACGTCTCTACTTAACCAAAGTAAGTTATCAATTTCTGAATGCAAATATAGAAAATTTTGTGATATTTGCAAAGTCAATTTTAAAAAAATAAATTAAGTTGAAAAATATTGAATTAATATTTTTTTAGTTTTCAGATTTAGTTTTAATTCTATACCTGATTCAAAAAAAATCTAATCATCATAGAATAATAGGAAGATAAGTTGACTTATACTTGATATTTTACGATAATATTGATGATTACAATGACACTTAGTAATTCATCGATTATTTATGATAAGACGAGACGGCACGTTTTTCCATAAAAAAATTTCAACACAGTTTCACTGCAAAATGTTGTTTAATCTTTTCCGATTCACTTATCCACGAAGTGGAAGGCAATCCTAACAGAAAGATCTATTTCATGATGACGATTACATCGGTTATAATATGATCTTCATTCCTCAATGTAATCGCTTTCTAGGGATGAAAATAACAATTTATTCAAGAGACTACACACTGAAGCTCTTACAACTTCTTGCTGCAAAAACTTATTGGTATAGTATAATAATTAATTTTTATTGTACATATTATTTCCTCCATTTAAACGCTTATTTATTTATTTACTTCAACACGATTGGTTTTTTTGTAAACGAAACTTACTAATTTATTTACTGATTCAGAACTTTCTTTTCTGAAAATTAAAATTGGAATTTTCGTATAATCAAAGGTAGTGAAGTCATTCTAAAAAATGGTCATTTCAATGGGCCCCTAATGCCAAGCTATTTACGTATAACATACATACATATTTTGTTAATGATAGTTTTCGATTATCCAAGTCGATGTATATAAGCAATTAAAAATTATCAAGAATTTAAAAATTAATCTTTAGTTTACATAATGAAATACCGTATAGAACACTCAGAATGTTGGCTACATAAAGGTTGGGGAGAGTTTGAAAATTAATATTTAATTTAAACGAAGACACAATCTTATACTTTCTTTCTGTTATCCTTCGCAGAGGAAACACCGGATGATAATTATTTTTAAACATAAATAAATATTTTTATTGAAAATTATCAGAAATATGTTTTCTATTTATTATTTATAGCAACATTGTATCGATAAATTATTTTATCCGACCTTTAATAACAAAATCTCTATTCAAGGGTTTTGTACTGTTCTCCTCCCTAGACTATCCCCCTGATTCTGGCAATATTAGAATATTAATAAGCAGCATGATTTAAAAAATAAATAAATAAATAATAATAAATAATAATAATATTTAATTATAAATGTATTCTTTATATTAATTGTTTAATAAAAATAAATATTTATTTTTTACCAATTAATATTTTAATAGATTCCTAATAACAAAATTACAAATATAAGGTATCCTACCGTTCTCCTCCCTAGACTAAACACGGAATATAGACTATTTTGAAACACGAATAAAAATTCATACTGCAGAAAAAAAGTACAAACATCTACTTATTATTTATAGCAACCATCAACTTTTGTATAGATAAATTATTGTAACCGGTCTGTAACGGCAAAATTTGTATTCAAGGATTAGGTTTTATGCTGTTCTCCTCCCGAGACTTTCAACTTGACGCTAGCATTATTTTGTGTGAATAATCTGCCAACTATTCCATTAGATGTTTCACATACAAAATACTCGGTCCACATGTATCTAAACCAGAAAATAAAATAGTACATAAATAAAAAACTAAGTATGTGTTGTATTACCAGATCAGTTTATCAATTTTCGCGCGCTTCAAAAGTAAAAAATAAGTCATGTGCATCTGTATGTCTATATTAATCTCTGCACCGTGATTACGAGTCAACAGCTACACCTGACGCATAGCTCACAGCTTTAGAACGTAACTAAAGCTTTCTGATCAGGCCTTTTTTATAATAGGACTAGGACATATAAAGAAGTAATATTTCTTTATTATATATTTATACAAACAAAATGAAGCTTAATACTTGCCACAAATCTAACACAATAACTTATTATATGAAAAATATTTGATAAGACGATTATTGTTTAATTCTATAAATGCAGTCTTGTTAAAATATGGTGAAAATTATGTATAGGAGAAGAGTTTTATTATACAAATAATTACATTCCTGGAGTGGAGCCCGACACTCACAGTGTTCTTTACAAATGCAGACTGGCTCTTGTCAGCGGTCACTCGCTCGCTTATAACAGCTGATTTGGCAAATCAGCATTGTCTGCATTTTGCCAAGTTCCTTGCACTCCTGTGCTCAGCATAAATTTATAATTTCAACAAGTCTACTATTTGTTTAAAATAATTGTTTACTATGGTTTACTACCCGAACGAAGTGAATCGTTTTGTCGGACCTTCTGTCGGAGCGAGGCATCACGTCTCCAGACGCGGGACCTCTCCATACTCTCTCCCCGACAGAAAGTCGGAGAGAGGCAACGCATCTCCGAATGCCGGATCCCTGGCTTCTTCGTTGCAGCTCCTGCTACTGCTGCTGCTCCGTCCGCGGCTCGGCTTCGACTGAGTTCGCGGAGAGCTCGCCGCGCTCTTAAGTTAAGAGCGCGGACGTCGAAGAGAGCCGCGGATCCATCCCGAGGCCAAGAGCCCCGGGATCGTCGAATCCTCTCTCCCCGGTTGGGGAGAGGCAGCGCATCTCCGGATGCGGATCTCCTCCTCCTGGAGCCCTCTTCATTGAGCTCCAGCTGCTGCTGCTCTGTCCGCGGCTCAGCTTCGACTGAGCTCGCGGACAGCCCACCGCGCTCTTATGTCAAGAGCGTGAACGTCGAAGAGAGCCGCTGCTTCGCGCATCCGTAGCCGCGCAACCGTCGCGAGCCCTATACTGCTCGCTCCGGTGCTCATCGATAACTGAGCTGAGTGGAGCGATTGCCACACTTATACATCGATCACGCGGACGTCATAGAGAGCCCTAATGATGCGACACTCGCGCAAAATACGATTTACCCCGCAATATATCTCCATCATGGCTCCGGGTCGCCCCGCAATACCACGTGTTGGCCCCGTATCCCCCGTTGGCCCCATATTACATATGGCCCCATACCCTCCTGGCCCCGTACCCTCCTAGCTTACCTACTCTCTTACGAGTCAAAACCACTATTGGAAAATTGATTTGTATAAGGAAGACAATCTACTAAAGATAGGTAACATTAATATCGGACATAAAACGAGAGCTGCTCTTTCTAATTCTAAAGGATTGACTCAAGAACACCATGAAAAATTCCAAAGGGAGTGTCTCATTATTTTAGAGATTTGTTGAGAAAATATTGGAACTGTTTCCTCTAAAATTTCTTTTACTCAGACATTTATCATTCTGTGATTCCAAGTTAATTATAGAAAACATAAAACTCAGTATTTCTCGATTAAGCAACGCGTTAAATGTATTTGTGCAATGTAATAGAATTAGCGGATTTGCTGCTGATACGGTTGAAAGAGATTTTAAGCAACTGATCGACGAGTCTAAGTTCAAGAATGCTGCACAAAATTTTAATCGCAAAATAGATCATCTAGACAGCTTATGAATGAAATGCTTCGAGTTTCATGATTTTCCAGACTTAGCTAAAGTTCGTTCAGAACGTGGATTTTTTATCAACAAAGAATGTTTGCACAATAATCAACACGAAGGGTCAATAGTTGCTATTCGTCACGTGTGGCACGATATCCACGATTCTGATGGAAAAGCAAATGTTGATATAAATCAAACCATGATTCATGGTATTAGAAATTCTAGAAGTTTATGGGAGGAAGATCTAAAAAAAGAGAGAAAGTAAATAAAATAAATCTATTGAGAGTAATGTTCATCAAAACAATTACACTCAATTGATTTTTAAGAGAAAAATAGTATTTATTTAAATGACATGGAATTACATAGGCACGGAACGACAATCTGTTGAGTACGCTGTTGCTCTTGCTAGAGTTGTCGTTCGACTGACGAAAAACGCTTCTGTCTCGGACGAGTAGAGCGCTACACTTTAGACGTAGAAACAATAAAGTGTCCCGAGAGGGGATAATCCGACGCATATTTGCAGTGTCTTAGGCCTAGGAGGGATGTAGCGGAGGAGGCGGTTTACTGCAGCTTATGGCAGGAAGAGGGACAAGGGAAATTTTTATTGCGCCTAATAAATTTTCGCTTGCTATACCTCACTCAAAATACATTCTCCAATACTCCCACTTATTTTGAGTGACCTAAAACATTTCATTTAGATCTTAAGAATTGAAATTGCTGCTTGGATATAGGCTTAGTTAATATATCTGCAAGCTGCTCGTTTGATCGCACATAATTTAAAGTGACTTCGCCACGATTTACAGCATCACGGTTAAAATGATATTTAACGTCTATGTGCTTGGATCTTTTGTGATCCTCGGAATTATTTGCAATTTTAATCGCCGCTTGATTGTCTACACACATTCGTATAGTTTCGCATGGAACATGAAGTTCTGTGAGCATGCGGCGCAACCACACAGCCTCTCTTACACCATGGAAAAGCGCTACATATTCTGCTTCAGCAGTCGATGCGGCAACAATGCCTTGCAGCTGGCTTGACCATGATATGGGCGAGCCGTTAAAATTAAAGACAAATCCGCTCCGAGATTTACGGGTATCTATACAACCGGCATAATCGGCATCTGTAAATCCTACTACGTTATCAGAGCTCCCACTGTTTCCATAGATTATGCCGTGTTCAAGCGTGCCAGTTAAATACCTAAAAATTTTCTTGACTGCTTGCCAATGTTTATCAGTATAACAGCTTAAAAACTGGCTCGCTCGATTTACAGAATATTCTATGTCGGGACGACTCACGCGTGCCGCGAACAACAATGACCCAATCGCTTCTCTGTATGGTAACTCACTATTGGGTGCATTAGTTTCTCTCTGGAGGCGCAGGCCTACCTCCGCAGGTACACACGTTGAATTCGCATTATGCATATTGAACTTTCTTAAAATTCTTTTGATATAGCCCGATTGCGATATTTTAAGCGTGCGTTTTTCGCGATCTCGTTCGATTACAAAACCGAGAAATTCGTCTGCGTTATCAATAGTTATCTGAAGATTACTTTTAAGAAAATTCAATACGCATTCTACCGCTCTCATGCTCTCACTCATAACCAATCCATCGTCCACATAGATTGCTAAGTACACTCGATAATTTTCCACTTCACCCACGAACACGCACTTATCACTCGCTATGCTGACGAGATTAAATTCAGCCAGGAATTTGGTGAACTTGTCGTTCCAGCATCTCGGTGACTGCTTCAAACCGTAGAGGCTCCGATTCAGCTTCAGGACGGCGTCTGGTTGATGTTCATTCGTGAGGCCTGGAGGCTGCTCCAAGTATATTTCTTCTTTAAGTTCGCCGTATAAAAAAGCCGTTTTAACGTCGAACTTCATAATTTCATAATCCTCCTTCGCAGCAATAGCAAGGAGCATCCTTATTGATTCGTAGCGAACTACGGGAGCAAAGGTTTCGAAGTAGTCCACTCCTTCACGCTGTCGAAACCCCTTTGCTACGAGTCTTGCCTTATACCTTTGCAGTTTTCCTGTGGCATCATGCTTAAGCGTGTAAACCCATTTACAACCTATTGGTTTCTTGCCGGTAGGTAAAGAGCACACTGACCAAGTATTGTTTTCCGCAAGGGCACTTAGTTCGTCGTCCATCGCCCTTTTCCACATATGAGCCTTGTCACTTGATATCGCTTCCTGATACGACGTCGGCACGGTATCAGTTGTCTCGATATTAGGCGTGACATTAGCTGCATAAGCGACGGAAATGCCGTATCGATCAGGTGATCGAATCTGAGCTCTGTCGCGCAAAATTCTTCTTCTTGGGATCTCTTCGTCGATGGTGGCTTGTTCGATCGCTGGCTCGGGATCAAACGGCTGCTCTTCTGGACCGATGATTTCATCTTCGTGATCATTCTCGAGGCTAAAGTCAATTTTATAAGTTTTTGTTGTCTCATCTATAGAGCGTACAAAACTTGCTTCATCTGAGCTCTCATTGAATGTCACATCGCTGCTAATCAAGATTGTTTTCTTCTCCTCGTCCCAGAGTCTATAATTTGTCGACTCACCATCATATCCTACGACAATAGTTCTTCTGCTTTTACTGTCGAATTTATGCCGCTTCTCCTTCGGCACGTTCAGGTAAGCAGCTGAGCCAAATATCTTCAGATGCTTTATGGTGGGCTTTCTTCTATACCACTTCTCGAAGGGAGTGATCGTCTCCTCCGGTTTCAGGATTGCTCTGTTTATGACATAGCAAGCAGTGTTTATTGCCTCGGCCCATAAAGTAATGTTGACATTTTTCGCATGGAGCATCGAACGTGCGCTTTCCACAAGCGTGCGGATTTCGCGTTCAGCAGCTCCATTCTGTTCATGGATATAAGGAGACGAGCATTCATGTACTATGCCTCTTTCTTTCAAAAAGGTCTGCACTTTCTCGCACGTGTACTCCGTCCCGTTGTCGGATCGTAAAATCTTAATCCATGTCCCTAATTGAGTTGAGACAAATGCCTCGAACTCCTTTAGTTTCTCGAAGACGTCCGATTTATGGTTCATGAAGTACACTTTCCTGAAGCTCGTTCTGTCGTCCTTGAATAGCAAGAAAAAACGCGTCCCTTTCGGCGATTTTATATTTATTGGTCCGCATACATCTGTATGAATCTTCTCGCCGGGGGCGTAATTGCTCTCAAGCCCGATGCTGGGGTGCGGCTTTCGAGACTGTTTGCCGAGGATGCATCCTTCACAAAAGAAGTCCGGTTTTCCCCGAACGTCTTCGGTGATGCCAAGATTTTCGCAGGTATGCTTTACAGTTTGTACATTGATATGCCCCATCCGTTCGTGCCACAGCTTCATCTTCTTTTGTGCATGTGTTAATTGCACTGCATTACAACGGACGGGCTCTCTCACTGTAAAGCACATACGGAAAAGCGTTCCGTGCGGCACTCCTCGAGCAGCTATTTTGCCATTTACATCGCGCACTTCACATTTGTTCTCACACGAATAGAAAGAGTAGCGTTTTCTATTAACAGATCCAATTGAAAACAGATTGCACTTTAGTTCCGGAACGAAGAGTACATCTTCCAAGTTGCGCTCGTACGTTATGCCGTCAATCGTTTCTTCGATCTTGACTATCCCAATGCCTGCTGCAGGAAGGATTCTGTTATCGGCTACTCTTACCATGTGACCTTTCGAATTTGGCTTTAGATCAGTGAAGAATTCCCTTTTGAAGCACATATGCATTGCAGCACCAGTATCAGCAATCCACACGTTCGCGTCGGCTTCGGTTGTACACTTGTATGTGTCTATGATATCACACACAAGCGACTCTGCTTTGACCGGATCAGCTTCTTCTTTTTGTGCATTTTGCGCCTTTTTCGGACATTCACGCACCCAATGTCCTACTTCCTTGTATAAACCACAGCGCGTGCGTTTTTTTAGCTCTTCGATTTCCTTCTTTGTGAGTTTCTTCTTCTTTGTGTTATTGGAATTTTTGCTTATTGAAATTTTCTCTGCTTTAAGCGCTAGTGCATCACTATCTTTTTCTGCATGTCGTTTGTCAAGCTTGATCATTCGAGCAATTAACTTTTCTTTCGTTTTTTCAGCTTCGGGAGTGCAATCCCATGCAGCGTGGAGAATCTCAAATTTATCTGGTAGTTTATCTAACAACTTTGTCACCATCGAGGACTCAGTTGGTTCTTCTCCAGCATCTTTTAGCCGTTTGCAAATGTTCTCGAATCTCACTACCTGAACGCCCACAGGTTCGCTCGAGTTAATATGGAAGTTATAAAACTGCTGCCACGTCGTCTGCTTTGAATTTACACTTGTGTCACCGTATAATTCTGACAGCTTATCCCACATTTCCTTCGGCCATGAGCAATTTACGAGATTCGCATGTAACTCGCGATTCACTGAGCACATGATGATCATCTTGGCTTGACACGCCTTTTTCTTGAAAGCTTTCTTTTCGGCATCTAAAGCCTCGGGTTTCAATGCTGCTTCACCTGTTGTGATTTCTAGAAGCTCTTTTGCTTCCAGAGCTATCGACACTCCAAATTTCCACATGGAGTAGTTCGTGCCATCTAGCTTTGTTAGATCTACGTTATCTTTGTCATTCATCGTGAATTGACAAAGAAAACTTCACTGATGCAAAAAAAAACTAACAAATTCTTTATTCACTGTCACTGACCAGCGTGGCCAAAAATAAACACTATTGCGCAGTGGAAGCGCGCTGGGCCCATAACCTATTGAGAGTAATGTTCATCAAAACAATTACACTCAATTGATTTTTAAGAGAAAAATAGTATTTATTTAAATGACATGGAATTACATAGGCACGGAACGACAATCTGCTGAGTACGCTGTTGCTCTTGCTAGAGTTGTCGTTCGACTGACGAAAAACGCTTCTGTCTCGGACGAGTAGAGCGCTACACTTTAGACGTAGAAACAATAAAGTGTCCCGAGAGGGGATAATCCGACGCATATTTGCAGTGTCTTAGGCCTAGGAGGGATGTAGCGGAGGAGGCGGTTTACTGCAGCTTATGGCAGGAAGAGGGACAAGGGAAATTTTTATTGCGCCTAATAAATTTTCGCTTGCTATACCTCACTCAAAATACATTCTCCAATAAAATCGTTAGAAGAAAACGACCGAAAAAGAAAGAAGAAAATAATTGAAGAATTAGAAAGCAAAAAGATAAGATTAGCAGAGGAAATTGCAAGAGAACTCCAAAGCCTCGAAGATAAGTTATATATTTTAAAAAAACAATAAGTTTAATATTCGTATGTTTAAATAAATAATAAATCATCTTGCAAACTCTATTATTTTTTACCCAAAAATCCCCCGAGAAAAGTCAGGAATTTCATAGTCAAAATTTTGTAGAAACCCGATATAATATATCTAATGCTGATGCTCCTTCGGATTGGCCTTTTTTTACTGTGGAATTACTTGAGTAAGCAATAAGTAAACAAAAGATTTTTATGTAATATCTTAAACTCTACTTGTGTACTCATTCCGTCAATATATTACTTTCTTTTTTTAGTAATTTATGAAGAAGCGATGGTTAAGTTGAAAAACCTTACTACTTCTGATGAGCATGTCTTCACATTGGAGTCTGAAGGCAGCGCTTTAAGAATACAAAAAGAGCTCACTGCAGCTATCAGGTGCAAAAAGTTTCAAAATTTTGCGGATAATATAAATTCTACACTTTTACAGCCTGCTAAAAAAGATTTACTAAGTACATATATGGATTGTTCTAAAACAGGTACAAAATCCTAAGTCAAAAAGTTTATTATCAGAAAGCTCTCTATGAGCAAGCAAAGTTTTATTTTAATATTGATTTTTTATTTTGATTTCTTTTAATATTTGTTTTTTATAGGTATATTAGAAGAGCAACTATCGCAAACTCCAATCAAAAATCACAAGAAATCAACAGTGAAAAATAACAATATGTCACACAGGCCTTGCTCATCATCCAAGAAGAGTAACGAATCAGAATCAATTGCAAATTAATGGAATCAAGATGATCCTGATATTTCTGTACGATCATTTACTTCGAAAGAGAAAACATATCAACCGGTTTAACTGCCTTCTCCAATTGATCAAACTTTTTTAATGCAGATACCTGTAATAGACTTGGCTAATGTGGTATGTAAGACACGTAAGTACACAATTTTATAATCAACTATTTAAATATTTCAAGCTTGAGATAATTGAAAATTAATATTTTATATTGATGTATTCTTAGATGTGTATGTCACACAATCTAAATATGACTTTATCCCTCGGTAGTTGTTTAATGTGCTTGTTGGCTTTATCGATCTCTCCGAGGCAATCGTGTAGAAAAGGGTTAGAATAAAAAGGCCCTTTTCTTATATCGTCAACGTTTCGGCGAACATTGTCGCCCTCATCAGGACACTGTCGAAAGTTTTTATTGTAAATATAAATATAAAGTTACAGAACAATTTTTTAAAAAACAATATTTTTAGAGAACTTACATATCGGAGCTGTCGTGATTTTTGTACATCTCAATGATGTTTTTCCCCCGGCTATTTAATAGCGTGGGACGAGAGACGCCGAGCGACACAGTTATTATTTGTATTGCTCTGTCGGCTAATTTCTCAGAAGTGAGGAAGTAGCCAACAGCCGTCGCTTATATATAATGCGCGCGATTCCTGATCTTTAGCGCGGTTTTGTTTACAAGTGACGTCACACATCACCTCATCTGTTCGATGTACATAAACAGAATATATGTATTCACATTTAACTTTTCAGCTGGTAAATCAAGTGTGTGTATACATTATTTAGTTTTTGGGTATCCTCCTTTTTATTTATACCGTTTTTCTGTAAATGTATGTACATCATTTCCGAGATCAATCTTTTATTTAGATTACTCTCCCAAGAACAAAAGTAAATGAAACATTAAGAGTATTCAATTCATATAACAATAGACTCCAATTTACACATGAAATGGAAGTAAACAAATCCATAAGCTTTTTAGACGTTTTATTGGTGAATGAAGCAGGTAATATAAAAACTGATTGGTACACAAAACCAACTTTCTCTGGCAGATTTTTGCATTTTAAATCTCAACATCCGATTAACCAAAAAATTGCCATGGTGTACAATTTAATTGATCAAGCAGTAAGGTTATCAAGTAGATGTTTTCATCAGAAAAACATTAATATTGTTAAGAATTTGCTGCTCGAAAATGATTACCCTGTTGAGTTCATTAATAAATATGTCAAAAAACGACTGTCGCAAGTCAAAACAACGAGACAACCACAACAACGGTCAAGGGATAATACATATCGTAATTGCGTTGGCATACGTAACCATACATCGGCGATTTCTATGAGCGTGTGCAGCATTCTTTGAGACGTAACAACATAACAACTATTCCGAAGATACATAGTCAGATGTGCAATATTATTGTAAAGGGTAAAGATAAAAAAGAAAAGCACTTGGAAAATAATGTTGTTTACGAACTTAAATGTAATGACTGCACTGCCACATACGTCGGCCAAACAAAAAGAAATGTATGTACACGTGTGGAGGAGCATAGGAAATCCAAAGACAATGTCATTTCCGAGCATAAAGAAAAGTACAACCATGTTTTCAATTTCGAAGATTACCGTATTAAAGACAGGGAGAGTAATCTAAATAAAAGATTGATCTCGGAAATGATGTACATACATTTACAGAAAAACGGTATAAATAAAAAGGAGGATACCCAAAAACTAAATAATGTATACACACACTTGATTTACCAGCTGAAAAGTTAAATGTGAATACATATATTCTGTTTATGTACATCGAACAGATGAGGTGATGTGTGACGTCACTTGTAAACAAAACCGCGCTAAAGATCAGGAATCGCGCGCATTATATATAAGCGACGGCTGTTGGCTACTTCCTCACTTCTGAGAAATTAGCCGACAGAGCAATACAAATAATAACTGTGTCGCTCGGCGTCTCTCGTCCCCCGCTATTAAATAGCCGGGGGAAAAACATCATTGAGATGTACAAAAATCACGACAGCTCCGATATGTAAGTTCTCTAAAAATATTGTTTTTTAAAAAGTTGTTCTGTAACTTTATATTTATATTTACAATAAAAACTTTCGACAGTGTCCTGATGAGGGCGACAATGTTCGCCGAAACGTTGACGATATAAGAAAAGGGCCTTTTTATTCTAACCCTTTTCTACACGATTGCCTCGGAGAGATCGATAAAGCCAACAAGCACATTATTTTATATTGATTTCAGCATTTGAAAAAGCAGTATTTATGAAGCTTGAGCAACTGTTCTTGAGTATCAATGAATGTGCAAAGGATTTGAAATCCATAAAAGAAGAACAAGCAACAGTTGGTACCTTTATATCAGATAAAAAGGTTGTCGGAAGGTTTCTGATTGACTTTAAAAAAAAATATAACCTTTGGACTCTTATAAAGACTTTAAGTCCGTAGAACAAAAATTGACAATTGATAAATATTTCAGAAAATATGTGGTATGTATGAATTGTTTTATATTCTAAAATTATTTCAATGGCTAAAACTTCAATTATAGCTAAAGTTTTTTTATTTATTTTAGTATATGGAGCTGAATTCTTTGACAGACAAGGAATTCAGTATTAGCAAATCTACAGAGATGTGCAAAAGCCAAAATGAATTAGTCAACGCCTTAATATTAGAAATTTTTACAAAAGACGCTTTAAAAACATGCAGTTTGAGGAGCACAGGCCAAAAAATATAAAAGAGAATGGCGATAAAAGTTACATCAAACCGAGATTGGATAAAAATGGCGTTGAGACTATTTTAGGTATAATAATTCTAAGAATTCATTTAAGTTATTCCTATAAATAAACTATTTACTACTGTACATATTTTTTTAGTTTACGTCATCAAATTTACATAGAATATGAATTAGTAGTCAAAAGATAAGGCCACAATTATCAGAAGCACGAGTGCAAAATTAGTTGAAATGAGTCGTTAAATCAATACAGTTTTTAAAAGCACTACGAGCTTATTAAAAAAGCAATGTTTAACATCATTAGTTGCTGTGTGAATGAAAGACTTCAGTTCATCGAAGTTGTACTTACTCCAATTTTTATTGCCATCATCTAATTCAGTAATATTCACATTTCTTTGTTTTGATTAGCCAAAATAAATACGGTATAAACGAAATTTGAATATTATTTAATAAATTGTTTAAACAAACAAAGATGTACAAAAGCATAATATTTAATTATAATTTTGTCAATAATATTAGTTGGCTACCCTGAATAGGTTTTTAATTAAAAATCATTTTTACTTTCAGGTTTCAAAGATGATTTATACTCTTAAAGAATAAGCAAAAAATCGATGTTCTGAAGTTTATAATTCAGAATTTACCTTTAATAGTCTTTTTATAATCTTGGAAAGTAATGGTACATTTTTATATGATATCCTATTAACCCAACCCAACTCATCATTGTATTTCGTGTACTTCTCCTTTTGCTCCTTCTACTTAGGATATGAAATCTTCATCACTGCTAGAAAATTACAAGAGGGAGAAAGATGAGTATGATGCACACGTCTTCCTTATAGTATACTATCATGGCAGAATAGCGGGTATTTTATATGGATATGTTACTCCCATAGGCGTTTTGTACACATCCTTAGTGCATTAATTTACTGCACTTAAAACCTTTTTTTAAGTCACAATGAAAGGTTAATTTTTTAAAGTAGTTGCAAATGAGAATATAAAAAACGTGCAATAAATTAATTAAATTATCAAATTCAAAGATTTACAAAAGTTTAATTTTATTAGTAATATTCAGCGTTCTCATTTAGTTCAGAATCGAAACTCATTTAGATTGAAATCTTTACATTGACAATACTATAACAAGCATGCATTTTTTGAGAGTATATTAGACTTAAAACAGCTCAAAAAAATTTAATATCCCGGCTATCTGGTTGTGGAATTTAAAAAATTATTATTAATTTCAGATTCCGAACGTAGCTTAACCATAAGTTCTCTTGATCATAGGAAACATAGCAGGTAGAGAATAAAAATGTCTATAATTTCAAAAAGAAATTTTTAATTTAGTTATAATGATTCTTTTGTTATTAAAGAAAATCAGTTATTGATTTCAATATCGGTAATCAAGTTGTAAATGTAAATTGTAAGTACCAAATTGTATGTACGCTCTAACATTAATTAATATTAATTCATTTTATTTTTAAGCAACCAAAATTTCTCTAGAAATTTATACATTTACAATTTGGGTAAATTTACCAATATATTGAAATGACGTTCGCTCAAATCATCAAATTACACCACATTTAATATTTATATATTTTGTATTAAAAAAATATGTTTAACATAGGAATGATAATCAACTTATTTACGAGGAAAAAATGTATTATTACGCATCTACCATCATGTCGAATATTGAAACATAATCAACAAAGACAAGACATATTGAAATATGGTAACATCACGATGTTTACTTATATTATAGATATACTAACACTCACATTTGCATCATATTGTCAAAAAATATTTTAATCCAATCTATGTCAATAATTGCTTGATTATTTTTCAATGTTTTATGTAAATAACCTAATTAGTTCGAAATTACCAACCAACTTTCCCGAAAGCTACGTGTCAATAAATTAGCAGCATTTTTTTTATTTTTTTGAAAGTGTACCATACTAAAAAAATTCCGAGATTTAAAAAATTTCACCAATGGTTAACGTGGAATCACCTAAATATAATATCATACAAGCGCTCTGTGCGTTTGACTACTTTACTCGAGGCCACCTCGCTTCGCATAATAATCGTCAATTTTATTCTTCGCTTGAGCCACTGAGAGACAAAGCTCGTTTTTACTTATACCTACACATGTGTGCACATTCACTGCCGGATCGCATGCCACGAGGCCGTAATGTCTTGTAAACTTGGTATACCCTCTTCTTCAACGGGTATTTAACGCTCAAATTCAATTATACCGATATGGACGCAATTTGATTTTACGAAGCTCATTCCGTTCTACGAGCTCACGCACTTGATTATGAGGAGCACTGCAAGCTATGTATTATGCTATATCTAGGAGATGTATTATTTTCTTCGAATGTTCGCCCGATAAATTGTAATGGTTCTCCTTGAAGTTAAAATAAAGTCGGAGTGAAACTTCATTCCTAGAGCTTTAGTTGCCTTTAAACTTGTCATTTTAAGTTTTTATTGGGATTTTAAGTTTTGTATCTTGTTAATGCACATGGAGAGAAGAAAGTATTAGTAACAAGCTACTTGATTTTTTGTATATAATCAACATTGTTATATTAAATATTTAATATCTTTATATAGGCCTTCCACTCCCAGAAAAGTTACAAAATTGCAGATACATATATTGAGATTATGTTTTTGCGATCAACAACCCATGAATAGCAGATTAAGTGGTAACGTACCGGGCTATGCTCACCAACGAAAATTATCCCATAAATGACACTTTTTTAAATGCAAATAAACACTGTCATGTACAAAATTCTATACTCATGAAGCATAGAATTATATTAAAAATTATATTACTATTTTTATGTATCCACACATAAAAAATTCATGGCTGTATGTTTTGAAGGATCTGAAGACTGTATGTGATTGGTTCATATTGTACGTATGCATCGAGGCTGGTCGAGAACCATAGACATCCGCCCGATCAGAAATTGAACGTGTGGTTATGTCAAGACCGGACTTGCGTAAAGACATTTTGGATCAAGGCTGTACTGCGAGTTAAATCAAACCTGTTGTACAAATATAATAGGGTAATCATCTGGCCCATAAGATCTAATGTAAACTACAGCAATGAAGTGGCTCAGCTCTGGCACTCAAATGTAGTAACCTGATAAATGAGCTTTAAAATGTTTTATGTTGGAGAAAAGAGAATTTGTCGATTTCCCCGAGGCAGATAGATAATTTACCTTTTCTCCAACATTCATGCAACTACTGATACCGAGGGATACATTCACTGATAGAAGTATTACTTCTATTAACTCTATTAATAGTATATTACACAACTACGGGCGAAAGTTGACTTTTTCAAGCGAGGATGATGAGCGAGCACGAGGGGGAGTCGAGCCCGAGATGAACGCGAGTACTCAAATCATCATCCGAGTCTGAAAAAGTCATTCGTCCTTTGTTGTGTACCGTGCATTTTATATTATTGCATCGACGGGCTCTTTTACGCAACAATCAAACCTCTTGGACATTGGCTATTACACAACATATTTATGCATATATTTTAAATTTATATTATATATATATATATACACACACACACACACACACACTAAGGGGTAACCCCCTGCTCGCTCCGCTCGCCAACCCCCATGGCCTCAATCTTAGTTTTAATTAACTGAATATAACTTAGATCAATATAATAAATAACGTTGCTAAAACATTTTCAAATATTAAATAGAAGTAAAAAATTTACTATGTAAAGGTATTATTTACTGTGTATATAATTTAGGAAAAATGTTAAATAGAGTTAAAAGTTCTATTGTTTTCACACCACCTTTGAGTTAAATACAAATGGCGCGTTTTTTTAAAAGTGGTTTTCCCTGTAGGCCTAATCCACTAAATTTTTGTTGTAATTCTAATCTAATTTTTAGGGTAATACCACATAGTGGTATACCCACATAGTGGTTATAGCGGTTTCTCCTGTAGGCAAAATGGTTGAAGCAAAATAGCTGACAGTAATTAGATTTTAATAGGACTGAAAGAATAACATTGCAATTATTCTAGAAACTTTGTTTATATAATTCATTAATTTGTATTTATTTTTTAATAAAATGATGAGAATTGGTAAAGAAAACTGTTCATTGTAAATTTATAATTTGTATGTTAATAAACAATATAATGAAGACTATCTCATATATATTTAAGTTAGTTTGTTGTATTTCATTCGAAAATGTATAATACGTTGTATAAACTGTATTAAATTTAAAACTTTACTTGATTTAACTGCAACATTGGAGTAAATTGAGGTATTTGTTCATCAAAAATATTACATTGAATTCTGATTCCACTGTTGTTATTTAAAATAAATTTCTTTACTTTAAATTCAGAATTTTTTTCTTTATTAGTAAAAGTTTTTTCATTTGTAATTTCTTCAACATATCCGATTACAGATCTTGTGAATAATTAAAAATTAATTTAAAGATAATGAATTTATCGCTCGACAAAAATTCTAAGAAAATTAAGAATTTATTTGTCACTTCGAGCCAAGGAAAATAAAATTAAAAAGGTTAAATTTACTGATTTCTAAAAACTTAATAGTAGTGCGTTTCGCCCCAGACTACCCGTTGGTTTAATTACTATTAAGTTTTTAGAAATCAGTAAATTTAACCTTTTTAATTTTATTTTCTTTGGCTCGAAGTGACAAATAAATTCTTAATTTTCTTAGAATTTTTTTGTCGAGCGAAAAATTCATTATCTTTAAATTGAAACGGACTTATGTCACTGAAAGTCCTTTTATAATTTTTTTCCACCAAGTCAGTGTTGGGAGTAAGTATGAGAATGTCATCTTACTGATGAGCCCAACGGGTAGTCTGGGGCGAAACGCACTACTATTAAGTTTTTAGAAATTAGTAAATTTAACCTTTTTAATTTTATTTTCTTTGGCTCGAAGTAACAAATAAATTCTTAATTTTCTTCTCTTAATTAAAAATTAAATTTATGAAACATAATATATAAAAGATAATTTAACATTATTTTAGTTACATTTAGGCAGATTTTTCTCCAATGAGCATTTTCGTTTTCAAAAACTCTCTACTGGAATATTGTATAATTTTTTATTTTTTTGGAGATATTTTTGGAGATATTTTGGAGATATCCTAATTTTTCATCTAATGCTCTTTTTACCATTTTTTAAGATACCTGTGTAAATTACTTTTTTTTTAAATTAAGAAGAATGGATTATTGTTGTTAATTCAAAATAAAATTGTTGTATTTATAAAATAAAAAAAATAATATATTACGTTATTGTGAATTTTTTTTGTGTCGTTGCAGATTATCATTTCTATAAAATGATATTCCACAATAATTACAAGTTTTTAGTTTATGGAATCCTTATTCTTTTAAGTTTTTTTTCACATAGATGACATGTATATATCGGTGTTGTATTATGCTTTTCAACTATGTCTTTTTAAGTGAGATCTTTTATAAAATATTATTCCGCAGTTTTCACAAACAATATTTTCTAGACAATGATATTTGTTGTTATGAAGTCTTAAAAATTGTTGGTCTATAAATTTTATTTTACATATAGAACAAACCACTTCAAGATTAATTTTTTTTGTATTAATAGAACTGAAAATAATAATTAATTATGTTAAAAAATTATTAAATATAATTATATTAACAAACATATAATATTAAATATATGTACTTATTCATTTTTAGATAGCCAAGTAACTGTAAATCAAATATAAGTAATTAATTTCCAATAAGAAAGTTATTTATAGTTATTTAGGTTTGTAAATTTGATAGAATCTGGACAGGAATAAAAATTGAAATTTTAATAAATTAAAATGAAAGTACAGTCAAGAATATAATCTTTGATTTCTTTTGTTTTTTTAAGATTAAAAATTATTTGGACGATGATTAATATAAAGTTCGAATATATTGAATATTATTATTATTAATATAGCTATAAAAGAACCTGACAATAATTATGTTAATTGTATCTGAATGTTATTATATACTTATAAATGTTATTAAAAAATTGTTATTTTTACGTTTATGTATTATATATATTTACTATACATATTGTAATTAATTAAGATGAATTCATAATTATAATAATTATAATATATCTATTATTTACATCTTTAACTTATGACAATTTTATTTATGACACTATTCTACTTATGATACTATCATGTTATGTACTTCTTTTATAATAATTTGTAACATTTTAGCTATCGCTTTTACTAGTTACTTGTGTCAATGACTTATATGTTGCACAGATCATTTTTATTCATCACTTTAACGTTCATTCAAAATTTATTACTTTTACTTACAATTTTTATATGATTATTGGCAGGTATATAATTAAAGTTTTTAATTTTCAATTTCTATTTGTGAAATGTTTTGTACATGTAAATATGTTGGAAAACAAGTTGAAATAAATCGTAATCTGTAATAATTGTAATTGAGCCATTGGATCAAAAGACTAAAAATAAAAAAATTTAATCCTAAGTTATTTACAATTCCAAGATTTAGATAATTAAAATATTTAACTAAGTAAGTCTTGAATGAAAGTAAATCCTTTTTATTAGTTATGATTATTTTGTTGTGATAACATGATTACTTTCAATTTTAACTTGAGTCCTTTACTACTATTATTTTTAATACCATATACCTCAGTTACTTTTATTATTTCTTGAGCCTTAATTTATATGTATTAGTAAAGTCTTTTGCACTTGACTTAAATGTTGTAGATAATTCTAAGATTTTCCTATAACTTTTAATCAAGTCTTGAGTTTTATACTCAATACCATTATTCATAAAGTTTTAACGTGTTCAACACTTACACAGTTCGTGAACACAAAAATATATAAACATTACATATAACTTAATACGTCTACACTTAAACACAATAGAATTCACTACACAACCACTGCATTGCAAAAATATAAATACACTTGTTTGGTTTCTTTTTAAATTTTTAGCTATTCTTTTTATTTTTAAAATTTATATAAACATACGTAACATTATCAATGATTAATTACATGTGATTAATATTAATTACATGTGACTAAATGTTTTAAATTTATATTTATTAGTAAAGTCTTTTGCACTGTATTTATATGTTGTGAAGAACTTTAGGAATTACCTATTATTTTTAAACATGTCTCAAGCCTAATACTTAACACCATTATTAATAAAGCTTTAATGTGTTAAAGACTTACTTTATGAACACAAATATAAGGAACAGAATTTACAATGTAAAAGTGAATGTTTTGTACGTAAAGATACGTAATATTAACATTAATTATTAATATTAATTATATGTGACTAAATGTTTGAAATTATTGTATTAATAAAGTTTTTTGTGTTCGACTCAAATGTTGTGAAGAACTCTAGGATTTTCCTATAACCTTAAACAAGTTTTAAGCTTTATACTCAATACCATTATTCATAAAGCTTTAACATTTTCAACACTTACATAGTTTATGAATACAAAAATATATAAACATTACATATAATCTAATACGTTTACACTTAAATACAATAGAATTTACTACATAATTACTGCATTTTAAAAATATAAATACGCATGTTTGGCTTTTATTGTAAATTTTTAGCTATTTTTTTATTTTCAAAATTTGTATAAATTTTGATTGACCTGATTCAAATATTGTGATAAGCAGAGGATACTTATTTTTGTAATATGAGAGGAACACAATTAAGTAATACAATGTAAAAGTGAATCTTATGTATGTAAACTTACGTAACATTATCAATAATTATTAATATTAATTATATGTAACTAAATATTTTAAATTTATATTTATTTCTAAAGTCTTTTGCACTCAACTCAAATGTTGTGAAGAACTAGGATTTTCCTGTAACTGTGGTACGCGCATATCATACTGTGTGATCATAGTATTTAGAAGCTGAAAATAAAATAGTTATCGTTAGCTATTCATAATCAAGTTATGTTTATGAATTACAGTTACATGCAATACTTACGATTATTAAATATACTTCAAGTTGTTCAAGAGCATGCAAAATAAAACTCCAGATAGTTAATATAAACTCCCATCTTGCTGACGTGTACCCGTATACCTAAAAGCAAAAAATAAACGAACAAAGAAAAAGCTCATTATGAACACAATTATTACTAATTAATTTCCAATCCTTATCTGAATAATTTTTGTACTCTGCAGAAGCTCTTGCACTTTTACAACACCTTATACCACTGCGGTTATAAGCATTGTTACAGCAGCTAGCAGACCAACTGCACTGATCTAGTGTCTTGGATGAAAAACAACTGTTTGGCTGCTTTCAGCTGCTTTACAGAAAATTCTATTATACCGATCAAACAGCAATCTTCATTCTTGACCGGACGCTGTGTGGCACAACCTGTTCAAGTGGCAAATTCAAATTTGTTGAATGCCTTTACTTTAACACATTGAGTTTAGTAACATAAAATCACACATAGAAAAATTAATTTTATGGATTTTATTTATTTTACGGAAATAAATTAATAATTCTTGAGAAAAAAACGGTTTGTAAAACGGTTTTTAAGTCATGTTTTCAGTAAGACTTCTCATGAAATTACTCTGTAAAAAGTGTGTTAGAACAATCCTTTCCACAAGTTTGGCCTAATTGAAATATTTAAAATTCACGATTTTTCAAAAATTGATTTGAAACAGATTTATCAGTTTTTTGTGGTTATTTTCGAGGCAAATTTTTTTAACAAAAAACGGCTTTCAGGACCATATACTACGGACTATTAACTGTGAAAAAAGTGAATAAAAAAATGGATATTTTCAAAATTTTAACACTGTCATAATCCCTTAATCTACATAGAAAATATATTGCAATTAGACAACAAATCTTGTAAAGATTTTGGATTACCTGCACAAGATTTTACTATTTTGAATATAAATAATAATGACAAAATTAAACATAACAATATATTATACAGTCAAAATTTGTTCAACAATATGTATTTACAACTAAACAGTGATCAAAAAAATATTTTTAATGAAATAATTAATTCATGTAACAAAGTTTATTTTATTGACGGACCCGGTGGCTCTGGTAAAACGTTTTTGTATAAAACATTAATACATTACTTTTTATCACAAGAAAAAAACATTTTATCAATGGCATGGACAGGAATAGCTTCTATTTTATTACCCAAAGATATGACGAGCCACAGAACATTTAGATTACTACTTGGTCTAAATAGTATTGAAACAGCATTTTTAAATTTAGAATCAGATAAAAAAAAATTAATAACTACTGATGTAATTATATGGGTTGAAGCTTCAATGATTCCAAAAAAGCATCAGAAATTGTTGATAATGCATTACAGGATATTTGTAATAACAAAATTCCTTTTGGTGAAAAATTAATTATTTTAGGCGGTGATTTCAGACAAATTTTACCAGTTATGAAATATGGCTTTAGAACAACAATAATTGAAGATACTATAAAGTATTCAAAATTATGGCCTTTATTTAAAATTTTAAAATTAAAAAAAAATTTACGTTCAAAAAACGAAGAATTTTCTTCGTTTTTATTACAAATAGGAGATGGAAAAATTAATCCGTTTAAAATACCAAGTTCTTGGAAAACAAATGATATTTGCTTCAAAAATAAACACATTAATACAAATATACAAAATAATTCTGTTATTTTAGCACCTCATAATGAAGACATACATCATATAAATAATAAAATATTACATTTACTTAATGGAGAAATTACAACATATTATAGTGTCGATTATGCTACACATAAAGGCGTAGATCAAACTCATGAAAATATTAATTTAAATTTTCCACCAGAAACATTAAATGCAATTAATGAAGGTTTACCACCTCATAAATTGAATTTAAAAATTAATGGAATTACAATGCTAATACGAAATTTAAGTATTAGTGATGGTTTATGTAACGGGACACGTTTAAGAATAACAAAACTTTTTAAATAAAACATTGAAGCAGAAATTCTAACAGGTGATCACAATAGTAAAATAGTTTTCATACCTAGAATCACTTTAAATACAAGAGAATCGTCTTCATTACCTTTTATATTGTATAGAAAACAATTTCCTTTAGTCCTAGCATTTTCAATTACTATTAATAAATCACAAGGACAAAGTTTTGATTCTGTCGGGATTTATATTAGAAGACCTTTAGTTGCACATGGACAATTATATGTTGCTTTATCTCGAAGCAATAATCCCCAAAACATTTACATACAAAACGAATTATCAAATAACGATGAAATTGAAAATATTGTTTGGAATGAAATTTTTTAATATAAATTTTTTAATGTAAATTTTTTACAATATGCTTTATCTTTAATTCTACTTTAATTTATGTATTGTTCCAGATATTACTCTATAATATTATAAAACAATTTCTATAACCATGGAATGGGATCCCAGCATTGGTGCGTATATTCAAATTGAAAATGAAGAACATTTACAATATTTAGAAAATTTAAATGTACAAATTGAAAATATCGAACAAGATAGTATAATGTACGAAAATTATATACAAACACTTGACAAAGAAATAAAAATTAACGAAATAAAAAGTTTAAATAATAAAATTAAAGAATATGAATAAAATTATAATACCATAATAAAATCATTCAATTCATTAGCAATAGTACCGAATAATATTTTATTAAAATTGAAAGATATTATAAGGTATAGAATAAATAATTATAACACTTCTTTTTTCGAACACTTAAGACAAAATAAAGATTTATATACAAATTATCTTCTAAATATTGCAAATATTCTATACCAAATATTTAATTTCCATTAACATTTATCTTTAATAACTTCATAGCATATAAATTATGAATTAATTCATCAAACACTCAAACGCATTTACTAATGTCTGTTCAAAGTATTAAAATTTACGAATAAAATACATCAGACTTAACTAATTACGTATGAGTTGGTTCAATCAAAACATAATTTTATAACATTTAATTTTTAAACGAATAAATTTCATGAAACTTTACTTATTTATTACACAATAAGCTCAAACATTTTTAATAATGTCTGTTTAAAGTATTAAAATTCACGAATAATTTTACACACAGACTTATTTAAAGATGTATGAGAAGAGTTTCATAAAAAATTAATGTATAAAATATTTACAAATGTCTATAAAAATAAAGTGGATTAGGCCTACAGGGGAAACCACTATAAAAAAACGCGCCATTTCTATTTACCTCAAAGGTGGTGTGGAAATAATAGAACTTTTAACTCTATATAACATTTTTCCTAATACATATACACAGTAAATAATATCTTCTTAAACATATCTATTTACTTCAGTGATGGTGAGTCATGGTGTTAATAATAGAACTATTATCATTTTTAAAAAAACAACTCTAATGTGAATAAACATGTCTACATATATGAAGAGAAGAGGTGGGGGTGGTGAGGGGGTGCTGAGGAGGGTCTGAGAGGGCGCAAAGGGGGGGCCAGATGAGGGGGGGCGAGAGGGCGCAAACGCATAAAAATAACCAAACTTTTGTTTCTTGGTTCTTTTGAGGGGGGCGAGGGGGGGGGGGGAATTCCAGCGCGGCTTAAAACAACTATATAATATGGTAATATATATATATATATATCTTCCCTATACTATATAGATGATTCAAAAATCGACGGGCCGTCCCCCCCCCATATGCCCCCCCCCCCAAATTTTGGTGTCTATCGTGTCACTTTTACGTTATTTTTGAAGGTGCCCCCCCCCCACTCTAGTGAATTCGTCCCCCCCCCCCACTCCAGTGAATTCGGCCCCCCCTAATATTATTAAATTACTAAACCCTGTATAAATTTTCACTCTATAATTTTTCGTTGTTCATGACAACGAAATAAATGAACAAATATTGTCAGACGGTTATTGAAGGAGGTTAGCGAAGTTGAAAAAACGTGGAAAATGCAGCAGCGAATAATACCTGAGGAAGAATTGGAGGTGGAGGAGGAAATGGAGTGGGTGGTCGAGGAGGAGAGTGACGTGAGCAAGGAGGAAGAGATGGGGACAGAGGAAGAAGACGAGGAAGAGGCAGAAGTGGAAGAAGATGAGGAAGAAGAAGAGGAGGAAGTTAGTTTTTACTTTTTAGCATTCGTCTAGGGAGAGAGAAAAAGCGAGAGAGAGACAGAGAGAGAAAAAGAGAGAGAGAAATGTTTGTATTTTATCGGTGCGTGTTCTTCTTGCATCGTTGTGCAACTGTAATACACGCATATGCGAGGCTCGATTGTAATGTAACCGAATGCAGGCCAGTGGGTGTGATAAGGAACGTCAAAATTCGTGCGTGGGTTTTATGCAAGGTGCGAGCGCGCGTTTTAATTGAATCGTGCGTCGTGTGCATGGACAAAATTCTAATTATTCATAAATTTCAGTTGTTACCTGGTGAAATGATAATTCATTGTCATGATGAGAAGTGGGATGAGCCGGAGTGCCATATTATTTGTATAATATGTGGTCGAAAACTTGCGCAGCCCAGAATTTATCATGGTTTGTATTTTTTGTAAAATTCGTAAAATCTAAAATTTATATATTTTTTATTAATAATTGTATATTTCATTTACAGTTTTTGGCGGCGTAATTGCTAATGGTACTCTGCTATGAAGAAGCAGCCGGAGAAAATATGTATTATTGTTTTTATAATGATAAATACATTTTCTGAAACGCGATGCGTGCGTGTGTGTGTGTGTGCGTGTATTTTTTTCATATAGTTACACATGCCATTCTGTGTCTTCTCGCTCTCCTCTGCATTTATAATTTTGCACATAACATCCGTCACTTATTCTCTGAAACAATGCGTCCCTGCAGCTCAACAACTTTTGTTCCACGTCTGTTTTTATTAATACTGTTCAATTCGATTACGGGGCTGATAACGCAGTTAAGCACATAAAAATATTCAAGCGCGAGGTGGACGGCGTCGATCTGTACAAGAACATTGTCGAACTAGTCGAATATTACGAACGTGTCTCTCTCTCGGAAAACTTTGAAAAGCTAGACCAGCGATTACTCTGGACGTTCAGACGCGTTTTGGCCAAGGCTTTGTTTGACTTCCGAGGCGGCGAACGCAATGAGCTAAGTTTGCGCAAAGGCTGTCGCGTTGTTGTGCTCAGCAAGGAAGGTGATGCCAAAGGATGGTGGAAGGGAAAAATTGGTGATCAAGTCGGCTTTTTCTCTAAAGAATACGTTGTGGAAGAGTGATGATATAAGTCGATGTAACGATTATTATAGTCGCTCGCGTATAGCGATTGTAGTGAATTATGCATTATCGTTTATGTACGTATAGGTATTCAATACGTAGAGACAGAGCAGAAGCGTTATATGCTATGCGAGGTAGTCTCGCGACATCAAGCCAATATACATATTGACGCTTTTTCCAACTTCTTCAGTTTTCGATATCTTATAGAGTTTCCAAGTGAAAATCAAGCGTAGAAACAACATTTTTTAGTACAAGCTCGCTGAAAGCAAGGTGAAGTGCTTGAAGAGTAACTAGTAGAAATTTTGATGTTTTTGGCAAAAATTTTTAAAATATTTATCGAAGTGTATTTTGAAAGAACATATTGCCGATATTCTTGAGCAATTTTCTGCGCTCACAACTGCGACTGCTTTTATAATGGCACCATTTTTATCAGGGTATGCTTATGTATCTATGACAAAATATGGTTTCTGTTAATAATACATCAATCATTTTCTGTAGCAATATCTTGTAATTTAGCTACTTTATATGAAAAATGATATATATATTTCTTTGTAATGGTCAATGCATCGCATTCTGTCTTCGATTACTTGTCTAAAGTGTCTAATGAATCCTTGCACTGGCCATGCTGCACCATCGGCAAGAGCGCAGATCGTATGTAGCTCGATTTGCTTTGTTAGTTCTTACAGAATATCCCTCGGTAGTTGTGAACAGTAAATCTGTCGAATTTTTTAATCGAAATCGAACATTATAAATTGAACATAACAACCCGCAGCAACTTCGTAGTTGTTATTGTTTTTTTGTTTAGTCTTGAACTGACAACTGATCGGAGCGGAGGAATTTGAAAATTATTGTGTTTAATTTAAATTTCAATTCATTTTATTGATAAATTTATAATATTGTGGCTGTTACTATGCTTTACTGTGGCACACACGTACAGGTACGTAGTTAACCAATTTTTAAAAATAAGTTCTTGCGCTATTATACAGGCTTTTTACATTCCGCTTTTTTACTGTCTATATAAACCAGTGCGGATGAAAAATTGGATTCTTCTATCGTGAGGGAAAACCGAAGCTGTACAATTGAAGCTGTATACAAGGCACGCGATAAAGAGATCGAAAGGACAGCGGCTGCTCATCTCTCGCAGACGTTCTTAGGGCTGAAAAAGTTGTCTGCCGCCTTGCTCTCACATGCGAATATATTTATTTACATTTCCTCTATATCGCGCGAAGATACGAATTGAGTTTCCGCGCAGTGGACGTTGATTGCGAATGTATTTTCGGACTCGCCTTGTTACACGTAAGGCAGGCTTTTCCTTTTTTTCGCGTACTTTATTAATAGAAAAGCTTTCGTTATTGCTTATTTATCACACGTGCGACAAGGAACTATCGACACTATGTATGGGGATTATATCATATATACGTATACGGAGAGAAATATTCGGCGCTAATTAAGGTTGTGTATATGCGTGAAAGTTCGACGAAAAGTTGCTCGGCGGTAAATTAATGGCATTTTTAGCCGATTCCACGCGCGTCGTCCGAGTTGTACGTGCACACTATTATGTGTACATGTATATTATACAATTTTAGAAAGAGCGAATCGCGGCGAAATGAATTCGTCGTGTGTCTCCTCCTCTAGAACGCGTATACAGGTATACGCATGTGGGTCGCGCAATAAATAAGCTCTCGAATGAATAAATAAGCTTTCAAATCTCCTTGAAACAATTATAGAGTAGTGCAGAATGTACGTATATTCATCGCGAATGAAACGTTCACTCGTTCCAATTACCGATTCACCTATATATATACACAAGCTCCTCAATAATGCGCAGTGTTTTTAATTAAAGAAACTCACCACGTATTTTCATTTCGAATAAGCGCGCGAAATTCAGTTACACGTAAAACCTGTAACAATCCAGCCAAAAGCGTAATCCAAACTCGCCAGTGTATACAGTTTGAAACTTTTCTCTCTCTTTTCCCAAACATCGAAAGGGAAATCGGTAAAATTCGAATAGTTATGATACGTTCGAACTCATAATGGTGTGAGGGTAATGGTTATGCTGCAACAGTGTAATGTTGTATTAAAATTAATTTTCTTTTTACAGGATTCCTTGACTGAAGCAAACTTGAAGCGAGTTTAATAATCACACTCGACTTTGGAACGCGTTCACGCGGATCTCGGCAAGAATTGAAAGCGTTTGTAGTCTTTATGCGTGCAGCTCAGCACCATTACAAGTATTCCTTGTGCGAGAAGACAGTCTGAAGGTTAGTCTGAGAGGTGCGAAGAAAGACTATTAGCTTTTCACGTTGCCAATTTGGCAATGGATTGTTTGATTCATCGTACACGTATACATGTGCGATTTCACGGAGATATGGATTTTTTGGATAAGAAACGGAAAAGTAGCTAGATTTCGCTGAAATTTATGCATTTTTGCAAAAAAACAGCAATTTTTTACTTTTTTTAAATCTTCGTAACTTTTCACAATCGTTCGTTTTTGATGATCTTGGGCTTAAATTAAAGCTTTTTTCTTCTTTTTTTTTAAAAAATGCTAATGTTAATTTTTTCACATATATAGCTACATATATCCTTCTCAGTTAGTGCTATTTTTATGATTTTCAAAAACATATATATAACTCAATTATTACTAAAAATTTTAAAAGTAGAAAAAAATACCTTTAATTTGAGCTATTGCACGTTACAAACGGATGCTTTCTTGAAGTAAAATTCATTGCCTTTAAACGTGCGTAACTTTTGACCAGTGCATTGTATATGCAAATAAAAGGTCTTTTTGTGCATTTTAGGCCTGTGTACATGAATTAAGCGTCACATTCGAAAAAATCCAAAATATTTCGCCAATACGGTTGAAATATTTTTTTCCTAAAAAAGGCGTAAAAATTATTTGAACTTTCTTGCGCTATTTGGCTCGGAAGAAAGTTTGGTAAGTGATTTCTGAGTTACTGCAACGGTTTCTTACTTAGAAAGGTTCTAGAAACTAAAAAAATTTTGTCCGGTAGGACAAAATTGTATTTCCAGTTGTTTCCACATCTCTGTGGAATCACACATATAAATACATTGCATACACAGAGGACTGTAGCAGACTTTTTGATTCTTCTCTTTTATTACGTACGTATGTATGCGAACATACACGTCCACATTTGTGAAATTCTTGATATCACTTTTCGTAAGTTTTCTACTTACTTAAGACTGACGCTTAGGATATGCGGAACAGCTGCACATCAACTGTATACACGACGGTTATTTATATTTTTTCGCTTATCTATGTCATAAGCAAACGCAGAGCCAAAGAGAAAGAAAGAAATGGATAACGCGAGGGTGTAAATAGGTACAAGTACAGTAATCGCGCATATATCGTATAGGTGCTACGCGTAGGCAGATCCAATCAAGCATGTCAGTGCTAACAACTAAAAGGGCGTAGTCAACTTTTTTCACGAGTAACGCTTTTTTTTTATTTTGTACAGACCGGATACTTTATCAATTATTATTGTTTTGTGTGCCATCGCGTGTGCGTATCGTTTCTGTTGCAGTGCTATAGCCGCGATTTGCTTTAAAAAATAGTAGACAAGATATCGCCATGTACACTTTTTATGACAATTAGTCGAATTTTTTTACTTCTTGCTTTATGTAGAAGTATATATAACGCGTGGCGGTCACTGCTGCTATTACTTCCCCTCATGCGCTTCTCCGTCGCGCGCTCGGTGGGGGGATTTTTCTTTAAACATTAGGAAATTGAAAATTCATCGGAAAATTTTCGGACAAAGTGATGTTGATTCCGTTTTTCGTGCTGATCACAAAATAGTACATATATATACCATTGTTTCTGAATTACTTTGTATATACATGTATACATATAAAGACACATACACATATAATAAATACTATTTATTATAACATTCGATTTGAACTATTACATTTATTTGACTGATATTTTCCTTTTAAACATAAGACTAAAATATTTTAATATCTGTGTATTTTCAGAATTCTTTTGACAAAATCATCGATCTTAAACTTAATCAAAATTAAAATGATGAAATGTGCAACATGTATAAAAATATTTAGATGTAAAATTGTATTCTTACATCATAAATCAACAGCTCAGATTCATAACATATTGTGTCATATATGTGGGCATATTATAAAGAATAAAAGACATTTTTATCGTCATCTTAAAGAACATACTTTGGAAAAATTATTCAAGTGTAATATTTGTGGTATATATTTTAAAAGAAAATATCATTTAAAAAGACACCAGACATGTCATGCTAATGACACTAAATATTTATGCAGTTTTTGTGGTAAACAATGTAATAGAGTAGAACATCTAAAGAGGCATGAAAAAATTCATAAAAAAGTGATTACATTTAAATCTAGCATTTTATATATGAAATGAATGGAATATATTTTAAATATTTATTTACAGCAAAATGGGTTGTAAAAGAAAAAGTGATAATACTGAATCAGATGTAAATTCGAAAAAACAAAAAGTTATTGCTTTTACAAAATCAGAAGATATTAAAACAAAATTTATTATTGGTGATAAATCTGCGTAAGTAGAATAACTTATGATATAACTAAATGATAACAAGTAATATAAGGGTCATCATATTAAGACTTGTAGCAGTAATCGGTAGACGTCTAATTTAATATTTAAAATAATTGATTACTTTTTGATCAATGCTTATTCACTTATATATTTTCAATGATCAATTTTTTTATGATTCAACGTAATGGTCGAAATTATTGACACCGTACTAACTCTACACAAAAATAATTCTACACACTACACTGAACGTTAGAATTATTTTTGTGTAGAGTTAGTGCGGTGTCAAATTATTTATTAAATGCAAGAGTTTTCAATATGTAAGAGAAAAAGAATATATTAAAAACTAATAAATTATATTTTATATATTGACATAACAATAAATTATTTTAATCATTTTAATTTAAAGTTTCTTATTCTGGCCTTTATATTATAATTGCATCATTTTTTATGAATTCATATATTTAATATTTTGTATAAACGCCCTTCATAGATGTGTTGAGCATATGTAAACGAAATTATAGGTGAAGAAACATTTACAAATCGCCGAGATCAAAATGATTTTGCCTTATTTAAATTTATAGTTAATAATAATGATGGAATATCCATACAGTGTAATATTTACAGTGATAACATTTCAAAGTTTCACTCTGACATAAAACTGAACGATGTAAATATATTTAAATATTATTATATTTATATACTAAAATGTTTTTGAATATATTTTTAGAAACTTTTATTCGAAAATTTAACTGTACATAAAGCAAAGAATTATACAAAAGGAAATGTTGCTTTCGAATTGACACTACAAAATTACAGTACTTTAACAATTCTTGGACATTTTGACATATTAAAATCTGAAAATATTCAAGTCTGTGAATTTAAAAACATAGTAAAATACAGTGGAATTATAAGTAATTTACTTAATTTAAATATATATGATATCTTTAATATAAAACATTATAATATTTTTATTAATTAAACAGAAACTACTGCGTACTTACGTAATTGTTTTGTACAAAGAAACGTTCGAGTTAAAACCGAATTATTTGGTTATCTCACTGATGGTAGATACAAAATTGATGTTTTATTAAAAAATACCGAAAAAGTTAATATTGAACGTGGAACAAAATTGGAAATTATTGGTGATGTTCAAGAAAGTGGTAAAGTTATAAGTTTAAATTAATTTTAAATTAATGATGAAAGGTTTATAATATAACAATCAAATTGTATAATCTGATAATTTACAGGAAAAACTTATATTCTGCGAGTACAACAGTTTAATCATATAAAAATTGTAGAAGGCAGTACAATGGATTTAAGTACATTACTGACAGCTTATGAACTTTTCTTAAATTCAGTTCGTATGAAATTGAATAAGTATTAAGATGTTACTTTATACTGTAAAGAATGTAAATATTAATAACATTTATAGAACGTAACCGAAGATTCAGATGCGTCTTCTTCAAAAATAAATAAAACAGAAGTTCCATTAAATAAACAAGAGGAAAAATAAATTTTCGTAACTCAATAGGATTATTTGACTTGCCTTTTCATCTTATTCGACGTATTTAGCAGTTTATTTTTATACAAGGTCATTTCGTTCTAAAATTATTTTATGAATAAACATAATTAAAGATGTGATGCTGCAAATAATTGGTTTACTTTGTTTTTTAGATTCAGATTTTGTATACTACATCTGTAACAAAACAAAATTCTTGTCGAAGTAACATATGCGTCAACAAAATTCTTGTCGAAGTAACATATCTTGTGGGCTAAATAAAAAGTTAAATTTTATCTTGTTGGTAAGATTTTGTAACGTTCAATAAAAGCAACGCATTTTATTTTACTAATTTATTTTTCAAACTTAGGAACAACGGATTGTAATATTGATGTCTCTTCTGATTATGATAAGACCCGAATGTGATTCATCTTTCTAAATTCTGTAAATGAAATCTAAAATTTAAAGAAGACTGCTCTGCTCATGATTTTTAAGCCATGGTTTTTCCATGAGCGTGAAGGTAAATACCGGGCCACAGACTTAAGGAATGATTCCATGGCTAATTCTTCTTTATGTACAGAATGATGAAACATTTCTTAATTTAATAAAACAGTTTTCAATATTTTTTCTACAACATGTGTTGTTCTTTATTTTAAATTAGAGAAAACTCCTCACCCTTAAATTAACCATACGAATTGTTATATCAATTAGTACATTTATTATAAAATGATTAGATAGGATTGTAGTTCAAGTCTTAATGAATGAACAAGTCAAATTTCTGTCTTTCTCTTTGGCTATTTCTTATTCTTCTAATTACGATTTTAGTAATAACATCGTCATTTCAAATAAATTATTTAATTTTAATTGACATAGTACCATCTTTTTTTGCTGTAATAGTCCAAGCAAACATGCTTAATGAATTAATTTTTGTTCTTTTATTAATAGATAACAACGTCTGTACTACAGCAGTTATAACTTCTGTCTAAAGTCAAGTAAGCCATGTAACTATAGTAGCGTATAAAAAATACGCTAAATATAAGTTTTATATTTAGCGTATTATTTACTAGCGTATTATAAACTTTATTTCTACTATTTTTCTTCGTACATATATATTTTGATAACAATTTTAAAAAAATGGAAAATAATATCCAAGTTAAAATCAAAGGTGATGGAAATTGTCTTTTTAGATGTTTTTCTTATTTTTTGTATCAAAATCAAGATTTTCATTTTCAAATAAGACAACAATTGATACGAAACGTTATAAATCGATGGGATACTTATGAAGATTTTATCATTGGTAATAATTATTACGTTAATATTGAAAACAGTAATCAATACTATCAGTACATGTCTTGTATTGGTACTTATGGAACTGAAATAGAAATTCGTAGTTTTACTGAACTTTATAACGTTGAAGTATTAATTAACGATATAAATTCAAGATCTATTGTAAGATTAGGTAACCAGTCCAGTATTTGTAAATTAAGTTTATTGTTATCTGGTATTCAAGATTCGGGTCATTACGATATTATTAACTTTACTAAACCTAATTATGAAACAATTTCTTTCGATTCTGATATAATTAAGAAAATTGATGCTAATGAAAATTTACATTCTGAAGAGATAAAAGATGCTAGTACATTTACAAGTGACATTGTAAAAGTTAAAATGGCGGATGATAAAAATAATTTATTTCACTGCTTTTCTTTATTTTTGTACAATGACAAAAAAAATCATCATGTTGTAAGACGAAAAGTGGTAGAACATGTTGTAAATAATTGGAAAGATTATAAATTTATTATTCTTGGAAAAGGATCTTATAAACATATATCTAATCCTAACGAATATTTACAATATATGTCATTACACACAGTTTATGGAGATGAAGCAGAAATACAAGGTTTCGTAGATGTATATAATGTTTTTGTATCAATTACTGAATTAAATTCAAGTAAAATTCTAAAATATGGAAATGATTTAAGTAGTTTTAAACTACATTTGTTACATAGTGGTGAAAAAGATTTTAACCATTATGATATCATTGACTACTGCAATCAAGATATAAAAGTTAATATTTTGAAACGTAAAGATTTGAACGAAGATAAGTATAACTTACAAAATAAAACTAAAAAACTTAAATTTGAAAAGAGTTTAAATTTCGATTCTGATTTAACATTGAAACCACAAGTAAAAGTAATCGATCGTAAATTTTGTTCGGCTGTTTATTGGAAAGTAGAACACAAAAAATCAATTTGTTGTCATAAAGGTAAAATCGTTTTATCGCCACTTAGTACTTACGATAAGAAGCTAATGTCATTACTTTTAAATGACAAACAGTTTAGATTGTTGATTAGATATTACAATAATTTATTTTGTTTTGCGACATTTAATGCAAATGTTCAATTTAATAAACAGAAAACTATATATAATCTTAAAATTCAAGGTCAAGTTTGTCACACACCAAATTTTATATAGTAACGTGAAGAGCTTTACAATGACACTGCTATTGAAAAATTGAAAATACAAAATGAAAGCATAAGTATATTGACAGAGTAAACAAAAACCATAACATCAATATCAAGATTCGAAATGACAAATATAGACTATACTTTATACAAAAAAATGATAAACATAAGCATAGGTATAACAAACCATTAACATCTGAATGTGGAGCAATTATTATATCTAAATCTGGAATACCTGATGATTATGATTTATGTGTTTATCCAAAATGTTCTTCCAAAGATGAAGTGGAAATGACTTATTTAAGTAGATTATCTCATCATGTTGATCCAATGGTATTTCCATTATTATTTCCAAAAGGTGATTTAGGATGGAGTATCGGTTATAAAAAAAATCCAAAATCGAAAGAACAGCTTACAATTTTGCAATATTATTCATACAGATTATCGTATAGGCCATATTCAAATTTTAGTCCTCTTTTATTTGGTGGAAGATTAACTCAGCAATATTTTCTACAAGCATATATAATGGTAGAAAGTAATAGAATGAATTATTTCAGACAAAACCAAAAACAATTAAGGATTGAATGTTATCAGGGTTTAATTGATCATGTTATACGTAGCGCATCAAACATATCAAATAATTTTGAAAAAGAACGAATAGGAAATATTTTTATTTTACCATCGACATATATTGGTAGTCCAAGATATATGCAACAACATTATCAAGATGCAATGGCTATATGTAGAAGTGTAGATTCAAAAATTGATATATTTATGACAGTGACATGTAATCGAAAATGGAAAGAACTTAAACTAGTTCAAAAATTTTTTCCACCTAATACTACACCTAATGATATTCCGAATATTACAGTTCGCTTATTTTACGCTAAATTTAAATCGATTTTAGACGATATAACAAAAAAAAGCTTTTTGGTACAGTTATAGCTTATATATACACAATTGAATTTCAAAAAAGAGGCTTGCCTCATGCACATGTAGTCATAACATTGCATCCAAAAGATAAGCTACTAACACCTGAAGCCATTGATAAACATATATCTGCAGAAATTCCTACTAATGACGATAATTTACGAAAATTAGTAATAAAACACATGTTACATGGTCCTCATACAACTAAATCTCCTTGTCTCGATAAAAACAAAAAATGTAAAAGTAACTTTCCAAAATGTTTTCAACCTTCTACAATTTTTCAAAAAAATGGTTATCCTCTTTATAAAAGGGAGAATAATATTTCTGAGAATCATGTATATCGTAAAAAAATAGTAATATAAAAATTCCAGGAGATAATTCTATGGTTGTGCCTTATAATAAATTTTTATTAAAAAAGTATAAATGTCATATAAATGTTGAGTATTGCTATTCTATCCAAAGCGTAAAATATATATTTGATTACATTCATAAAGGAGGAGATCTAGCGTGTTGTAAATTAAAAAAAATTGACAATAGTGACAAAGACACTTTAGTATATGATGAAATTACTAAGTATGTGAATGGTAGATATTTGAGTCCTATGGAAGCTGCTTGGCGTTTACAAGAGTATCCTTTATGTGGTAGAGATCGCTCTGTTATACCTTTAGCTGTACACACAGAAAATCAACAATGTATCATTTTTGAAGAAAATAAAGAAATAGAAGCAATAGATAAACATCGAGGAACTACTTTAACAGCATGGTTTGAATTGAATAAAATTGATAAGTTTGCTCAAAATATTAAATATGCTCATATACCTAGATACTATCGATTTGATTTATCTACTAAATTATGGGTAAAATGAGTTTATGAAAAAGAAAATTACGTTGTATCGCCAAAAGATAGTGAACGATTCTTTTTAAAATTAATAATAAATAGAGTTACAGGTAAAACAAGTTTTGCAGATCTTAGAACACATAATGGTATTACTTACAATACTTATAAAGAAGCTGCAATAGCTATGGATTTAATAGTACACGATGATCAAATTTATAAAATATTTGAAGAAGCTGTTACTGTAAAGTTACCTTATCAATTACGTCAATATTTTGCTTGGTATCTTTTATCAGAAAATATACAAGGTAAAATTATTTGGGAAAAATTTTAAAAATATTTTAGTGAAGATTTTACAGAAAATCAGGAACAAAATGCATTAGTTTGTATAAACAAAATTCTATTGCTTGAAGGAATGTCTTGTAAAGATTTTAGTTTACCCGAGCCTGATCAAAATTTTATAGACTTATCAAATGATTTAAATTGCAACCTTTCGCAAGAATGCAAAGCCAATTTTAAGTCTATGTATATTAAATTAAATGAAGATCAAAAATTTATTTTCGAAAATTTAACAAATAATACTTATACTATATTTTTCATAGATGGTCCAGGAAGATCAGGAAAAACTTTTTTATACAAGACCTTGATATATTACTTTTTATCAGTAGCAAAAAACGTTTTATCAATGGCTTGGACAGGTATTGCATCTACTTTACTGCCAAAAGGAATAACAAGCCATAGAACTTTTCGTTTACCCTTAGATCTAGATACAATTGAAACTGCATTTTTAAAATTTGAATCAGATAAACAAAAATTAAGAAATGCACACATAATAATTTGGGATGAAGCGTCAATGATTCCTAAAAAAGCATTAGAAATTGTTGATAGTACATTGAGAGATTTATGTAATACTGATATCCCATTTGGAGGTAAATTTATAGTATTAGGAGGTGATTTTCGACAAATACTCCCAGTTATAAAAAAAAAGTTATAATGATGCCATAGTTGAAGAAACTATAAAATATTCGAAGCTATGGCCACTTCGTTCAGAAAACAAAAAGTTTTCATCACTTTTATTAAAAATTGGAGATGGTACCATAAATTCATTCAAAATTCCTGATAATTGGAAAACTAATGATATTTGTTCAAAATTATACAAAAATATAAATTTAAACATTTCTATTGATTGTGTCATTTTAGCACCATATAATGACGATGTTAGGTAAATTAACAATAAAGTCTTAAAATTGTTAGATGGTGAGACACAATATTATTACAGCATAGATTATGCTACGCATAAAGGAACAGATCAATCTGATGAAAATATTCATTTAAATTATCCCATTGAAATGCTTAATAATATAAAGGAAGGTCTTCCACCTCATGAACTTTGTTTAAAAATTAATGCAATAATTATGTTAATTAGAAACTTAAGTATTAATGAAGGTTTATGTAACGGTACACGTTTAAAAATTACAAAATTGTACAAGTATAATATAGAAGCAAAAATTATTACTGGAGAAAAAATGGGTAATAAAGTTTTTATTCCCAGAATAACTTTGGACACAACAGAAAATTCATTATTACCATTTATTCTGCATCGAAAACAATTTCCAATAGTATTAGCTTTTGCAATAACAATATATAAATCTCAAGGACAGAGTTTTAACAGTGTTGGATTATTTATTCGAAAACCATTCTTTTCACATGGTCAATTATATGTAGCTCTTTCTAGATGTCGGAATCCAAATAAAATATATATTCAAAATCAATCGTCAGAAATTCCATCAGAAATTATTAATATAGTGTGGAAAAAAATTTTCGACACTTAATTAATTTAGTGCTGTTATGATTATCAAAATATGTATGTAAATGAAAAATATATTTTATATATGTAGTATATATAATAATAATAATAATAATATAGTATATATAAAATCATATAGTATATATATATATATAGTAATATATATATTAAAGTAAGTAATTATTTTAGAATGGAGTGGGATCCAATTCAAAATGTATGGGTTGAAGTATAAAATGAAGAACACAGAGCTCATTTAGAAGGTTTAAATTATGAGCTAGACAATTATTTAATTAACGAGTTAAACTATCAAAATTATTTAGAAACTTTAGAAAATGAATATGACGAAGATGAATTTAAAATTTTTTATTCCACTATTCAATTCTATGAAAATTCAAATGATACAGTAAAAGTTAAATTCACAAGTTTAGAGCAAATACCAACTAATATTAGTCTTGATATACAGAATGTTTTAAAATTTCGTAAAAAACACAATTGTTTACCTGATAATTTCAGAAAAAATGATGATGAATATGTAAATTACATTTTGAAAATAGGAAATATTATTTATCATATGTATAATAAATAACTGTATAAAATACAAATATGATAGTACTTGAATTATAACATTATATGTCTCAAATTGTTATTGATTTTATTTTTATAAATGTACACATAATATTTTATGAAATTATGCAGCGATATATATTGAAATAATCATTTGTCTGAAGATTAAATTTATTTCATATTATTTTATGACATGATATAATAATCTGTTATAAATATAAATAAAGACTAAATGATTATTTACGCATTTGTATAAACAAATTTGTATTTTAATAAATAAACTCTTATGGAGAATCTTTTTTTAAATTCTTTTAAGTTATAATAAAATTGAAAGTTTAACAATATTATTTCATAAGAGTAATGTTATTTATAAATTTTCGACTTTCGATTAATCAAATTTTTTTATACAAATGTGTGTTTGCGGGATGGAGGATGGTAATAAACTGGAATCTTAGGGGAGGACGTACGGTAACTAAGATTCCCGTGGTTATATGGCTTAAGGCGAAGATTCCACGGTTTTTTTAAAATTATTATGTGTTAAATTTATTTGATCATTTGATTTACTTTAATCATGTCATTAAATTATTTCAAATTATTATGAAATTTCTCATAAAGTAATATTAAAAAAATAAGAAAAAAACGTGCCTCATTATTTTATATAATATAAAATTACAGTTAGGAAATTAATACCACGACTGGATGCGTCCATAGAACGACAGAGGATTTTTGTTAAATAGAGTTTTACGAGCAGGACGCAATGCCTGCTCGCCTTCTCTCTCGCTACATGACGCACTGCGTGTTGGAGTGAGGAAGGATTGTTTGTTTGTTTTCTTAGAAAAGCGAGTCTTTGCTTCTCTTATCAATCACCCAGAGACGTACTGCTCTGAGTGATGAGTGAGTTTTCGACTCGTTTTCTAGGTGTTTCTTGATTTAGATGACTTCTCCAATAATCCAAAATTGTTACATTGTATATTATATTTTGTAATAACAAAAATAATATACAATGTAACAATTTTTTTTGCATCTTCTTTTATCTTCTTTTATCTATGTTTGGGCACATGATGATTATTTTTGATACATATTCTTTTATTTCTTAAAGATAAAAAACTTTACTACATCTTTTATTAACAAAACAATAGTTAATGTTCAAATTAGTTTCAGTTTTTTAACTATATTATTTTGTCTCTAAATTAAGATTTAAAACTCACGTTAATATAACACTATTTTGATTTATAACACTATCTTCAAAAATCTTGAAATCAAAGTTTTGAGTTGGATTAAGGTTTTGATGGAATCAAAGGTTACCGGAAAATCTGGAAATAAGGAAATGATTTTAGAATTTTTAATATAAACATTTTTTAAATAATTTACATAGAATAACATGAAATGATAAGAATTCATAAACTAATAGGAAAAGGAATGATTTAATTGACATTTTTTAAAAATTTATCTTAGACCTTTATATGTTAACTATATAGCACAGAGCTAAGATTAACAAGTATTAAGGTGTATATATACATTATATGCAATTATCACCCATAACTTAAAACCACATCTTCTATATTTTTAAATTCTATCCGCAATATCTATTAATAACTTGACACGCATCTATCTAAAGTCTGGATCATAGATGATAACAAAAATGTAATAATCTTTAAAACAATTACTTTACAGTTATAATTATTTAAACTAGTAACAAATAAAAATTGAACAAATACTAAAAGAATGGGGGTTGGCAAGCGGAGCGAGCAGTGGGGTACCCCCCCTAGTATATACATATATGTGTGTGTGTGTGTGTATGTATATATATGCGTGTGTGTATATATATATATATATATATATATATATATGTATGTATGTATGTATGTATGTATATATGTATGTATGACTCCCCCCCCTTATAAATACCACCCCCAAGTTAAAATAATTTTTTTCATAATTTTTAGACCCCAAATTGTTATGTTTTTTGCTGGGATTCCGACTTGACATGTTCTACGCTGGGAAAATACTACCTGACACGTTTTTCGCAGGGATAATACAACTTGACATGTGTTTCGCTGGGAACCTTGATTTGACATATTTTTCGCTGGAAGTGCTGTTTTGATTTTTTTTTCGCTGGAATTAGCGTTTAACATACTTTTCGTTCCGAGTTTGGTATAACATTGTCTTTGTACGGGGTAGCGATTAATTCAAGGCCATTAACTTATGTATGAGTTGATCCACGTGATAATGAAGCGTTAACTCCTAACCATTTTTTGCTTGAACTTCTTCTGGTGAAATCAGATTAGGGAAATATGATAGTCAAGTCGCATGCACACGAAAGCAGTGGAAGGTGACTCAATATATGACAGATAAATTTTGGACTAGATGGATGCAAGAATACTTGCCAACATTGATTCCGAGAAAGAAATGGCAGAAAAATGAATTGCCTTTAATAGTCGGAGATTTAGTTTTAGTTTTAGATAACAATTTACCTCGAAATCAATGGAAGAAAGGGGTTGTTACGCGCGTGTTTCCGGGCTCCGACGGTCAGGTGCGCATCGCTGAAGTTAGAACGTCTAGCGGTACATTTTTAAGACCAAGTAGAAAGTTAGTCCGATTTACGATTGAGCAAACTCCCTGAGTTTTGCACGAGTGGGAGAAATGTTACGTATTTGTTTAATAAATAAAATTTACTATAAATAATTTGTTCAACTATTTTGAAATTCCTTGAGAAGGCAGCAAGCGTTCCAACGAATGATGACATTTGATACCAAGTTGCTTAGCAAAATAACAGTTTTGTTTTTTTTCAAAACAGTTGAGCAATTATATGCGAGAGAAAAGCTCAGATCGCTCTAATCTATAAAACAGATAAGACGTATATATACCAATAAATAAATCTTTTAAAAACTATATACGAGTATTTTCTTTCTTTGTGCGTGAAGCTGATCGTTTCGAACAGCTACAAAGTATTTACATTTTTAATATAAATGTAATCGTATGGTAGTTCAATTACACTAATAGTATTATCAAATGATGCATATATGATAAAATGACATTTTGACAACCCAAGAAGCAGCATCCCCAATTGTGCTTTAGCATAATATTTATGTTCTTTTTTAAAAATTATTTCATTATTTGATAATTTAATGAATGCTAATGTTTTACAGAGATCTGAAGCAGTCATTTTTTTACTATCTACTGGGCATTTGACTTCCACAAGAGTTTTCGTTGACCACACTACTCCATCTGCGCTGTAACCAAGCCATGGACACTTTGACTGAACTACAAATCCTGCTTTTTCTTCTTTCATTTGAAAGTCTTTCTCGTATACTTTTATTGCTTGGTCTTCATTTATTGCTCCATATCTTGTGTTAACGTTTCCTTTAAATTTAGAATCAAATACATTGTTAACTTTATTTATCCAGTTTGGATTTTTGTTCGAGCAATAAATTTAGATTTCATAACAAATACTGCCAGTAATTCTATACTTTCTGGCTTTTTTCCAGTCATCATTATTTTGGCCCAGAGTTTTCATGAAAAGATCTATTGATTGATTATGATTTATTTCCACATGATGTTTATAAAATTCTGAATTGGTGTCATCATCTGATATAAAATGTAGTTGAAATACTCTGTCTAATAAACTGTGAGCCAGTGATAACTGAAGAATATATTCTGGACTATAGTCAGTTGTATCAAAAAGTTGCTGAATTTTTCTTCGTTTAGAAACATGGATAGATGCCTCACTATCTGGTGAACCTGCAATATTCATCCCAGAAAGGACCCCGCACAAAATGATAGGAAATAAGGTCCCGGTCAAATCGGCTGCAACTTTGATAAGTTATAGTTGATAGTCTCCTGAACAAAAGACTTGCTGGGCACAACTCTGGAAAATGGCTAGATTTTGAGAAAATCATAATTAAATAAGTCGTTTTTAAGTAGGTAAGAATGGTCGGTTACGAATATAAACAAATAAATATAAATATAGAACGCACTTTGTATGTACATAAGTATACCTATACCGACAAAAAGAATAGAACATAGTGCGCTGAGCGATTCTTATAAGCGGAGGTTAGATGAAACGCGTCCTATACTAAACTCAAGCACTACGTATCAATGGGGCGTCTAGGTACGAAGAAAGCCCGCTTATGGATCTAGGTGGTGCGCTACATAGCTTTTCAACAGAACTTGCGCACCAGGTGCTGGGAAAGCGTCTAGTTAAACAGGGTCGCCGATTACGCACTCCAGGTGGTGCGCTCCGTAGTTTTTCAACAGAACTTGCGCACCAGCTGTCGGAAAGGCGTCTAGTTAAACAGGGTCGCTTATTACGCACTCCAGCTGGTGCGCTCCGTACTTTTTCAACAGAACTTGCGCACCAGGTGCCTGGAAGGCATCTAGTTAAATAGGGTCGCCGATTACGCACTCCAGGTGGTACAATCCATAGTTTTTTTGACACAACTTGTGTACCACGTAAAAATACGACAAAAAAGACTTTCCAGCAGACTACTTATGTTTGTGTGATTGGTCTCACGGAAAATTCAAGATGAATTGTGAGAGGAAATGCGAGACTATTCAACAAACTAGTTTTGCCTGTACGATTTGTATTCTGAAAATTCAATAATTAAATACAAGAATTTTGAACAGACTAACTTTGTCCTCGCGATTAGTCTGGTAGAAGAGGCGAGATAAAATGCGACAAAATTAATACAAAAATGTTCTTACCGCCGAATCATTTTAACATCCGATTTTAGTAGAGCAGTAAGCAAACCGGGATTCCGACTTACATGCGGTCTAAAAAAATGAAATCAACTACGTGTACAACATCAATAACATCAAATGGTACGTCAATATAATTTCCTTACATGCAAAGCAATTCATGATCCAGTCTATTCTGCATCGTCCAACTTAATTGTGAATCAAAAAAAGCAGAATTCTAAACGTTATAACATAAAAAACGTAGTATCCTTCCATTTCGTACAGCGCATGAAAATTGGGATGCCGATTTCCTTGCTACTATATTAAAAGCAATTGTCTAAATCGTTAGCGATCAGAAAACTGCAATATTGTTTTATAATCGCATCGCAAGAAAATCGGGATCTCCACTTTCTTGCAATTGGCTTGGCGTGTGAAAGAAAAGCATCCATCTCTTAGTGCCACGAAAAAATTTGGTGTCATTGTGTCGTTACAGAATGAAGAATCAGGTCCAGAAGTTCTACACATGCAAAGATATTTGAAGTTCAAATCACAAGAAAATCGGAATCTTGATTTAATGGCTGAGCAAAGGAATCAGTAACTTTGGTTCCGATTCGTATCCCGAATTTTTTACGACTCAAATAAATAGGAATATTGCGTACCTCGATGTGTCTTATTTTTACAATCAATTTCTTGAGACGCACCTCAATCAGGATACTGTCTTTCAATCAATCAATTTCTGTTGCCACTAAACCAAGACCCCGATTTTCATGCGAAACAGAATCTCAATTTGTTAATGCTTGTAGAACTTCAAAACTCATTAACCGTTTTGTAGTGACTCAGTGAAAACGGTGACTTACTAGCTGCGCAAAAATATCGGGATTGTGCTTTTCTATCAATACAATGAAGTCGAGTAGGCAATCCAATTTTTTCATGACAAAAAGAGATGGGCGCTTTTCTTGCACATGTCAAATCAATGGAATACTTCTTTTCTGGCACTTTCAAGAAAATAGGAATCCCGATTTTCTTGCGACATGAAATATATTAATATGTGAACCTTTCAATCGCCCAACTATTTACATATTAGATTGCAGAGCAGCAGGAAAATTAGGATCCCGATTTTCATGCGTTGCAAAAAAAACGGTTACTACTATTGGTACATGTGTAATATTGAATGGTACGATGAGAACAATTCCTTATGTGCGAAACAATTCAGGATCCCAACCTTTTTACATCGCCCGATTTCTATGCGACTAAAAAAAACATAATTCCAATCCGTTTCGTATAAGGAAAGCCCAAATCGTTCTACTGCGAACAGCACATGAAAATTGTGTTATCCTTTTCCGTGTCGCTTCAATAAAAGCAAAAGTCTAAATCTTTAGCGATAAGAAAATATCAATATTGTTATTCCTCGCCTCGCAAGAAAATCGGGATCTCTATTTTCTTGCGACCACGAAAATAGAAGAATCTGGTTCTGAATTTCTGCAAACTCAAAGATAGTATGAGTTAATCACAAGAAAATCTGGATCTTGGTGTAATGGTTGAGCATTGAATTCGGGAAACTTTGGTTCCAATCTGGATCCCGCTTTTTTGCGACGCAACTAAATCAGGACACTGCCTTTCAAGATGTGACTTTTTTCCCATTCAGTTTGCACAGCCGCTAAACCATGATCCCGAATTTCTTGCGATACAGAATCTAAATTTCTTTGTGCTAGCAGAACGTCGAGACTCATTCATCGATTTCTACTGACTTTTAATACCTGCGCAAAAATATCGGCATTGTGTTTTTCTATTATTTACAATGAAATAGAGTAAGCAATCCAATTTTTCATGACAGAAAGAGATGAGCGCTTTTCTCGCACAGGTCGAACCAATGGATTTTCTGGCACTTGCAAGAAAATAGGAATCACGATTTTCTTGCGACGTGAAATATTTAAGATGTGAAAATTACGTTGAACGAAAGTCACAATCCACATTTTATTGTATGTCTGGTAAAGAACGATACCGATTTCACTGTGTCGTTAGAGCACCAATTATCTGGTCCTGAATTTCTGTAAACGCAAAGATAGTATGAGTTAATCACAAGAAAATCAGGAACTGGGTGCAATGGTTGAGCATAGAAAAGCACAATCCCGATATTTTTACGCAGCTAGTAAATTACCGGTTTCACTGTGGGCGGTAGAAAGATTCACATCTTAAATATTTCACGTCGCAAGAAAATGGGGATTCCTATTTTCTTGCAAGTGCCAGAAAATCCATTGGTTTGACCTGTGCGAGAAAAGCGCCCATCTCTTTTTGTCATGAAAAATTGGATTGCTTACTCGATTTAATTGTAAATGATAGAATGCTTCTATTTTTGCGCAGATATTAAAAGTCAGTAGAAATCGATGAATGAGTCTCGACGTTCTGCTAGCACAAAGAAATTCAGATTCTATATCGCAAGAAATTCGGGATCCTGGTTTAGCGGCTGTGCAAACTGATTGGGAAAAAAGTCACATCTTGAAAGGCAGTGTCCTGATTTAGTTGCGTCGCAAAAAAAACGGGATCCAGATTGGAACCAAAGTTTTCCGAATTCAATGCTCAACCATTACACCAAGATCCAGATTTTCCTGTGATTAACTCATACCATCTTTGAGTTTGCAGAAATTTAGGACCAGATTCTTCTATTTTCGTGGTCGCAAGAAAATAGAGATTCCGATTTTCTTTTGTTTTTAGTAAAGCGACACGGAAAAGGATATCACAATTTTTATGTGCTGATCACAGTAGAACGATTTGTGCTTTCCTTATACCAAACGGATTGGAATTATGTTTTTTTTTAGTCGCAAAGAAATCAGGCGATGTAAAAAGTTTGGGATCCTGAATTATTTCGCACATAAGGAATTGTTCTCATCGTACCATTCAATATTACACATGTACCAATAGTAGTAACCGTTTTTTTGCAACGCATGAAAATCGGGATCCTGATTTTCCTGCAGCTCTGCAATCTAATATGTAAATAGTTGGGCGATTGAAAGATTCACATATTAATATATTTCATGTCGCAAGAAAATCGGGATTCCTATTTTCTTGAAAGTGCCAGAAAAGAAGTATTCCATTGGTTTGACATGTGCAAGAAAAGCGCCCATCTCTTTTTGTCATGAAAAATTGGATTGCCTACTCGACTTCATTGTATTGATAGAAAATCACAATCCCGATATTTTTGCGCAGCTAGTAAGTCACCGTTTTCACTGAGTCACTACAAAACGGTTAATGAGTTTTGAAGTTCTACAAGCATTAACAAATTGAGATTCTGTTTGTTATACCCTACCCATGTGACTCTCTTGCTCCCCGAATTCAAACTCCGCAAAGGGCCCCTGCAGCACCGCAGTCCGGCTAGCGCGGCCGAGAGACTGCGCGGTACGGCAGTTCCGCGCGCCGCCGCTAGGCGGCCGGCACCTTATTTTCGCGTGTCCTCCACAGAAGTAGCGCAACGAACCAGATATAAGGCCGAGCCATCCCGGGGCTTGATCGTCTCCCTCTGACTGATCAGCCCATCAGATCAACCCGTCTGCGACTGCTGGCGACTTACTGATAGGACCACTGATCAATAAATGTCAGCTTAGCTGGGAAAATATAATTACTTGGCGTAATTATTCCTGCGCTTAACCCTCTCCCCAATCAATCAGCCCCTTTCGGAGCTATCGGCACTTGTCAGCGCCAACCTTTTGTACGGCGTTTACGCCACCGGGTCCTTCTCGCAAGGTCCTACCTGATCGGCACTTCTAAGCGCCAACTTTTTGTAAGGCGGTTCACGCCACCGGGTCCTTCTCGCAAGGTCTCCCACTACCGGCACTTCTAAGCGCCAACCCTTTGCAAGGCGTTCACGCCACCGAGTCCTTCCTGCAAGGTCCCCCCGATCGGCACTTTTCAGCGCCACATTTCGAAAGGCGCTCTGCGCCACCTGGTCCTTCTTGCAAGGTCCCCCCAATCAGCACCTCTCGGAGCTACCACGGACCGCTCAGTATCTCTCTCTCGTCGAGGAGATTCCGCCCAGACTTGCACCAGAGCCAACGTCGTGGATGCTGCCGTGCCCGTTCTTGCAACGTGGAAGCTACGCTCAGGGGTGATTGCATCGGAGAAGTCTCCACGCTGCCAGCTGCCTTCGGTTCCAGCCACTCTCCGAGGAAGCGCCTCTGGATCACCGTCCGAGCGCTCTGTACGACATCAAAGGGTCTGCTCCAAGCCTTCCCGTTGTATCAGAGCGATCGTCCGATCAGGAGCGAGCGCTCCGCTGCTCTCCCAAGGAGTCGCACTCCACGCCAGCTATCTCGCCCCCGCGAACGTCGCTCACAGGGCCACCCCTTCCCAAAAAAGATTGAGCGGGAGCCATCTCTCCGAGTCATCGCGCCCAGAGCGCCCCCTTTCGACCAAACCGGAGAGGCTCGCTTATATCATGTTTCGCATGAAAATCGGGGTCTTGGTTTAGCGGCAACAGAAATTGATTAGGAAAATAAACTAACCAAGGAAGACAGTATCCTGATTGAGGTGCGTCTCAAGAAATTGATTGTAAAAATAAGACACATCGAGGTACGCAATATCCCTATTTATTTGAGTCGAAAAAAATTCGGGATACGAATCGGAACCAAAGTTACTGATTCCTTTGCTCAGCCATTAAATCAAGATCCCGATTTTCTTGTGATTTGAACTTCAAATATCTTTGCATTTGTAGAACTTCTGGACCTGATTCTTCATTCTGTAAAGACACAATGGCACCGAATTTTTTCGTGGCACTAAGAAATGGATACTTTTCTTTCACACGCCAAGCCAATTGCAAGAAAGTGGAGATCCCGATTTTCTTGCGATCCGATTATAAAACAATATTGCAATGTTCTGATCGCTAACGATTTAGACAATTGCTTTTAATATAGTAGCAAGGAAATCGGCATCCCATATATATATATATATAAATATATAAATCGGGTATTTTGAATGCATCCCTATAATAAACTAACCTTCGCTAGCGCATTCAAAATTCCACTTTTGGCATTCAATATTCCATATTTAAAAATAACCCTATACTACCCCTACTTTCGGCGCATTCAAAATACCCGATTTATGTATTTATACATACTGTTTGTTATATATATATATATACACATAAAGTTTATGACATTAATTGTTGTATAAAGTTACATTCATTAACACAGATGTTACATTAACTGTTTTACAAAAATATTAATAAACAAAAATAAAAGTTTATAACGGTCCTTAATAATAATTACGTTTATAATTAAAATAAAAGAAAATATAAATATATTTAATTTATAATTAAAAAATAAAAGAAAATTGAAAATTATTCGAATGATTATTAACTATACTGATTAAAAAAACAAATGAAAAAAAATTAATTGAAAGTACTGATGATTTATTAATAATGTTATTATTTATTTGGATGGTCCTGCCGGGCTTTTGTCATCTTTTTTGTTGTTTTTGTGACCATTCCGTGGCTTTTTCTTGTATGCTGAAACAGTTACAGAATTATATATTATAAGCAATAAAATATCTATACATAGATGTATAAGATAAATTAAAATAATTATAATAAGGAGGATTTCTGCTCTTTCAAATATTTTTCAAAATTGTTATTAATATTTAAAATAATGTAGTAGATTGTGATTAAGAAATGGGATAGTGATAAGTTAATGAGATTCATTTTGTATCCCTTAAACAAGTGAAATCTATTCATAATTGAAAATGTAAATTAAAATTTTCAAAAATAAAAAGCTTTTACAATGAATTTTTACAGTTTTTCTTTTTATTATTAGAATAAGTAATGTTACCAAAATCGCTAGGCTTGAGGCTATTGCTGAGAAAATCAATGTGCCTTTTATTGATGACACTCATGTAGGCATTATTTTGGTGGATTTTTTTCCATTTTTTTTTGGGCCTGAACGAAACGCCCAGCTCTGTTTTTATTTTTTTTTTTTCAATAACCTGGTCGTCTTTCTCGGGCGTTTTTGTCGGTTCGATCTCCTTATCTGAAAATTAAATATGTGTATTAAAAAAATTGTGGTAGTATTTTTGATAATATATAAAAAAAATAGTAGAAACAATTAATTTTTGTTTGCAAAGATTATAAAATTTTGAATTAATATTTTTTGTCTATTTGAGGTTCAACGATGAACTATACAAACATTAACAATTTACAAGACCTTATGTGGTTTACCCTTTGTGATTTCCCCCCTTAAGCCAAATAAATAGTAGTACGACTTAATTTCTTTTCTCAAAATTATAATCACATTTTTTGGAGATTTATTTTTGATAAAAGAAAGCGTGACTTATAGTTGTTGATACGATTTATATTCTCGTATATTTCAAATGATTATCTAAGTGAAATATACGTGAAAAACGTGGCTTACAATGAAGCACTATATTGTTTTTATACGACTTACATTGATATATGCATATTTACTTTAATTTTAAAAAGCAATACGTTTGTTTTATAATATACATTATTGCTAAATTGGAAATTAAAATAAATACTTCAATATGCATACGAAAAAAGCGTGGCTCATTTATATGTATTTCAAGTTTACGCAGAGTTTGAGCACAATTCACAGATGTACAGCAAATCTGAAGAATTCTGATTACGTGACGTCTATAACATCTTCTATGAGCGAAACGATTACATAACGCACATTGAACCCTTTCTGCATTTCTTGCTTCATCGCTTCTATCATAGCAATATAAGCATACTGTAAGCATGCTTTCAGATTGATTGATTAATAATTCGGCAAATTCATTTCTAGATGCGATAGGATCTAATTCCAAATTAAAATCAATATCGTGCATTATGAAAACACCACAACTGTGACCATTGGTTTGAAGTAGTCGTATGGCTTAACATATGTTATACGTCCAGTCGATTTCTCTCAAATTAGTCCATCCTCTTTGATTAGGAGATTGCAAAAATCGAATAAAATTCTCATAGCAAGAAATTGAACGCGTACGGATTTCATTATCCTCTGTCATCAGAGGATCTATGTGGGTGAGTGAACTGTTATCGATATCAATAACAAATTAACACCAATGTTGGTTGACTGTATACGACATTAAAATTTTACCACTTACTGCAGTCCTAAGATGAAACATAAACCAATTACTTGGAATTGTCATCTCCTGAAAGTTTACTAATAAATTACTAGTTTGTTGTGTAGGGACTATAATGGTATCTATCCACCTTTTTTCTTGTATGCATCCAAATGCATCTATAACATCACCATCAATGAAATTGGTGTCATTCAGCGTTAGATACTCTGTTGACCAAAGTTGAAATTCATGGTCAGAGGCATAAAGTTGCGGAACCTGTCCATTTTCATCGAATTGTCGGTAATCTCTTATTGGGTGATTGTCAATGCTACGGTACCTTCCAACCGTAAATTGTCTATTTGAGCGCATATAATAACTAACACTTGACATTAAACCATTGGCCATTATATCCATACAACAATCTGCTTCAAAAATTGTCATTTCAATATTAGGTTGGTTAACTGAATCTACAGAATTATCATTTAAATTCAGTGAGCTATTCGATTTCATTTTCTTATTCAATATCAACGAATCATTAATCAAATTGTGTGTTTCAACCATTTGTCTATCCTCATCTCGCACCTCATTAATACTATCAGTATTATTTTCATGATATTCATAAGGATTATTACAAAAAGTATCTAAGACATTTATTTCTGCAGGACAATCGATTTCAATCAAATTAGCAAAATCAGGTAAAAAGTTATTTGCCTTATTTTTTTCGTCCATATCAGAATATTTTTTGCGGAACATTAGTTCTTTCACGCAACATCGTTGTTTCATATTAGAACTTAATTCAATATTGCCGAATGTCATTTTACTGTTGTCTTTACCTGCAGTTAGAATTTTTTTTGTACGTTTTTGTAAATTTTTCATTTTTTCTACCATCTCGTATGTTGTAATAAAAGTTTGAGATGATAATAATACAGATCGTAACATGGGGAAACTTAATCTATTTCGTGTTTTTGTTTTAACACGTTTTTGCTTACTCCACACTCTTTCTGGAGTAGCACTTGAATGTGGAATAGAAAGTATTGCTAAAGCAAAATCTGCCAAATTTTCGAAAATCCGTTTACTATTTTCGCAATAATTTTTTATAATGAACCAAAAGTCATCCGGATATTTCGCTAATTTCAATTGTTCACCGATCTGTTCAGGAAATTTATGCTTTACACTATTTGACCATTCATCGTTAACATTATTTTTCAGGTTTTCATCGGTGCTTGCTTTAACATGTTTGTAATCTTCAAAAGAACTATCAAGATTGATGTTTTTTTCGTGAAATGTATTGCTCAAAGCATTATTAGGATGAAAAAAATGTCTGTTCTCTTGAAAATCACATCTTTCTTTTATTTGCGTGCAAACCTCTATTTGAAATTTTCAACTTACACGAAAATCTTGCAGGAATTCCGATACCTCATTATAAATTTCTGTACCTTCTAAAATGCTATTAATATAATTTCGAGTATTTTCTCCAATGTAAATGTCATTAAGTTCTTTAAATTCTTTGTAATTGTCGGGATCGATATCTGCGATTTCCGTACGACTTACATAATCGTCATTCATATACATTTTCAGAAATTCAATGTACACTTCAGTCATTTTATTATTTTTGGTTGGAATAATAGCCTTAGAAGTTTGTAAAAATCCATTTACTCTTGTTAATCTTGAAAGCATTGCTTCTAAAAATAACAAGTAAGAACGCATCAATGGATCCTCCAATAGCTTCAAGATTATTTCAACAGACTTATCATTTGATTGCTTTCTATTATTCACGTCATTACATTCATTTTTAAAAAAAGTAATCAAAGCTGTATATCTACGAAGTATACGAAGAATACATTGATATAATGATAGCCATCGCACAATAGTATGCCTTAGTATTATTAAAGGGTTCAAATCTAAACCTGATATATAATTATAAATCAAAGGGTTCAAATCTAAACCTGATATATAATTATATGTTGGGGTTTTCCTTGTGTGCCGCAGAAGCAAATAAATAAGACAGAGAATTTATTTACTTAATATACTTATTTATTATTAGTAATCGAGCTTTGTTGTAAAGATAATTATAAGGGCGCTTGTTCTCGGTCAAAGTCCGTCGGAAAACTGAACTGTTCTGGCGCTCTTCAACGCTCAGTCCTTGAAGAGTGGGGGGGGGGGGCTCTAAGAGCTTGCTTGGTGCAGGCTGAAGCTGCTCGCTTCTAGATCCTGACACTCCCTCCCGAGCACTTCCAGCTGATCCAGCTAAATTGTTTCTCCTGTAAAGATGAATATATTAATTATTGAAATCAGTATTAAGAATTAAGTTAGTCAGCTTTAAATGTAAATCGAACGGTAAAGCTTTTGTAAATAGATCGGCTATTTGATCTTTCGAAGCGATCCAGCTAACTTTGGTTAGATTTCTTGTTTCACATTCTCGAACATAATGTTCTCGAACTTCGGACATATGTTTTATTTTATTAGTGGTATTTACTTGAGAGCTAGCTATCGCTGCTCTATTATCGCACCAGAGTGTCATAGGCAAGAATTTACAGTCTATAATCAAGCTGAGGGAATTTGTTAAAGCGACCATGCTTTGACATGCTTCGCTCATAGCTACATATTCGGCCTGACATGTTGACAAAGCAACATAGTTTTGTTTATGCGTTTTCCAAGCTACTGTATCTCTAAACAACTTCACGACAAATCCACTGGTCGTCAGTGAGTTTTTACAGTCAGCAAAACTCGCATCAGAAAACCCTTGTATGTCATCAAGCTTAGCTGTAAACTTTAAACCTCTACTCTTGGTGTGTTTTAAATATCTACAGACTCTTTGAATCATTAACCATTCCAGCTTAGTTGGTTTGATCTGATGTCTGCTCAGAACATTTACAGCGTAAGCTATATCAGGACGTACAGTATTTGCGAGATACAATAGTGAACCCACAATTTCCCTATATCTGGTATTACCAGATTTTTCCTCGAGCTGATTATCGTCTTCCTCTCTTTCTCTTCTCTGACGATTTATTACTTGAGCTGTGACCATAGGTGTTCTTTGTGGGTGTGCTTCACTGTATCCAAACCTTTTTAACATTTTGTCGATATACTTTTCCAGCGTTAGATTCATGACATGATTTTCTCTGTCTCGATTTATCTCAATACCCAAGAAGCTCTTAGGTTCTCCGAGATCAGACATTTCAAACTCCAGCTTAAACAGTTTCGATATTTCTTCCAGCTTACTTTTGTCATTACTGGCTATAAGTATGTCATCGACATAAACCAATAATATTAGTTGATTCTTTCCTTGTCGCCAAGTGAACAGACATGGCTCAGAATTATGTGCCTGTAGTCCCAGCTTGACTGCTGTTTCAGTGAATTTTTCATACCATTTCTTCGGACTGATTTTTAATCCATACAGAGCTCGTTGAATTTTGCAGACTTTCTTATGTCTGATTTCTGCTGAGCAGTCAACTCCCTCAGGAATTTCCATATAGACTTCACAATCTATTTTTCCATTCAGAAAAGTAGTTTTAACATCCAGCTGTCGGACTTCAAAATCGAACTTGTTGACTAGAACTAACACTGATCTTATGAGTGCAAGTCCAGAAACAGGGGCATATGTTTCAGCCAGGTTGTATTTATTTCGATCTTTGAAACCTCTTATAACTGATCGAGCTTTGTATTTGGTTTCATTGTTTAATCCAACTTCTGTTTTTAGCACCCACCTTGAGTCAATGATGTTTGGTTTTTCTCCTCCTTTTATTAGAGGTTTATCAACAATTTCCCAAACTTCATTTTTCTTCATGGATTCCAACTCACTTTTTATGGCTTTTTGCCATTCGAACTTATTTTCAGAGCTCATAGCTTCTTTGTATGAAATTGGATCACCTTGTGTTCTAGCGATTAGAACACTTACTTCATTATATTCCAGCTGTGTGAGTTCGGATTCGACCATGTTTGACTTTGGTGTAGGCTCGATTTCAATCTGTTTTCTCGGACGTCCTCGTTTCCGTTTCTCTCCCTCCGTTTCAGAGATCGGAACAGTTTTGTCTTCATCAAGCTTATTTAATCCTGTTTCATTGGTTACTGCCTCCAGTGTGTTATTCCAGTCCTTGATACTGTTTTTGTTGTATTTGTCACCAAAGACAATTTTTTCATTAAATCGAGCATCTCTACTTTCGTAGTATTTGCCTTCTTCCGGCTTCAAAAACACGTATCCAGTCGGTTTATATCCGATCAAAACTACTCTTTTTCCCAGCTGATCGAACTTAGGCCCTGTTTTTCTTTGTACCTTAATATATGCAATACTTCCAAAGCGTTTCAATTGATTTAAATTGAGTTTCAATTTAGGTTCGAACTTTTGCAGAGGAGGTACCGTATCATTCGAGCTGTGAGGTGTCCTATTATAGAAATACACGGCCGCATTCAGAGCTAAATCCCATATATACTCAGGCAATCGAGTATCGTATATAAGAGATCTCGTTTTCTTTTGGATAGTTTGGTTGAACCTTTCGGCAACACCGTTATGTTCTGGTGTATCAGGGCTGGCTAGTTGCAACTCAGCACCAAATTTATCCAAGACTTCCAGCGTATATCCACCTGTAAATTCTGTTCCTTGATCGCATCTAAGGTAACAGAATTTGGAGTCTTTACCAAGTAAATTTCTCGAGCTTTTTATAAACAACTCCAAACAGTTTCCGGTTTCGGTCTTATGTTTCATGGGATATGCCATTGCCAAACGAGAATAATCATCTATAAACACAGATATAAATTTGTATTTTTTGGGATGCGACGTAGGACTAATAGGACCCATTGTATCTGCATGAACAATTTGGAGTGGTTCACTCGCTCTTTGTCTAGTCGAGCTAAAGGGTAATTTATTGAATTTTGAAACAATGCAGGCTTCACAATCCAGTACAGAGTTATCGAATTTAATGTCTTGAATACCTTTAATATCAGGAAATTTTCTTTAAAATTCTTTCAAATATTTTAATGATGCATGTCCAAGTCTGATATGCCATAACATAGCTTTATTGGTATTCAATTCATTAACTCTACTACCCGCACCGAACTCGTAATTTATGTTTTCAATATCATCAGACTTATTTACATTGCAAATTTTTCTATCTCTCAACGTGTTTTCAAAGTTAGAGTAACCAGAGCTCGGCTCATTATTGTCAAATTCTGTATCTGATGTATTGAAATCGGTCTGCACTTGTTCATTAAATGTTTGATTAACGGATTGATCATTATTATTATATTCCAGCTCAGAAGTTCCATCTTTGTCAACAATTTCTTTTTCAAGCTTAGACTGATCGTGATTTTCCGTATTATCAACATTCATTTTCTCCTCAAGCTTATTTTGTTCAGTATATGTAACCGCTTTGTACGGATATTCCTGACGCCTTGTTGAAATGTAGGCGATTACTTTACTTGTACGCGATTTTAAAGGAATTTCCGTTTCATTGATTTTATCCATTTCCAATACTATTACCCAAAACGGTTTTTCATAAATTCCAGAAACAAAAACAGTGTTTGATTTTGGGTCAAAGATATCAATTCGCTTATTGTCAAGATAAATACTCAAGCCTTTATCAACAAATTTTCTTAGTGATAACAGATTTTCTGACAATGATTTTGCATAAATTACATTATTCAAGCATAAAACGTCATTACTACTCATGTGACCAGAAACACAACCAACTCCCTCCGATTTCATAATTGCAGCATCATTGTCATTTGCGCATTTTATATCAAGCTGTTTTGAATTATCAAACGTTCTAAAAATCAATTTTGAGTTGCGCATGTGTTCTGTAGCACCAGAATCTGCAAGAAATCTGATCAATTGATTTTCGCTAGATTCTACAATGTCGGACATGTTCGCTTAGAGAGCTTCACACTTACCAGAGTTTGCCTTATTCTTTTCATTAGGCTTGTTTTGACCTTTCTTTCCACGTGAATTTCCACGATTTGAGCCTTTATCGGACTTAAATTTCTTAGCATTGTTGCTTTTCGGTGCATCCGCATTACGTTTACCGCCACGACGATAAGTTCCACGTTTACCACCCCGGAAAGAAAATGAATTTTCATACCTTCTTTGATTCTCATTTTCTTGAAGAATCTTTTCCAGCTGTTCTCCCTTATAGGGGCGATCGACTCGAATATGTCCATCATATCGCTTACAATTGAAGCACATCTTTCCAGGCCTTTTGCAGTCCTCGCTTCTATGCCCTTTATTACCGCAGTTGAAGCAGTGTGGCTTTATATTTTGCGCGTGGTACGTTTTTATTCCAGCTGATTCGAACTTTTGGCCATGGTTTGTTCCTCCAGTTGATGTTTCTCGAGCTGTTTCCTGCTGTATAATATAGTCCTTTAATTGACTTACTGACACCAGTTTGCCTGTTGCATTTTTATTTAGAAACTCTGTTTCTCTGACTTGTGGCAGATTCGAAACGATAGCTTCAAAAAATGCATCACGAATTTCTACATCGGACAAAGGTGGAGTATCGGGCAATTTATTATATAATCGAACTATATTATCGAACTTATCCCAAAATGCGGAAGCCTTTTCTTTATTCGGTCTGTATTTAATGTTATGGAGCTGTTTTCTCAAATTTGCAGTAGATAAATTGATTTCATTTTCTTTAATTCTTTTAATTTCATTTAATAAATCCTTTGGCTCCTTTATATTAGAAACTTTATCATAATATGTCATATAAATACGATTGATAATGACATCTCTTACTCTGACTTTATCTTTTTCCAGCTTAGTTTCATCAAAATCGCGAGATGTTATATTTGAATCAACGACGTATAATAAGTCTGCAATAGTTAACTCAGAATTTAAAAAAAATCTAGAAATGAATCTATATTTAAGCTTTCAATGAGTTTATAATCTCTGCGAAAAGAGGGCTGAGAATTTATTAATTTTATTTTAATTTTATCTGTGGCACTTCCAGTGTTTCGAGATAATCCAGCTTTTTGTATTTCAGCTCTTATTAATTCGGACAAATGTTCGTTACTTACAGAATTTCCCGCATTTTGAGCTGGTAAATTGTTTTGTTGTCGAGCTGTTAAATCCATTTCAGATCGAGCTGATGGGTCATTTTGAGGTCGAGCTTGCAAATTCCTTTCTGATTGAGCTGATGCCACATTTTCAGTTTGAGCTGGTAATTCATTTACATTTCGAGCTGGTGCATCTCTTTCGGATTGAGGTTTGTCAAACTCCTCATCTTCGACCCATCGTTTGACGTGTCCATCAATCCATTCGATTTTATCAGTTACATATCGTCTGCAACTTGCAAGTTCGTCAAAAACTTCAAAATGCACTTAATTGCATTCTTCCTGAATTTTTGTTGTTGAACTTGCTTATAATAGCTTCTGCTACTTCTAGACGTTCCAGTATCTCTGAAAATTGATTTGTTTTATGAGAACTTATAATTCGTGATAAATCAAACTTTTTAGGATTCAAGTGACCCTTAATTCCAAAATAACTGGAATTTATAAAATCAAAATTTTTCACAGATTGTGAATCATTTAACTCTCCAGCATACAAATCAAGCTTTGGATCTACATCAAACTTATAAATTTTCCCCTCCTGACGGCTTTTATTCAGTCCCAAATCTAAAACCACTTTTTGTGATTTTATTATTGGAGTAGGTTTACCTTGTAAACGAGAATCGAACTTAGCCTCCAATAATGTAAGAGCCGATGCATCAAGCTTCATGCTTCCAGCTTCATCAAACTTATTCAACTCGAACTTATTGGCCACATCGCCGTCAGTAAACTCTTTGATTTCATCCAGCTTAAGGGGTTGAGTCGTTTCTTGCCGACTAGAAACTGACTCGGCCTCCAAGGCCTCTTTTTCGACTCGAATCTCTTCAGAACTCCAGCTTAGATGCCGATTAACTAGAGTCATTTATTTGACGAACAACAATCAAAATAAATTTCTCAAAGAATTTAAGGCAATTTTAATTAACCACACACTCAAGTGACGAACAACAATCAAAAGAGTATGGTTACTTACTTGACCTATGATTGGTCTGTAAGTTTTTCAGTACACGCAGTGTAGCAGCAACAACATACACAACACTACATATACCGGTCGACATTATAACTTGGGACTGAAAAGCATGCTATTCGAATTTCTTTTGAAATTCATTACGTACGTATTTAATTTTCATCCAGCTACTAACGTTAGCTATAACTCGACCCTATAACTCGAGCTTTTACTTATTTCGTATTTATGACCACGTGACATCATAATACAGATACATCCAGCTTCATTTAATTCTGGATAAATACATTCATCCGAATGTTGATCGAAGATCCCCAATTCCTGATCTTGAAGCAGTAGAAAAGATCTATGTTCTTCTGATCTGTTTGAATTAATCGAACTAATTAGATATAATCAAACTTTATTCAAGCTTTAAAATTCAAATTAATTGAATTTCACCGGTTTGCAATTTTGTTTTAAATAAATATTTTCTCGACTCGAAGGATCCGTTCGCGTCGAGATTTATTTTAAAACATACATATGTACTCCAGCATTTAATTTAATCGAGCAATTAATTTAATTTATGCTTTCAAACTTATTTCGCGTGTAATTGTGCTGAAAGTCAAGAAAAACCTTTCATCACTCTTACGAGTGTAGCACGCGCCGACAGTATATATTTCATACTGTATCGCACTCTCTCACAGAGATCCAGCATGGCGCACCGTCAGCCTGTGCAAGCTGCAACGACTCGACGCTCTCGCTCTCCAGAGCTTCCGCGTAGAGCCGAGTTTACTCGCGACGACCTTAGCGCCAGCGCCAGCGCAAGCAATGCACTCGCACTATCTCTCTCTCTCTTTCCAGAGATCCAATATGGCGCGACGTCAGCCTGTGCAGGCGACCACGAATCGCTGCTCTCGCTCTCTAACGCTTCCGCGTGGAGCCGAGTTTACTCGCACGCGCTCAGCGCCAGTGCCATCGGCATTGGCAGCGGCAGCGCGATCATCAGCGCCAGCGCAGACGGCAATACGCGCGGCATCGGCAGCGCCAGCGCAAACAGCAATACGCGCGACATCGGCAGCGCCAGCGCAAGCGGCAGCTTTCAGCGTAGCCTATACAGCAACAGCGGCAACGGCAGCGCGATCGTCAGCGCTAGCGGTCATTCGTTTGTTTCTCAAACGTCGGAGAGACTCGCGCGATTCCCAGAATCTCGATCAGCATCGCGTCGCTTTTCGGACTTTATTCTTGATCGAATTTTACACTCACCTCTCGTTTTGAGATCGTGCATGAAACTCAGACTTTTCTTGTTGGCCATTTTCGAGCTGTCGGTGGCTATAAAAATCAACAGATAAAGCCGAAAAATCGATGTAGTCGAGCAGATGTAGTCGAGCAGATGAGGAGGTGAATTCCGGGATCTCGAGCTGCGTCGCATCGCGCTGCACACTTCCGCTACACGCTGAGCCGAGTCGAACTGAATATTTCACTTACTCAAGTTAAAAGAAAACAACACTAAAATCACAGTCACACACGAATTCGACCTTCCGCGTAAACACAAGGCAAGCTTCTTCCATGCGCAGTGGAAGCGTGCTGGGCCCATAACCTGTTGGGGTTTTCCTTGTGTGCCGCAGAAGTAAATAAATAAGACAGAGAATTTATTTACTTAATATACTTATTTATTATTAGTAATCGAGCTTTGTTGTAAAGATAATTATAAGGGCGCTTGTTCTCGGTCAAAGTCCGTCGGACAACTGAACTGTTCTGGCGCTCTTCAACGCTCAGTCCTTGAAGAGTGGGGGGGGGGGCTCTAAGAGCTTGCTTGGTGCAGGCTGAAGCTGCTTGCTTCTAGATTCTGACATTATAAATCAACGATAATAAATTAATACATTCTGACGGTAATATGTTCACAGCATCTCGTGCAACTAAATGCTCTAGGTGACAAGCACATTTAATAATTTTTATATTCGATATTAATGCTTGAAACCTTGTTGCTACTGAGTTACTATGTCCCATCATCAAATTACAAGTGTTAGAGCAAAATGAAATAATATTCTGAGGAGGAATCTCTGCTTCTTTAAATGTATTTATGACCTGACTAAATACAAACTCAGCGTCGGCTTTACAGTCTTCATTCCCTTCATATGCTGGAACTACGTCCCATAAAGTATCGCAAATTTTATTGTATTCAACATCCGCATATCGAATATTAATACATATAGCAGAATGAACTGAAATATCAGTGCATTCATCAATTAGAATAGAAAATTGATTATTTTTTAATATATTTGTTAAACGTTCTTTTTGAGCTGGAGCTAAAATATTATTTATAATTGTGCCACACTTTTTCCTATCCAAAGAAACCCTTTGCAATATATTTGAATCTTGAAAAATTTGTTGTACAGATTCAACAATATTTTCCATACCAAGAAATGAAATATCGTTGTCAATTGCTGTGGCTGCAAGCCTAATTTCTGCTATGGCTGTTTCTCCATCAAACTTTGAGGTTGATGTTATTTCTCCTGCGTTGAAAAGATGTTGTTCGCTTTCAAGATGTCTACCGATATTAAACTTTCTTGGTAGTAATTTCATGTAACAAACAGAACATAATACTTCATTTATGTTGTCTCCAGATTTAATATACTTACGATAATCTTCATCGACATTCCATTCTTCAAGGTATTTTCTTTTTGTATTTTGTCCTTTTTGTTCATTATTTAATGATTTACCTTTTTTACAATAGGAATGATCTAATTCATGTGCATTGATGAATAAAGGTACGTCCTTCGAGTTTTTATCATTTTTAGTAACTGTTTGACTAACTGTATTCGTCAATACGTTGAGTTCAGCTATAAATGGCGCTGTTATATTTCTCTGACGCGTTTTTGATAAAAAATGACGTTTTTTTGGCTTCTGAGCTACAATGTCGTTCTTACAGAACTTGCAATATACATATCCCCTAATACAATACACATATCTAATGCAATATACATATCTACTTTTAGCAATCCAAGGAGCAAGTTCGGAATCATTTTTCCAACTAAGGCAATAATTCCTACTATTCATTGAACTTAAAAAATAAAATTATTACTATATAAATATATAAGTATATATACGATATATATTTCATAAAAGAGCGAAGAGCTTCCTATAAAAAAATTTAGTATCGTATATACCCATATGCAATTCATTTTTACATTTGCATGAATATCGATAGCGTATGATGGATAAGTAATAATAAAAAAAACAATTTCAAAAGAAAATCGAAAAAATAAATATGTAGTACTATAGAAAAGGGCATCCATTGTACATGTATTATTATAATTATTTTTTATATCAAATACCAATTGACGCCTACCTATCTACATTGAAATTATCGCATTAAATTTTAAATTATCAGCGCGACAGAATGGTTAAAGTGTTTGAAAGAAATTCGATTTGAATTTTTTATAATGTGGATTAGAGGTAATAGAAGATTGTTTAAAGTCTTTGATTTCAGTAAAAGTTCATTTTACTTTGAAGTACAATATTTGTATAAAACATTCTTATTATTAGTGACATCACATATAATTATTGTAAATACATTAATTCAATTAAATTAATAAAATTAAATTAATTGTATTACCTGCATGATATAGTACTATTTTAGCAAGAGACCTTTGTTAATATTAAATACTATGTTCTTATACATTAATGCAGGATTGAAAAGGTATTCTCATAGTTACTGTTAATGGAATATTTTGTCGATTTATCTACGACACTGAGAAAATGTTCGTAATCCAAACAAAATCAAATACAATAGATTTTTTAAACATATTTTTAAAATATTATCATTCAAATAAACGAACACGTAATAGAAATGCTAAATTTGTATCACAAAAAATTATTGAAACCATAAATCATACGCATGTTAATTCTAAGAATAAATAATTATACTAATTGCTGGATGTTCGATAATCTTGATAACCGGACATCTCGCAAATTTATGGTAAATTAAGCAAAAAATGTATCTTATATCTTAAATTCATGCACTATTTATTTAGTGTATTTTCAAAATAATATCTAAAAATTCTTAAATTGTATTTGTCTTATTTAACAATTACGTATTGATAAACTTTCAAAGATGAAACTTAAAAAATTATATTGAATGCTTGCATTATGATAAGAGAGAAAATTCAATTTTGCGTATTTTATAAATAAGTATAGTATTACGGGTTTTTTTTATATTTTTTTTAAATTTTTGAGAAAATTAGTGCTCCATTACAATATAAAATTATAGTATAAAAATAATTAAATTTACTTACCTTTCATTGTAATTATCGCATTATACAAATATATTATTTTATACAAATATATTTATTATACTTATAATATAAAAAATATTGACTGTGCTTTTTACAGAGTTATAGTAGTAGTTATATTCATTTACATTTAAATTTAACGCGCTGAAATACAGAAATAAGCGGGCAAGCATTACTTGAACAAGTTTGTATTGCGTGAAGCTAGCAGTACCAGACCAATCTCGCTTGGACGGTCTGAAATTGCCGATGAGTAGCAAAAGCTACCTATGATGGCTCTCTCGAACCCCAACACTGTTCGCAATTGCAATGCTTTGCAAGATGTCCCTCTTCGTTGCATACAAAGCAGGTGACTTTCTCGGTAAATAGGTATACGCATTACTTTGTGTCGTCGTAATTGATTGAAAGGACTGGAGGTAAGTGCTGAACGTCATCCGGATTTATGTACATTATGCCTTCTAAAGCTAAGTAGGTGAGTTAAGGGGTTATGACAGGGTTAAAACCTGAAAAAAAAAGAAAAATGATTAGGGCTGTAAAAAATTAATATATGTAGGTGCTCTAAAAACTACATTTTTCATTTAAAATATAAGTATTATACATCACTTTTATGCATAAAAAATATGCATAAAGTGAGTATAACATTTAAAAACAATTAAAGGTATTTACTTACCAAAAGTCCTGATTTTCATCAATTTTCTTTACTTGCCGCAGGTTTCTGAAGGAACCGTACCTTCAATCCTGGTGAACCAGACTGGAAAATCTTCCTTATAAGTCTGGTCACAAACTGAGCAAAAGGGATTTCTGAAAAACACAAAATCAATATAATTAATTATACATACATTGACAATATTAGTAATTATAGTGAATGTTACATATGTAAACATACGTAACATTCACTTTGAACTTATCTTTTCCAATTCTGCTCCGCTCAGTTTGTGAGGAAACCTATCCCGAAGGTTTCTCTAAAATTTGAGCTCAATTGGTTCATCCGTTCCTGAGAAAACCTGCGGCAAGTGAATAAGAATCATGAAAAACCTAATTCTGAGTAAATGGCATTTAAAGTTTTACTTAATATTTAATAAAATAAAGTATACTTACAAATAATTTTCAACGTCTAGGCCAAATATAATCCAAAAGTAGCTGTCTGGGGATGATGACTGGAGAGACGCGTATTCAAAAAAGCTTCATTATGAAAGCTTATGTCCTCTGAAACACAAAATATGTAATAAGTGAAAAAAGGTTAAAATATTAAATTCAGTAGTTTTTAAATTTTTTTATAATTCAAACTCAAAGTATGCTAAATTTTTGTGAAAAATTATTCAACATACTTTGAGTTAACGTATTCTTAATAAATATTTTATAATAAATTCTAAATATTTAAAAATATACTTACAAATGCTGTTTCTCATCCATGTAGCAAAAGAGCAGAAGAAATGAACACTAGAAGCTAAAAAGGTTTTGTCCAGATGTGATTGATAAAAAGTAGGTCAGAGAACAGCTGATCAGCTGTTGAGCTAACAGCAAGCCAGCAGACTCAAGCAGACTAAACTATCACTAATGTGCATGGTTATGAAAAAAAAAAGAAAACTGGAAAACTGTCAGCTCTGCTCTGACCAAATTTTCATTTTATTTTGTAATGTGTGTATTGTCTATGTTGGATGAAAAGTGATATGAAGCTTGTAGTGAATGCTCGTTTCAGTGTTTGGTTAGGAGTGAGAAGTATAGGGGTTATTTGTGTAAATGTTTAGTGTGCCCCAGCTGAGTAGGAATCATCATCCGGATTATTCCTTTTCCTCTTAGCTTTTCGGGCTTCTAGTGTAGATTCCATTGCTCTCTTGTCTGACCAGAAAAGCCGTTGTTCGTCTGCACTCTTGGCCCAGTCTACTGCAGAAGATCCCGGATGCACATTGAAATTCTTCATCACCTGAAGTACTCCAGCTTTGCCATCATTGAAGGAAGCAACAGCAATGAAAATTCCAATCTCCAAGACTGTGAGGCCGCTGAAAGTTTCCTTGGGGACGAGTTTCCAGATGGACTGGTTGAAGCTTTCGTTGCTGTTCTGGGTGAAGCCTCCAATGCATCTCTCCAGCAGGTCTGGTTGCGTCAAGTCCTTGTAAATTGGCTTGATTGCCTCCATAATTGCCATAGGAATCGTGTCTCGATGTTGGAAATTCTTCAGTTGTCCCTTGGCTTTGGCTGCTTGCCATTTACACCAACTGTCTGATCCCACGGGACAAAGGTGGTGTCTCGGCTCTTGATCCGTTGAAGATTTATGATGGAATGTTGCCCAGATGGCATTGGACATTTCTTCAACAGAATGATGATGGCTTCGGATGGCATTGCCATAATATGTTGTAAGTTGATCAATTCTTTGAGCTGTCAGACGGTTCTTTCCACCTATCCCTGCACCATCAGACAGTTTTTGGCCAGCCAAAGTTTTCTTCAGATTTCTCAGTCTGGTTCCCATTCTCTTCTGCACGTGTCCAACACATTCCTTCTTGATGATGAAAAAATCTTCTCCATATGGCTTGGCATCACAGAGGGCCTTGTATACTTTTGAGTCGCCATCTCCTATGTAGCTCTTGTATTTGATACCGTGTAATGCCTCTGATCTTTTGAACATTTCCACAATACCGTCTACTTCCATTTTTCCAGAACTTCCCTGATGATTGGCGGAGCACTGGTCTTGATGTGCTTCAAACCACTCTCTGTATTCTTCAGTGTCCTCCTCTTGATGTGATTCACAAGCCTTACAAAATGATTGTTTCGGTGCCACATCGATCACTTTGCCATTGTCGTTCCGGATCAACGTTGATATTCCTTGAAGGGAAGAAAATCCTCGTTTCCTCCAAGATCCATCACCGGAAACCATATCACAACAATTCTCCTGAGTCTCATCTGTATTACATTTTTCTTGCATAGCTGCTTTCATTGACTCGGTAGCTACTCTTTGACTCGAAATTTTTAACTCATGATTGATAGTTCCAAAATGACTATGAGCAACTGGTGGTAAAAAATCCATGATTCCACAAAAGGTTTTTAAACCAGTGTGTCCATGGCCCAGAGCTCTCATTGCTAAAACTACTCGCTTATTGATTTCAAAGGCATTACGCTTTGGACCAATTTGCCTACACGAGTCAATGGATTCAGCTTTACAGCAATTATTACAAGTCATAGATAGTTTGCTACCCAGGCCTCTGATATCAACTTCATTAAAAGTGATATCTCCGCCACAGTTTTTGCAAGCCAGAAATTCTTGTAATCCGGGCAAAAGTATAGAAATGTCAAAAATTCTATATTGTATAGAACCAGCTTCTACATACTCTGATGTTAATTTCTGTCTTGATCTGGATACTGGAATTTCTGGCTGTGCAAACTGCGTAGCTGCTGTACCTGATGTTGATGGTTGCGTAGTTGTTCTTGTTGGAGATCTTGCACTGGATGTCGATGGAAGTGGCATTTCTCTCTCTGGTGGTCCAGGTGCAGTAGACGATGAAGGATGTGCTTCCGATGGTGCTTCATTTCTTGAAGATGGGATGGTCGTTGACAATGGTTCACTTCTGTAGAACCTCCTTTGCCTCTTCTTCTTTCTTCCAAACCTACGCTTTCCTTGTGCAGATGAGCCTGGCTTTCTGTTTCTTGAGCCAGTCATCTTATTGTTTTTTATAATCTTGATATTTCACAACACAATAATACACTCACAATAACACAATAATAACCTAGATTTTAAACTAAATAAAATACTTGTGCAATTTTCAGTTAAAATTATTAGTTTAAAACTAAAATCTTTACTGAAAAATTGAACTGAATATTATTTAGTTAAACAATCACTGTTTATCATTTAACAGCGAGTTTGACAACCTGCTAGTGCTATGGTAAAACAGGATTCTAGTTAGAGTGCCATTCGCTATAGATACCATTTACCTCGGCCGATAACCGCCAAATTTAAAATTTTTTCCAATGCGTCGTACAGTGAAAGGCATATATATATATATACACACACACACACGTGTGTGTGTGTGTATAGTGTAAATATATATATATTTGATATATGCATAGCATCTTATGTACTTTCTTTTAATAAAACCATTTATAAAACATGAAATGGTACTTATAGTATAAAATATACGATAATCGAAAATCATGATTTTTTTTTGGTTTTATGCCTATAACTTTTGAAAAAAATTTTGTATCGAAAAGTGAGTTTCGGGAGCTTATTCTACAGTAAATTTCCTACAAAAAACGTTAATAAAAAAAAAATCGATTTTTTTGAAATTTTAACCCTGTCATAACCCCTTAAGCCATTTTCATTCATGCCTGCTCTAATATACGTAATTCTAGAGACAGGTGTAATATTTGCTTTATTGAATTCTTCTAGTAGTGTTTCGTTCGGAATAACTGGGCAAACATTAGACATAATGATACGCTTTGCTTTCGATATCAGTGGTCGAATTTCCAGTTCTTGGCCTGCGATGTTTATTTTGGTGCGGCTATTTGTTAGTTTGTCTCCTAATTTCTTGGTACTGAGGTAAAAACAAACACGGCCGAACGATATGCGTGAAATAAATATCAAGCTTGTTGAAGGATCTATTTTTGCGAGCTCTCGGGCATATTCGTGGACGAAAGATCCTTCGATTGAATCAATAATAATTGCCTGGTCTTTGGTAGGTACTTGTACTTTTTGAGCCATTTGTGCGTAAGACACTTCGATTGTTAGGAGTTGTTGTGACGTTGAGGTTACATTTTGAAGACTTTGAGACATTTTGTTAGAATAGAGGTGGACAAGTGCTCCTGCAGCCAGAGGCACCTGCTGATCTCCGAGAGAAAAATCGAGCAGTAATTCACTGCTCAGTTACACTAGTTTGCGAAATTCGAGCACTGTTTCATGTATTTAGCACGTATTACACGACACACACATGGAACTATCGACGCGCAGGACGATTTGTAAACACGTCCGACTCGTTCGAAGGCTCGATTGAAAACTGATAGTCTGCTATTATATTCCATTATAGTATTTTTAGTTGGTCCGTAATTGTGTACAGTAGTTGTTTATATTGTTATATAGTTTATTTAGATTTTTATTTTTTATTTTTATTTTTATAAATAAGTGTTGGGATCGATTTGAGAAAGAGAGAAGAGAGGAGAGGAGTCTTTTCACGGAAAATGATAAGGCAGCGGCGAGAGAAGGGTTGTTACCAAAACAATCGGCGGGTCTCTGATGGAATAAGGGACCGAGAGCAGAGGCTGAGTCAGTCGGGCCTTGTCTGCTAAACCGAAAAGATCAAGAGCTTCAATCAATCTCCTTACAAATTATTAACAATACTTCAATTATTACGGCTATATCAAATAAAAAGAATATTTGAAAATATAGTAAAATATAGTTTTTCTCTATAAAATAAAGGTCTCCTACAGATCAGAAGTGGGATAAAAAATCAAACGTGCATACGCAAGCGCTTAAGACAAAGGAAGGTAATCATTTATATCAAGTGTTCAGTGGTAGTGAGAGAAGTGAAATGCCTGCCGACGTATCTCCTCCAGGACGAAGTGGTCGAAAAGAAAGAAAGGGCCGCTCGCGTAGTCGAAGACGAGATCGATGAGGACGGCGCGATAGTAGCAGTGAGGATCGAGGGGTTTCCAAGCGCAGAAGGAGAGTGCGCAGAGGCCAAAGTCGTGAATCTGGGACATCTTCGGACAATTCTCCAAAACGTAAGTCTGATCTAGTACAATTTGTTGAGAAAATGAATTTACTCAGCAGAGTTATGTTTTCAATGGCTTTTATTTGATAACAATAGTAGAGGTTAAAATTACAAAGATACAATATTAGGCTTACACTTAGAACTACTTTCTGGCCTCCGCTGATGGCAGTACTTATACCTACGCAGATTCGACAGCTGATGCCGAAAAATACCGTTATGCCCGAACGGTTGTAGTAGGCTGATCTTAGACACATTACGCTAATTGCGTCTGCCCATAATTAAAGGCTGTCGCTGAGACTCGATTTACAAATACAGAAGTGGGTTTACCTGAATGCAATAATATTTAAATTAACTAGTGTACTTCGCAGAAGTCCAACACTCCCACTTAATTTATAATATTTAATTGTACGCGTAAAATACAAAATTGTTGCTTTGTTAATGGCTTTGTAAATATATCAGCTAATTGCAGTTTAGACTGTATATATTGAACGTCGATTTCTTTGCCTTCAATAGCTTCGCGAACAAAACAAAATTGAGTACTAATATGTTTAGTTTGCTTACTGTAACCGGAATTCTTTGCTATCTTGATCGCTGCCTGATTATCTACAAAAATACAAATCGGATCACATGAGATCCTAGTTCACGTAACATTTGACGCATCCAGATCGCTTCTTTTGTCCCATGCGTTAATGCCTTGTACTCAGCTTTGGCTGTTGATAATGATACGTTACTTTGTCGCTGGCTAGACCAGCTGATTGGCCCGCCGTTTAATAAAAAAAACGTACCCACTTCGTGATCTGCGCGATTCTACACACATAGCAAAATCGGCATCGGTATAACCGCGAACTTCAGTGCTCCCACTGTTTGAAAAAATTGACTCGCGTAATTTACAGCATATTCAATGTCTGGTCGACATACTCGCGATGCAAATAAAAGGGACCCGACAGCTTCACGGTATGGAATGCTTGATTTATCCATACTTGTTTCTTTGCTAAGAAATACGCCGGATTCCGTAGGAGTACTGACTGCATATGTATCATGCATTTGAAATTTTCTTATAATTTTTTCAATGTATTTAGATTGGCTTACCTTAATTGTATGGTTTTCTCAATCGCGTTCGATTTCCATACCAACGAATTCGATCGCTTTGCTAATAGTGATATGAAAATGAATTTTTAAGTAATCAAGTACAATATTAATCGCTTCTTGGCTTTTACAAAATATTAAGCCGTCGTCAACGTATAATGCTAAATAAACGATACAATCTTTTACCTTACCAATGAATACACATTTATCAATCTCGATACTCTTAAAGTTGAAATTCTCTAGAAATTTTACGAATTTCTAATTCCAGCAACGAGGAGACTGTTTAAGACCATACAAGCTCCGCTGTAGTTTACAAACAAGACCTTTAAATTCTTCATCAGTATAACCTTCAGGTTGACGCAAATAAATCTCTTCTTTCAATTCTCCGTAAAGGAACGCAGTTTTTACATCAAATTGCGCAATCTCGAGATTTTCAGTTGCTGCAATAGCTAGAAGTATTCTAATAGATTGATAACTTACAACCGGTGCAAAGGTATCGTGAAAGTCGACACCTTCTCGCTGAGCATACCCTTTTGCAACGAGACGCGCTTTGTATCTAATGATATCGTCGTGCATATTTTTGAGTGTATAAACCCATTTACAACTGATTGCATGCTTACTTTCTGGCAATTTTTCAAGTGTCCACGTTCGGTTGTCTTGAAGAGCTTTAACTTCTTCATCCATGGCTGCTTTCCATCGCTTTGCATCTGAGCTGGAAATCGCTTCTTCGTAAGTGTACGGCACGGTGTCCACAAAATAGGCTATTGGAACACCGTAGCGATCAATGGGTTGAAGCTGTGCTCTGTTACGCAAAATTCGCCCCTGCTGTTGTAAAGGATCGTCGTCTTGTTGTTGTTGCTGCTGCCGCTGGTTGTCTCTTTCTGGATTTGCTTGAGCTTCATCAAGTGGCACTTGCAGCTCTCGGTCAGCTTCAACTTCGTCAAGTGGCGGCTGCTCAGGATCTACTAAGATATCAACTGCTTGTTGATGATCTGCATCAGCATCACCAGACTCTGAAAATCCGAAATCAAGTGTACTTTTGAAAACGTCATTTTCCTGTTGTACATCTTTGCTGGTCTCGTTGAAAGTTACGTCACTGCTTATGTGCATCTGCCGAGTTGCTGGATCCCATAATCTGTAATTTTGAGACTCGCCGTCATATCCGACGATGATTACCTTTTTAATTTTGCTGTCAAACTTCTTTCGCCTTTCCTTTGGTATATTCAGGTACGCATCTGTACCAAATACACGCATATGTTTTGTTTCCGGCTTTTGACCAAACCATTTTTCAAACGGTGATATTGCTTGGCCTTGTTGCATCACAATGCGATTTAACACATAGCAAGCTGAGTTAATTGCTTGAGGCCAGAGCTCGTTGCTCAAACTGCTGCCTAGGAGCATCGTTCTTGCGCTCTCAACGATGGTTCGAATTTCTCGTTCTGCTCATCCATTTTGCTCGTGGATATAAGGCGAGGAGAATTCATGAATAATACCTCTTTGCTTCATATGCTTTTTTAACTGCTCCGAAGTATATTCACGGCCATTGTCCGAACGCAGCACCTTAATGTGATTGCCCGTTTGATTACTTATCAAATTTTCGAACTCCAGAAATTTCTCGAAGACTTCAGATTTCTGCCTTAAGAAATATACTTTTCGAAAACTTGTGCTTTTATCTTTGAAAACTAAAAAATATCTTAAGCCTCGCGGAGACTCGATATTTACGGGACCGCATACATCAGTATGGATCTTTTCTCCAGGCTTAAAGTTTTTATGAGGATTTATTGACATGTGTGACTTTCTCGCTTGTTTACCTAAAACACATGTTTCACAAAAAAAATCATTTAAATCAATTTTTAAATCCTTACCATATGTTTTCAGTGTATTAACGACTGAGCGTATATTAACGTGTCCAAGTCTTTCATGCCACAATCGTAATGTTGTTTGCTCCTTGGATTCAATGACGTTACACTCTGCATCGGGAATCTTGACTTTAAACAACATCTTGTATAGGCCTTCGTGTGATACGCCGCAAGAAGTTAGCTTGCCGTTGCTGTCACGTACTTCGCAATGTTTTTCGAATAGATGGAAAGAGAATTTCTTCTTGTTGATTGTTGGAATCGAAAACAAGTTGCGTTTCAACTCGGGCACCAGCAATACATTTTCCAATCTTCTTTCCACTGTTACTCCGTTTACATTCTCCGTAATAACGATAGTTCCTTGTCCAGTGACTGGTAGCGCTTTGTCGTTGGCAATCTTTACATGCTGAATTGCACTCGTAGCGTCGAGCGTGGTAAAGAAATCGCTTCGTGGCGTCATATGCATACTCGCACCTGAGTCTGCCAGCCAAAAGTCATCGAATAATTTTAAGCAATATCTATTTACATTGCTGATGTATGCTGATGCTGAATTCGAGCTGATACTTTTTCCATTTTCTTTTGTAGGACACTCGGGCCCAATGCCCTTTCTGCTTACATATCCCACATTTCGTCTTTTTCTTTAATTCTTTAATGCGTTCAGTTTGAAGAGCTAAAGACTCTGTATTATTCTCCGACTCACAAAGGCGCATATCCTCTTTGATGAGTCTTGCAACGAGTGTATCCTTTGTTTGCTCGGCTTTCGACGTACATTCCCATGCCATGCGGAATGCAGAAAACCGTGATGGAAGTGCGTTTAAGAGCCTTGATACCATTACTCTGTCCGACTGTGGCTCCTTTGCATCTGTGAGTTTACTGCAGATGCTCTCGAATTGCTCGATCTGTAGTGCGACAGTTTGTCCATCCTTAATTCGAAAATTAAAGAAATCTTGTAGCAAGCTGTCTACTGTATCGGTGCTAGATCCTCCGTACAGATCTCTAATCTTTTCCCACAATGCTTTCGGATTTTTGCAGTTCACTAAGCTTCGATGCAAGGATTTTTCAACTGATCCGAGCAACAATATCATAGTTTGCGAAGACAACTTTTTCCATTTGCACCACTCGGTCTTTTTATTCACTTTATCAGGTTCTTCTTCCGTGTCGTCCAGGAAGCCACTCAAACCCTTCAAATCAATTAGGAATTCTATGCCATACTTCCAGAGGTCATAGTTTTTCCCGTTGAGCTTTGTGAAATCTAAGGTTTCTCTATCAGCTATGATAAAGAACTATGTACTTGCTTATTGTACTTTGTATAGCGTTATTATGCCAGCTTGGCGATAATATCCCTCTTTATTATTAAAATAAATTCACAGTCGCAGTGGATGCGTGCACTAGGCCCATAACCTGTTGAAAAAATGAATTTACTCAGCAGAGTTATGTTTTCAATGGCTTTTATTTGATAACAATAGTAGAGGTTAAAATTACAAAGATACAATATTAGGCTAGTTGTAAACCAAGCGTTGAACATACAACTGCTCTGTACAAAATCACACTTAAAACTACTTTCTAGCCTCCGCTGAGGGCAGTACTTATACCTACGTAAATTCGACAGCTGATGCTGAAAAATACCGTTATGGCCGAACGGTTGTAGTAGGCTGATCTTAGACACATTACGTTAATTGCGTCTGCCCGTAATTAAAGGCTGTCGCTGAGACTCGATTTACAAATACCGAAGTGGGTTTACCTGAATGCAATAATATTTAAATTAACTAGTGTACTTCGCAGAAGTCCAACACAATTGACGGAAATTTTGGCAAGTTTTGTTAAAACCGGTTCGAGGCGGTCGCATTATATTAATGAGAAAATTCTGGCGGAATTTTCTCATTAATATAATGCGGAGGCTAAGCAAATTTCGGCAAAAGAATGGGTTCACAAGGTCGAATTATGTGCGGAAATGTATGATTGGGATGACAAAACGAAATTGTACCTAGCTATTTTAAAATTAAAGGGAACTGCAAAGTTGTGGTACGATGGTTTACAACATTCGTTATTAACTTGGTCGGATTTTTCCACGGCTTTAGTTAAACAGTTTCCCGGAGAAGAAAACTTTGGAAAGCTTCTTGAAGAAGCAGTGTTATATAAGAGCTCGCATGACCAAGATCTTCAAGCGTACTGTTTTCAAAAGTTAAGTAAATTAAATAAATTAAAGTTAAAATTATCGGAGGATAAACTAGCCGATATAATTGCGTACGGAGTGCATGATAAATCCATAAGAACCATTGTTTTGGCAACGCGATGCAAGACGGTCGCGGAATTAAACAATCGATTAAGTATCTTTGTGCGTCCGAGCAAAAGCCGAGAAAATAGAGACGGAAGGAATGCGAAGAGTGGTATGCGTTCCTATCACTCAGAGCACGTAGTAGCGAAAAAAGATAGTTATAATCGCGATGAATGTTTCAAGTGCCGCGAAAAGGGACACATGAGATGAAATTGTCCGAACAATCAGGCCGCGGAGGCTGCCGTAAAGAAAGAGTCGATGAAAGAGATGGCGAAGGCGCCCGAAACGTACAAAAGTCGCGAAGGTGAAGCTGCAAAAATTAAATGCACCATTTGTGGAAAGAGCCGGCATTTGCAAGACACGTGTTATAAAAAACTAAAGAAAGAAGGTAAGGAGAAGTCTTCCTGACTAGCTGAAACGCCAGTACACTCATTGTCCGTATTAGAAGTACAGTCCGGAAAAATAAACAAGCCAGTGAAAAGCTGTCGAATAAACGAGCAGGAGAAAGAGTGTACAGTAGATTTAGGCAGCGATAATGAGAGACAGTGTAGCTCGAGAGTTGAAATTGATATGCAAAGATACGAGTAAAGTTTTAACGGGTTTCAATCTTGCCGAAGTAGTGCCGCTAGGCTATACAAAATTTAAAATCGAACTAGATGAGATTGTTCTTAAAATCAAAGTATTCATTGTCCGCTATTGTCATCTCTCGAAGCAAATATTAATCAGGCGAAATATACTTCAGGGGTTATGCCTGAGTTAAAATGATCAATATGTCGATTTTTTTTATTTACTATTTTCATAGTTAATGGTCCGTAGAATAAGGTGGTCAAAGTTGTTTTTCATAAAAAGATTTTGCCACGAAAATACAGATAAAAAGCTAAAAAAAAATTTTGGATATTTAAATTCGATTACGACTTAATTATTCAACAGGATTTTTCAAACACCTCTAGTACAAGATTTTAATATAGAATTTAATCGAAAATACAATATCAATTCGTTTTGCAAAAAATATCTTTCTCAAAAAATCATTAACCTAGAACAAACTGCTAAATAACCAATTTTCGTAAAATCGCAATTTTTTTCCTTAGTTTGGTTTTTTTAAACAACATAAAACTACAATCTCATAAAGTAAAGAAAATTTAAATTTGGATACAGTAAAAGAATTAGTACCGCACAGCGACGATAAAGCAGATTAAGCCACTAGCAGTTTTATTATTGGAAGTGGTAAGAGTTAGTGTACTGATAACTACCCTAAAGTCTCTACAATGTACCTACCCCGGAACATTGTTATTATTGCAAAATAAAGTTCAAAAATGCATTTTTTTTTATTTATTCTCTGTAGCTTTTTATTATTAACTTTACGTCAAAAAATTGAGTATGAAAATTGTTCAGAATTGAATTTCCTATAGGGTACGTGTGTTCCTAATTGCAAAATTTACTTTCTTCATCGCTAAATTATTTAAAACAAAACAAAATTTTTTAAATTTTCATATTGCAATAGTTTACATAAAAAATTACGTTTTTTGGTCAGACTTCCGATCAAACATGTGTCTTTGAAATTCATAAAATATAAAATTTCCAGTCCGACCTCGCTATCTCAAAATGGCGACTTATTGCAAAATTATTATTCTGTATTTTCGCATTCATTTCAAGTTGGTGCAGATCACGACAAATTGATGCGACCACCTGTAATCGACAGCTCATATCCTACTTAACAAATGCTAAAAAGAACTTTTCTTCAAATACATTTTTAACAACATTTTTATCAACAAATGTCTGCTTCTAGCGACGTATTTCGGCCAATTTTGAAGTTAGAGAATCGGGGTAAAATGCGTCTTAATGTAAGTAGTGTAACATCACGCGTTACGTTTGAAAAATCGAAAATTTGTATCTGGTTCTCTGTACTATTATATACACATACATATGTTGTACACATCCATTCCCAAAACTACAAAAGTATACATGTATGGTGAAAACATAGATTTTCAACATATTTTCACACAGCATTCTATATATAAATACACATTTAGTACTATATTTATATTGTATATACATATACTGTTTCCATGTATACACACATCTATATCTCCATAATGACAATGATAAATATGTATATTGAGTTTAGTACGCTATTATGTTTCTTTTGTATATTATTCACATACATATGGTGCGCGGGCGTGACAATAATAATATTTTCAGATCAATATTCATGTATATCATGCGTTGCGTACGAAAAATTGAAAAATTTGTGAAAAGAATGACAATTTTTGGTATTTGAGAAAAAAACATGTTAAATGAAAAAAAAATGATTAAAATAGCTGCTTTGGTTGCAGAGTAAATGAATTTACAATTAAGGTTCCGAAAAACCTGTGCGGCGCCGCAGCGGCGCTCCCCCCACGACCGCGCCGCCCGGCCGGAGTAGCTGCGCGGCCGCGCGCGCTGATTTCGCTTGGTTCACTGGTTGTTCTAGATGAACGAGGTAATCTACAGCTGTCGGGAAAACTGCTATTATTTAGAGTAATATTTGAACAAGCAGTGTGACAAATTTGAATTAAAAATATGAAGTAGCTTTGGCGTAATCATCGATTGAAAAAAAAAAATTATCTCGGCTCCTACTTATCCGATCTTAACGAAATTTATATGAAAATTCATGGTTTTTAACTTACTTTAAGAAGCATTTTACCCCGATTCTCTAACTTCAAAATTGGCCGAAATACGTCCCTAGCAACGGACATTTGTTGATAAAAATGTTGTTAAAAATGTATTTGAAGAAAAATTCTTTTTAGCATTTGTTAAGTAGGATATGAACTGTCGATCGTAGGTAGTTGCATCAATTTGTCGTGATCTGCACCAACTTGAAATGAATGCGAAAATACAGAATAATAATTTTGCAATAAGTCGCCATTTTGAGATAGCGAGGTCGGACTGGAAATTTTATATTGTATGAACTACAAGGACATGTTTGATCGGAAGTCTGACCAAAAAACGTAATTTTTTATATAAACTATTGCAATATGAAAATTTTAAAAATTTTGTTTTGTTTTAAATAATTTAGCGATGAAGAAAGTAAATTTTGCAATTAGGAACACACGTACCCTATAGGAAATTCAATTCTGAACAATTTTCATACTCAACATTTTGACGTAAAGTTAATAATAAAAAAGCTACAGAGGATAAACCAAAACAAATGCATTTTTGAACTTTACTTTGCAATAATAACAATGTTCCGGGGTAGGTACATTGTAGAGACTTTTGGGTAGTTATCAGTACACTAACTCTTACCACTTCCAATAATAAAACTGCTAGTGGCACGAACTTCCAAAAATTATCCTATACAGTTCCCTGCGGCCCCGACTATTGATTAGACTTTCATATTAATTTTGAAGATTGTCATTTGGTATGTTTTCAAGAACCTTTACAGTATATATTAATGGTAAGTAGCAAATATAATTATAAACATTATAATATTTTGATAATAAATTCGTATTGATAACTTTGATTTTATTTTCAGTATCGAGTACCATTATGAATTAATATCCTGCACCCGGGTCATCAAATATGCATTAGCGTACCTGTATTTAAGTATAAAAATAGAATTAAAATGTGTTAGAGAGTACCTTTAAGTATTACTGAGTTTATTTCTATGATTTACATGTGTGCCAGAAGCCAACAGCAGCATCGGAGAAGCCCAAAATGAATCACATACTGTTAGGAGAGAACAGGAGTATATTCACGGCAACCCTGGGCGGCATGGAAGTCGACTGTCAGATGGATAGCGGCGCAGACAAGAACATCCTACGCGAGGACGCCTTCAATAGGATCAACGACGGAGGCCGGCGCTTCGAGCGGCTCCAGGAGAAGATAATGCCGCGAGGCTCAGGAGGACCCATCCATACGCTGGGATCGGTCAGTATACCCACTGTCATTAGAGGCTGCGAGTACGACATACGCTATCTAATCGTACCCGAAACGAACATGCCGTCGCCTGTGCTCATCGGCGACCCGTTTATCGACGTGGCTGTCGTTAAGCTTAGCAAGGACGGGCCGGAGATCGAGCCGCTTGTAGGAGATGACTACGTCTTGGAAATAAAAGCCGAAGCAGACAAGATTGTCTTAAATGACTCCGTACCAGTCGCAAACCATCCGAGACGACTGTTACCAGAGGACGAGGCGATAGTGCGCAAGACGCTGGACGATTGGCTCGAGCAAGGCATAGTAGTCGAGAGCAATTCAGAGTGAGCCAACCCCGTCCTTACAACGACCAAAAAGAACGGGAAGGCGAGAGTATGCATTGACTAAAAAAAAACCGAACAAAAAAGTCAAGAAGCTACATCATCCAACGCCGGTACTGGAGGACGTATTGGAAGCGACGGAGGGTTCGGAGGTAAACATGGTACTGGACCTGAAAGACGGATTCTTTCACGTGCCGGTCGAAGAGGAAAGCAGAAAAATACTGTCCTTCGTAGTGCCATGGGGGCAATACGAGCCGACGGTAGCTCCGTTTGGATTCTACAATTCCCCAGCGGTCTTTTACAAGTATGTGGCCAAAATATTCAACAATTGGTAAGAGACAAACTAATCGTCATCTACGTGGACGACATGTTCATCAACGCAAAGGACGAATGCGAGGCCACATAACGTCTCGAGCTGGTGCTGGGAATAGCAGAGAAACACGGTCTACACTTCAGCTGGCAAAAATGCCAATTGCTGCAGAAGCGTGTAGAATACGTGGGATACATGATAGAAAAGAGCGCTATCACGCCATCAACAAGAAACTTCGAGGCAGTGGAAAACTGGAGAGAACCAAGCACCGTAAAGAAGCTACAGTCGTTCTTGGGCTTAGCATGTACGTTTCGCAGGTTCATAAGGGACTTCGCGCTCATATCAGCACCTCTGTCGAGTCTGCTGAAGAAAGATGCAAAGTTTGAGTTTGGAACGGAGCAACAAAAGGCGTTCGTCGAGCTAAAAAAGCTCTGCTGTCATCGCCGGTACTGCAGCTCTACAACAGAGAGAGAGAGAGAGAGAGAGAGAGAGAGAGAGAGAGAGAGAGAGAACTGCATGCCGACGGTTCAAAGGATGGCTATGGGGCGATGCTGTTACAGAAGTGCCCCGAGGACGAGCTCATGCACCCCTTCTACTACATGAGCCGTAAGACCACGGCGGCAGAGAAATATTACCACATGTTTCGAGCTGGAGGCGCTAGCTGTGGTAAGGGCCTTACAGAAGTTTGACGTTCACCTGCGAGGGATCGCCTTCAAGATCGTCACAGATTGGGCAGCCTTCCAGCAGACAATGGCAAACGACACTCTAAGGCCCAGAGTAGCTCGGTGGGCCATGATCGTAGAAATGTACGACTACAAAATCGAGCACAGAGCAGGCACAAAAATGAGGCACGTGGAAGCTCTCAGTCGGAAGTTCAGCATCCTAGTGATCCACGATCCACTCATCGAGCGCTTGAAGCCCGCGCAGAAGCTAGACAGCAGGCTCGAAGCGATAAGAGCACTGCTCGAAAAAGGAAAGTACAAAAATTTTGTTTTAGATAACGAATTGGTCTTCCAGGAGACAGAAAACGGCAAAAAGCTGGTAATACCAAGAGGAATGCAGGTGGAGGTCATCAAGAAGATACACGACAACGGCCACTTTGGAGTAAGGAAGACGCTGGAGGCCATTCAGCACCAGTATAGCATGGAGGAGGCCAAAAACGAGCCGAGACGGTAATTGCTAATTACCTGCCATGCATATTAGCATCGAGGAAGCCGGGTAAAGCAGAAGGCAGGCTTAACCCGATACCGAAGGAAGGGATTCCGTTGCACACACTTCACGTAGACCACGTCGGACCGTTGCAGTCGACGAACAAGAACTATAAACACTTGTTTGTTGTCGTCGACGGCTTTACAAAATATACGTGGATATTTGCGACAAAATCGACGAGAACAGTCGAAACAATTAAAAAGCTGAAGACGCTGCAGCAGCACTTCGGAAACCCAATCAGAATAGTGAGCGACCGGAGAGCGGCATTCACGTCGAAGGAGTTCGAGCAGCACTGCAGGAAGCAGGGCATTCAGCACTTGCTGATTACCACCGGTATGCCACGGAGAAACGGACAGGTTGAGCGCGTCAATGGCGTAGTAGCATCGGTCATCGCAAAGCATGCCATCGACGAGCCACATAAGTGGTACAAATACGTGGCGCGCGTTCAACTGGCGATCAATAGCTCGTATCAGCGAGCAATTGATACTTCACCGTACCAGCTAATGTTTGGTATTAAGATGAACAGCCAAGACGACCTTCAACTTCTGCGACTGATCGACGAAGCCAGAAGAACAGAATACCAGCAAGAACGAGAAAAGCTAAGAGCGGCAGCATTCGATCAGATTAAACAGGTTCAACTGGAGAACAGCAAAGGCTATGATAAATGCAGAAAGGAAGCCACAAAGTACAAGGTCAACGATATAGTGGCTATAAAAAGGACTCAGCTTGGACCTGAACTCAAGCTAGCCGTAAAGTTTCTGGGACCATACAAAATAACCGAGGTAAAACCGCATGACAGATACGACATAGAGAAAATTGCAGACGGCGAAGGCCCAGCAGTCACCAGTACTGGAGCCGACTTCATGAAGTCCTGGAGAGGCTATAGAGATGATCTTAAAGAGGACGACGTCACCGACGAGCAAGACGAGTAAACATTGTATTGTATGATTGACAGTTTGGCTGTGTGAGCGAATGTATTGAACTGCGTCGCGCGAGGTCACGCGACAGGTCAGGAACGGCCGAATGTGGCGTTGAGAGGAGACAGCGTGAGTGAGCCAGTATGTGTGTTGCATGAGTAGTACGTCTGAGCGAGTGAGTGGGTATGCGTAGCATGGGTCCGTATGTTTGCGGTATGAGTAGTATGTTTGTGCAGGAGAGGACGAGAGAGAGCATGCGCAGCGAGCGAGAGGGATGAGCGCCGATACGAGTGAGAGGAGTGGGAGAACACCCCCTAGCAGGCTACACCGAGAGAAGACCCAAGCTCAGTCTGAGGGAGGCCTCCCGGACTATCGCATCGTTTCTAGTAACTGTGTATTACATGTTTGTTCCAACTTGTTTATAACAATATACTATTTTGTCCATTTTAAGTGTTGTTATATGCTCTTAACCTATCTATTCCACCGAATCCCACATGTGTATACTTTAATTGCATTTTACTCAGTTTTGTATTTTTATAATTCAGAGTCAGTTGCCGCAGGATTTCTCAACAACTATGGGACCGATCAAGATGACATTTTTTGGAGAACTCCAAGAAACCTTTCTTCACTGCTTGAACGGAACAGAATTGGCTAAGGTAAGTTAAAAGTGAATGTTACGTATAGAAAATATGTAAAATTCATTATAATTACTAATTCTTATTTAATACTAAACATTTAAAATTTATATTTTTCAGTAAAGCTTTCCATTTAAGCTGAGGAGAAACACATTTATAAGATATTCCATCCTGTCTGGTCTAATTTTATCACCCGGGAGCTGGAAATTCTTACGGCAAAGGAAAAAATATGCTGAAATTTAATACTTCACACATGGGATTGTTTACATAGTAAGTATAGATATATAATTTTTTTAAAATGTGTAAAATTACAATTAACATCTATACTGTAACATGGCAAAAAAATTTTTTTCTACTATTTATAAATAATTTTTTTAGCCTATTAACTCGGGCATAACCCCTTAAGCCGGGGATAGGCGTACTGACCGACGCGAAAGAAACAAAAATATTTAGGAAACCGAATATGCAGGCTAGTGAAGCCGATAAAACTGTTAGTGTTGAAGGTGTTAGTGTAGGCCGTGCACTGCGAGGAATTAGATCCAAATTCGCGACAACGATAAGTTATGCTGCTAAATAAATACCGAACGCGAAAGAAACAAAAATATTTAGGAAACCGAATATGCAGGCTAGTGAAGCCGATAAAACTGTTAGTGTTGAAGGTTGAACTGTTAGTGTAGGCCGTGCACTGCGAGGAATTAGATCCAAATTCGCGACAACGATAAGTTATGCTGCTAAATAAATACCGAAAAATAGTGGCTTTACAAATTGAGTAGATAAGCAGATCCGAAGTCGGAGAAATGAAAATTGAATTACTGAAAGACGACGTGATACAACACCGACCGTATCGAATGCCGCGTTTTGGTCAGTAAAAAGGACGAAGACAGGCGATTAGTTGTAGACTATCGGGATTTAAATCGAATTATGAAGCGAATTCGATTTCCTCTTCCTATAATTGACGATCTTATCGACAAATTGGTGGGAAAAAAGTATTTTATTTCGTTGGATTTAAAGTCTGGATATTATCAAATCCCAATGCACCCAGAGTCGATTCATAAAACTGCGTTTGTCACGCCCGATGGGCATTATGAGTTCCTTAGAGTCGCGATGGGCTTAGCAAATTCACCGGCGGTTCTTCAGAAAGTAATGCGAGAGGTATTGAAAGACACTAACGCATTAGTTTATATAGACGACGTTTTACTTGCAGTTGAGAGCATTGAAGAAGGGTTTCTAGAATTAGAGAAAGTATTTGAGATATTCAAAACGCTACGCTTACGCTAAACTTAAAGAAATGTAAATTTTTCAAAACAAAAATTGAATATCTCGGAAGAGAAATTTCGGCAAAAGGTGTACAGCCCGGAGAAAGTAAAATAGCCGCACTCGTTAAAACAGCAGACCCTAAAACTATTAAACAGTTGCAACAGTTTTTAGGACTTGCTGGTTATTTTCGCAAATTTGTAGAAAACTTTGCGAAAAAGGTTGCACCCTTAACAAAATTGTTACATCACAACGAAACATGGCGCTGGGGATTTGAGCAGGCGAACGCGGTTAAAGTAGTTAAAGAAATTTTGTCGACTCGACCGGTATTAGCTATTTTTGATCCAAGTTTAGAGACCGAATTATATACCGATGCGCGCGCGATAGTCGCCGCGATTTTAATGCAAAAGCATGGTAAAGAAAAAAGAGTCGTAGCGGATTATAGTCGAAAAACGAGTCCAGAGGAGCAACGATATCATTCCTCCGACTTAGAAACGTTAGCCGTTTTTGCAGCCTTGAAGCATTTTCGGCATTATCTGATTGGTATAAGATTTACAATAATCACCGATTGCGTAGCTATTCGGGTGACGGCAAATAAAAAAGATATACAACCACGAGTTTCACGTTGGTGGAGTTATTTTCAGGATTTCGATTTTGAAATTCAATATCGTCCGGGACGGAAAATAGCTCACGTCGATTATTTGAGTAAAAATCCGATAGATTGTTTGGCGATAGATATCACTTCCGGTGAGTGGATTAGGGTCGCACAACTCCAGGACAGCGACATTGAGGTAATCCGAAAAATTTTAGAATCAGGTGAGATTAACCCAACGGTTAAGCAATACTTCGACAATTACGATTTAAAGGGCGGAGTTGTTTTTAGAAAACTTGAGGGTGAATTAAAATGGGTAGTACCGCGAATTTCACGATGGAATATTGCTAAAATGTGCCATGACGAGCAAGGACATTTTGCATTGGAAAAAACACTTGCGAAAATTCGCGAAAATTACTGGTTTAAGGGTATGAAGAAATTCATTACCAAATATGTTAAGGCTTGCTTAAATTGTCTCTACTATAAGACCAGGTTAGGGAAAAAGCCGGGGTATTTGCATCCAATAGAGAAAGTCTCGATTCCTTTTCATATATTGCCCTTGGACCATGTGGGGCCGTTTGTTCGATCTAAAAGTAAACAAACGCAAATATTGGCAATAATTGATGGATTTACAAAGTTTTGTATACTCGAACCGGTACAGAACACTAAAATAAAATACGTCATAAGAGCACTAGATCAGCTGTTTGGATTATTTGGAGTGCCAACCCGAATAATTACTGATAGGGGAACAGCTTTTACATCGCATCTATTTCAAGAATATTGCAAGGAAAAGGGCATTAAGCACATTGAAAATGATGTAGTTACACCCCGAGCGAATGGGCAGTGTGAGCGGCTAAATCGCACGGTTTTAAGTTCTTTAGCAGCTACCTGTGGGGGAGATGCCGAAGATACCTGGGATGAGAAGCTGAAGTAGGTGCAAAGTGCGATAAATTGCACTATTAATAGGACCACCAAGAGAAGTCCTGCGCAATTGCTTTTGGGATACAAGCCAACGGGCGCAGCAGATTCAGCACAAGCTGTGGAGGTACAAGCAACGCTTGATAGTGTAGATTTGGAGAAAAGGCGAAGCAGCTGACAGATGAAAAGCAGGCGAAGCAGAAAAAGAAACGCTCGCAGAGCAGAGGCACCTAAATTCGAGATCGGCGACATCGTTATAGTAAAGGCCAATCCACTAGCCACGGGAGATAGCAAAAAATTAGTTGCTAAAGCAAAGGGCCCATTTCGGATAACAGCAGTGCTACCCAACGACCGTTACGAAGCTCAAGATTTGAGAGAGTTAAAGAAATCTCACGGTTACAGGTCAGTGGTAGCAGTGGATAGCCTTCGGAGATGGATCTCTTTCTATGCCATGGAATAGGCTGGTAAGTCTTTACAGTCATAGACGAGTAATCTAGACTGGGCCAAGTCTTGCCATTCACGTGTAATTTTTGGTCAAAATTATACTATAACTGAATGTCGAGGCGGAGGCGGGACCTATAAAAATAGTCGACTATACAGAGCCAAGTTTAGTACATAGGGCAAATCCTTAGTCAAGATTTAGCCGACAACTAAGTAGTTAGGCGGAGGCGGGACTGGTACAGTCGGAGTCAGTGTAGTTGTTGGAAGCTGAATCGTTACTAGTCACACAATCAGACTTAAAAGTGCAATTACTGGCGAGGCTGATTACTAGGTGTATTTAGACTAATTTTTGTTTGTTTTTCTATAACTAGGCATTGAGATTTCAGTAAGTGCAAAGGAAATTGATCACTCCTTTTCTATTTTTGGAATCACAATAACTTATAAAGCATTGATATTTACAAAACAAAACATTTTTCTTGTGGTTACAGTCTCAATAACAAAATAATCTGCTCGAGGACGATCAGTTAGCGCAGGATGGCCGAATGTGGGAATTGATTTGAGAAAGAGAGGAGAAGAGAGGAAAGGAGTCTTTTCACGGAAAATGATAAGGCAGCGGCGAGAGAAGGGTTGTTACCAAAACAATCGGCGGATCTCTGATAGGAACAAGGGACCGAGAGCAGAGGCTGAGTCAGTCGGGCCTTGACTGCTAGACCGAAAAGATCAAGAGTTTAAATCAATCTCTTTACAAATTATTGACGATACTTCAATTATTACGGCTATATCAAATAAAAAGAATATTTGAAAATATAGTAAAATATAGTTTTTCTCTATAAAATAAAGGTTTCCTACATAAGCTTATAATGAGTACATAATCTTGCAAGATTATGCGTTAGTTGCTTGGGAACAATTATTGTTGAAGTTGAAATGAGAAATAGAATCTTTTAATTGTGAAGTTAATTAATTATTGGATATCTTACCTTATATATAAGCGCATACTCTGGTAAGACTTGACCTTTTAGGGTAATCATTGCAGTTCCTGTCGGTATGAATTCTACTTTACCTTCTATCGTTATAGTCTTTCTATTGAATCTTTTTATTTTGGTAACTTCGAGCTTTAAAACTGAGGAGATGAGTTCGATGTTATCTAGGAGTTCTGTGTCACTAAAAGTTTTTTGAAAAGTGATATTTTGATTTTTTTAAGTGGTCTTAAACTTAGTCTAGCATTCTGGTACTTATTCAGTTACTTTTGGATTGAAAAACGCTATCCTTACAAATTGTTTTATCTCAATCCGAAGGATCAAACTTTCAAAATTTTGTATTTATCATATTGGAATTGTTTTTCCTGGTAACTAAAGAAAATTTCTTTAAATTTTTTCGACGAAAAATGCTTCCCTCAGGAGCAATGAATTTTTTAAAATTTGTAAAAAGTGTAAAAAAATACTTAAAATCCCAACTTCGACCCTCCACAGCTCGTCCATATATATATCTTACTATATTATATAGTTGTTTTGGGCTGAGGTGGAATTTCCCCCCCCCCCTCCCCCTCCCGCCCCCTCATACCCCCCTCTACCCCCCTCAAAATGACCAAGAAACGTTTCAAAAGTTTGGTTATTTTTACGGTTTCCCCCCCCCCCTCATTCCTTAGAATGTTAACATTTATAATAATATAATAGAACGTATAGATTATTATTGGAGAAGAAAGACATCATTGGAGATAGGGACGTTAATTGATGGCGCGTTTTTTTTAAAGTGGTTTCCCCTGTAGGCCTAATCCACTTTATAGTTTTGTAGATTTGTGATATTATGTTATTATATAATATAAATATATGTGTGTATTTTATATACATATTACTATATTACATAGTTGTTTTGAGCCGCGCTGGAATTTGGCCGCCCCCCCTCGCCCCCCTCGCCCCTCCTCGTCCCCTCCGCACCCCCTCAGCACCTTCTCAGCGCCCCCTCAGGTGAAGGTGCTAGGTAGATGGTCAGCTTCAAAAGTCGAGGAGTGTGTGAAGGGTGGTGGTTAATAACTATAGCAATAAGTGGACGGTGTAGGGATAGGTTGAGTGATGGTCGCGATTAAAATCATAAGTGAAAGGTTTGGTTGTGAAAGTTATGGTTAGTATCATAAGCGGAATGTGTAGATTATAATTGAAGTAGGAAGACATGATCAGAGATAGTGATAAGCGTAATCAGAAAGTCATAGGTGTATGAGATTGATAGAGATTATGTGTGGAGGGTGGAGATTACGATTGTATTCATAAGTGGACGTTGTAGGGATAGCTGGAGAAGAAGGACATGATTAAATGCAATTGATGGATGATAGAGGTGCTCGGTATAAGGTCGATTTCAGAGCTAGAAATGGCAGGTGTTGAGTGAAGGCCATAGGTGTACGTGATTGGTGAATGTTAGAAGTCATAATTAGAGGTATTAGTGGGACGCTGGCGATCATGATTAAAAGCGATATGTGGAGGGTGGAAGTGTTGGTGAAGGGAAACGGTAGACTTCATGGGTATAGATGAAAAGTGTAGGATAACAGGTTGATGGGAAGTTCATGTCTAGATGTGATAGATGAAGGCTAAAAATCATGGGTGATAGGTGGAGGTCAGAAGTCATGATTGAAGTCATAAGTCGAAGGGGAAAGTGACACGTGGAGTAGGAGAACTGGATTGCCAGTAACAGATGGACAGTGAAGGTGCTAATTAGTCGGTACGCTTCATGGGTCGACATTATAGGTGGTGCGGTTTGAGGTTACGAGTAAAGATGCTAGGTGGTGAGTGGAATTCATACGTGGAGGTGATAAAAATAGGCAGGAAGTGTGAACATATTTGCAGATTATGCGTAAAGGGTGGTGTACTGTGACTGTAGCAATGGAGTGTGCGGTTCACGTAGATAGTGTAGGAGATAGGTGGAGTGTGGAAGTCACGATTGGAGTTATAAGTGGAAGGTATAAGTGATAAGTAAAAAACGAGGTCATAATTGCAGGGAATAGGTGGTCGTTAGAAGCCACGAGTGCAGGTGGTAAGTGGTAGTGAAAGTTATGGGTGAAAGTTGTAAGTGGTAGGTCAATCAGCTAGAAGGACGGTGGACTTTATGGGGCGAGATAGAAAGTGGAGGTAACAGGAGAATAAGAAGGTCATAGGTCGAGGTATAGGTAAAGATTAAAATATTCAGGGATCGAGGGTCAAGGTTATAGATGATCGGTAGTGGATAGAAATTAACAGTGAAGGTGACAGGTAGTTGGTAGACTTCATGGTTGGAAATGATCGTTAACAGGTGGTTTAGAGCTGGAAATGACATGTGTTTAGGCGAAGCTATGGGTATAGGTAATTGGTCAATGTTAAGAGTCATGATTAGACGTAATAGTGGGTGGCTAGAGAACGTGATTGGAGGCGATAGATGGAAGGTGGAAATGATAGGTGGAGAGTCAAGAAGATAAGGTTGGTGTAATAAGTGGAGCGTTACGTAATAAATTGGGGTGATAGGTGGAGAACATACGCAAAGAATAATAATTTTAGTTGAAAGTGATAGGTAAAGGGTAGATTTTATGATTTAATCGGCCTCATGGGTCGAAATTATAAGTGATGTGAGTGAGGTGCTAATAGCTGAGAGACGGTGGAGTTTATGGGTAGATGTAGGTGGATGAAAAGGTCATGGGTCAAGGTGATAGGTAAAGGTTTGTATGTGGACACTGGAGAAAAAAACTGGAGTCGAAGTGTCGAGGATGTAGATGATCGGTGGTAGATAAAGGTTGAATGGTGAAGATGACAGGAGCTGATGGGTGAGTTATTTTTATAATAACATTTTTCAGTATCATTTATATACCATGAATTTTATGGCAGTAGGCAAATTTTAAGAATTATTATTGTTCTAACAGTCAATAAAATATGCATATATTTAAAAATTGAGATTTGAAAATCTAAAAGTTTAATCTATATTTAATCTATAATCTATAACCCTTTAAAATCAATTCTTGAAATTGTTGCTGTAAATTATTTTTGTACATTACCAAAATAACAACTGAAATAATGGGGGTTGGCCAGCGGATCGAGCAGGGGGGTACCCCCCTAGTGTGTGTGTGTGTGTGTGTATATATATATATATATATATATATATATATCGATGTTTGCTTTTTTTACCTTTAGATTTCGCATGGAATCGTCCTTATATAAAGAGAAAGAAACCCGTAGAATTTGTTTCTGTACAATAAATTATGGATTCGAATTTCTATCCCTTAGTTTTCGAAAATGTTTAACAATGAAGTTTATTGAAGTTTTCGGTGGAACACGTGTGTTGACCGATATGTTGCGTTGATTATATCTTGTACGTGAAATATCGACAAAGGATTATTTTGTGCGAGAAAGAAATAACATCAATATCAATTTCAATACAAATGCTCGGAAAAAATTCAGGCTAAATACATAAAGTGTATACTATATAGCTTTCTTTGAATACCTACAATTCGATGGCATATCTCATATTAAATAGTTGCAATAAAAATTTCTATTTATATAGAATAATGCGATCTGCACATGTCTTTGATACACGGATTGAAGAATTAATTTATTATTATTATGATAGCTATCACTACGCCAATGGATTAGTGATACTATGTAAGCGAAGGTATGCGCGGCAAACTTCCGTGCGATACAAAAGTTGCTTTTTATTGGCCATCCCGTTTGAAAGAAGGGCTGGAATAACATAAAGGCATATAAAAGACTTGTTTTCTTATTTTAAAAGTCATAAACTCGTGGCGTCATTTTGACGAAGGCACTTTAGCTTCTACCGATTAGAGATATTTTTTGTGATTCCCCGCATCTTTCCCCATAGGTATTTCCGTTGACTCATATGCAGCAAGCAAGAGCAATTGCGCTGATTCAGTCACGCTCTTGGCTACACGAAGCCTCTCAAAGTCTCCGCACTAAATGTAAAAATGATAATTCTCTAATTTGAGGGATGATCATGGCTAACAACACATGAAATTCGTTTGAAATTGTAGGCATAGAGCGCCGAAGTATATATATGCGAACGAGGTGTGTAATACAGTTATCATGAAAATTATAGTTCCGCAGCTGAAAATCTTGGTCGCGCTAAATAATATCTTCCAGGAATCTCGTACGCGGATGTATAATTTGAGAAGTATCAAGCGAATTTTCATGCCGATTCCGGAGTGCTTAAAATTATATTTTATAAGCAGAGAGAAGCAGCGTTCGGGCCGCGCGCTGCTCGCGCAGTTGCTTATATCGCGGCGATACTCTCTCGGGAGCATGTAAAAGAGCATAAAGAAAAAATATGGGTTGAAACGCAGTGCCGCGGATTCCAGAAGCACCTGTGGTAGCTGGTATGCCGAGCATCGTGCAATTTGCATCTCATAATTAATCGGACCGCCGTAACAAGATCATAAAGTCTTGGCGCAAAAGAGCTCCGCATTCTCTCGACGTGTGTACATAAGCATTAACATACATCGAATCTACAAAGTATCAAAACTCAAGTTTGCGCTTACGACTTTCGACTGCATAATGCCGGCTAAATAAATGGCTTTCATAAAGCAGAAGAACGCGAGGGAGCGAGTTTTCAACAGCTTCAACGCCGACCCAATTTAAACTTCAATAACCCAACCCTGACGCGAGGATCGATCGATCTGCAGGAAGGGAGAACGTGAAAAAAATACAGTCTAACAGTGCTAGCTGGTATAATTGATTAAAATTAATATATCATGATGCATACGATGAAAAGTGGAAAAAAATTAGCGCGCGCAATTCCGAGAGATAAGATGCGGGCTTGTGCGAAATACGGCCGGGCTCACCTTTGCTCACGATCGATCGATCGATCAAGTAGGGCATATATAAGACGATCTTTTTTTCCTACGTAGACGCGATGTTGATTTTCGTCTAAAATTCGCTGGTGGTGGTGGTGGTGGTGGTGTGTCGGTGCCGTCCGCTTGGCGCCCGAAAGAGCGGCGCTGCCCAGAGGCAAGTGTGTATATATTGTATATATAGTGCGGGTATAGTGTATATAGAGCCCGAGCGCGCGCGCGCGCGCGGCGTCGGGCGGCATACATCCCAAGGAGTCGACCCTGCGCCGCGGGCTCCTGTCTCACGGATTGATGTGTAGTCGTTCCGACCAATTATTGCCATTCTGATTATATAATGAGCCTGTTTAATCACGAGCGCGGGATGCGTTAGGGTTACGGCTCCGATATATACGCGCCGCATATGCGTGATCTTCGCTCCTGCGGCTTTTTTTATCCCTTTGCCAAATTCTCCGCGTATGCGATTTTTTATGCATTATTTATTTATTAGAAAAATCGCCGTAATTATTTACGTTACCGAGATAAGTAGTAAGGGAGTCTCTCTTTCTCTCTCCGCTATGGTTATATGAGCCTTCTCCCGCAGTATATGAGGGAATTTCATGTATACTTGAATATTTTATTAAACGGCTTTACGACTCTGCCTCCTTTGAATTTTTTCCAAATTAAGGCGGTGTCGCATGGCCACGTTGATCTTTCCTATAACCTCGAAAATTTTTTCATAAATATACCTATACTACACTCGTTTATGGCGCATAAATGCGAGGCTACGCGAGCTTGCCATTACAATATTTCATGCTAGTCAAGTTTTATACACTTGTGTAATTGGACGTCATTTTTGCAAACAGTGAGAACTACGGCGCGAGGTAAAGGCGATCAATGTAACTGAGAATCATTGCGCATTATTTCATCGTAATGCAAAAACTCGGTTTACCAAGGCTACCCACACAATAACGAACAATTATCAATTTCATTCTTGTTGCTATAGCGAATGCGCTGTAAAAGCAAACAGTATATACCTTATATCTTATATACGGTGAGATTACAATCGGTCATGGTATAAGTGCAAAAATGACAAGCAAGAGATCGCCAGAATTGCTGTAGTAACGATGTGAGTTTTCGTAAACGACTGAAATCTTTTGCGAGAGCCGACTACTTTTTGTCTACTACTCGTATGTCTGTACCTCTTTTCGAACTAATTCTTTTAGTGCAGAAACGTGAAAAAGAAAAAGTTTGTTTCGATGTATTCACTGGTCGTTCGTTCGCATTTTATTATACCCTTTTTGCTCAAGTTAGACTTGCGGTGACATTGGGACAAAAAGTTTTGTCGCTTCTCAAGGTATAGGGAGGGGGTGGTATTTGCCTGTGCATTGTTTTCCCCGCGGGTTCTCCGCGCGCTGAGATTTAAATTGTTTTTTGCCAGCCTGAGTTACGAGCTGAAACTTTTTCCAGTTTTTTTTTTTTTTGTTGGATTTTTCATGCGCGAGAAAAAAAGGGAAGGCCTCGCCTTCGTCGAAACTCCTCTCTTCGTATACTATATGTCTTAATTAAGACTTTGAGCAGCGCCGCGTTTAAATAGCTGCACACCAGCCGAGAGATCGAACGAATGCGAAAATTGTCGACGGGCTGGGGCGGTTAATTATCCAACGGATAGTCATAAAAATTTCATCGGGGAGCCGCTCCCTCGCTCGCTCGTTCACTCGCTCTCCGGGAGTTTCGAAAAATTTGATGTACACAAAAAGCTCATATTTCAAGTTTGATTGTCGTCGGGGAAGTGGGCAATATTGGAGAGAGAGAGAGAGAGAGAGAGAGAGAGAGAGCAGGTATTCGGCAGTACCATAACATTCATCTCCGCGACTGCGGTGCACGCGGAGATCCCTCGTTTTTTTTCTGCACGCATTATGCGCGAGGGTGAGCGGGCGCGCGCGCGCGCGCGAGTATAGGCCGGACGTGCACGCGTGCGAGTGTAGATGCGAGAGGATGAAAAAGGGCCAAAAGAGACGAAGGAGTTTAAGGAGACGACGACGCCGACGAAGACGACGAGGCTCGGGCTATTGCTTCTGTAGCCGGGGAGAGCCAAAACGGAGGAAAGTGTATAGAAGAAGAAGAAGCTATATAACATTATATGTATACAGGAGAAAAAGAGAGGATGAAAAGAGAGAGAGAGAGAGAGAGAGAGAGAAGAGTTTCTCGGGTTCCGCGAATCCGCGTAATCGATTCCGTCATGTCGCGGGACCACCCGTAAGGACCTAATAAATAAGTAATACGTTGGTTGAAAGGAACGTCCCTTCGAAAAAAAGAGCTCACGAGAAGGAGAGAGGGAGAGAGAAAGAGAGGACGAATGGCGCTTACATTGAAAGAGAGAGAGAGAGAGAGAGAGAGAGAGAGAGAGAGAGAGAGAGAAGACGATCGTGGAGGTGGAGAGAGAGAGAGAGCGAGTCTTTAAAGAGGCTACTGATGCGCGCGTGAGGAGGTAGCTCTGCTCTTCCTCTTTTTCTCTTCATGTTTCGAGCCATAAGTTGCGACGTGGGAATAATGAAATCGTCGCTGGAACTGTCGCCGTCGCGCAGCGGGATGCCAACGATTTTTCAGATCATTCCTCAGCGCTGTCGGACTGTACTTTGCCCATCCTTTATTCTATACGATCTGTATAGATCGCGTAACACGCCGCGCGCATATAGCACGAAAAATTTGAGGTAGCTCGGCAAGTATTTTATGCGAGTGTCTCTATAAATAGCTCCTGATATGGGCCAGTTGCTTGAAGAAATTGTCTGCCTGAAGCTTGTGTATAGCGCGACGTGAGTCCAACGTCACATATTTGATAAGCTATATCGCAAAGTATCAGCGTTGACCGCTCACTTAACGGAGCTCACCTTACAAATGACAAATTAATCATACTATTCATATTCATCATTATGGTAATATAAGTATTATACTCTGTAGCGCTAATATTGTAATTGTATAATTGTATAATTGCATAATTTAATGTATGCGTGTGCGTGTTTATATCTGTTTAACCGACGATCTGTATTAAAGGTACAACGATTACTGGAAACGCAACTTTTCATTATGCATACAATGTTTCAACAGTATTCTTATATCCTTTTACTGGAACAGAGCAATTAATATCGACATCGTTATTATCGTTAATCTAAATATTCGACTGAAACACGGGGTTGTTCTTTTTGTCTAAAGGATAAATAAAATAAACGTCGCTATGAGAGCTGTAGAAAAGTCGAGAAAGTCGTAGTGCGATGAATTCTAACGGTTTATCAGACGAGAGCGAGAGAGAGAGAGAGACAGCGAGGCAAAGAACGGCGCACGGAGGCGGGCGGCGGCGGCGGCGGCGGCGGCGGCGGCGGTGCACACGAGAGGCGTATAGCGCGCGAAATAGACACGTCTTGAAAGAAAAGCCCTCCCCAGACCCAAAACAAATCCGAGAAGCGAAGCTAGACGCGGTATTCGCGCGCTGTCGATTGCCGGAGGTGCAGAGCTGCGCAGCAGCAGCAGCAGCGCCGCGTTTGTCGGATCACTCGCTCCTTTATATCCGAGACGCAGTAGTGCGTATGTGTATATATTTCGAGATCGCTGCGCGCTGCATGCCCCGCGCGCGCAGTATCGGCGAATGGACTCTGAATTTTCTTTAAAATAGCGGGGCGGGGGAGGGGGGGGGGTCACACAATTTTAGAAATTCTAAAAGAAGCATAAAAAATTCATAGCTTCCGTGAAGCGAGAGTTTTGGCTCGAATTTCAATAGTGTGAACTATATATACGTGGCGCAGTAGCGGCATACAAAGTAGCAGTTCTTCCAAATATATTAAAATAACCCGTTCGAAAATTATGGGATTCCAACGGCTCACTTGACGCGCAGTGTTTTCATGTACGCGCTGCAGAGAGAGAACGAGAGAGAGAGAGATCGAAAGAGTTTGCACGCGCGCACACGGCTTGAGAGAGATCTCGGGTTGCCCGAGCGGGAGAAACGAGTGTCGAGAGCAAAAGAAAGAAGCTGAGATGAAGCTGCCAAGAGAAGGAGAGAGAGAAAGAGAGAATGAGAGAGAGAGAGAGAGAGAGGGAGTTCGACACCCGAGTAGCCAAAGAAGATCCGACGTGTTCGAGCGAGCGAGATTTAGCCCGGCTGTATAGTGAGTCTATATAGTTGTTATGACGCGATACCCGCGGCAAATACGAAGCGAGTAACACTTAGAAGGTGTCGGCCGTTGGCTCGGCCGACGAGCGCCAGAAAGACCTGCACGAAGAAAAAAGGGATGGACAGAGAGTGAGAGAGAGAGAGAGAGAGAGAGAGAGAGAGAGAGTTAGAGGTCAATATCAAAATGCACTGCTCGTATAGGTCTTCGTGAGCGCGCGCGCGCCCAAGACTCGTGGAGGTTTCTCGCCAGGCGACACTCGACCGCTTCCAACTCGCTCTCCCTTTTTATTTTGCATCTGCGTTTGTCTATACTTATTTTGTACCTATACCCTTTTCGTTTGGCCCATATTTCCTTGACAATGCCCAAACTTCCTGCAAATTTAAATACAAGTACTTGACACAGCGAGGCCAGTGTCAATATTCATTTTGGACTCTTTACAGTAAGTCCAGTAAAAGAAGCGCCGAATTTTTTATTCTTAGCATTAGTCTTTTAGCATTTGTCTATGGATAAAGCAATGTTCTGAGAAGATAAGCGCTTCCTGCTTTCAAACTTTCCAACTTCACATCAATTTTCTGCATTTAAATGTCCAATTTGTTTAACTTCATGAAATTAAGTTCCATGCATACCAAATTAAAAGATCTGTGTTATTTTTCTGTTTTTATTAATTTATTCGATAAAATACATGATAAAACTATCACAAAATATCGTTGCATAAAACATATGCGTATACTCGGTCTGAAAAAATGGAAAAGTGTATTTTATTATTGTAAAAAAGTAATCTTCTAAGATTTAAACCTATCCGATTGTGAATCTATACGAGGCTATATCTAAAGATCTAAAGAAATCACTATTAACATTTTTAATAATTTTTCGATAATTACTTGCTGAACTGCAAACCTTCATTTGTTTTCTGTATTTTGATTGGTCAGTTTAACTTGCACTTGTATCTCTGGAAAATAAAAGTTATTTTTAGCTATGTTGAATATAAATATGCAACGAGAGTCGAAAGTTGTATTTTCTAATGCAATATTTTGAACTTTCAATAAAATCAATTTTGGTATTTTGAACTTTCACTACAGTAACTTTTTCATTTTGATTTTCATCAATTTGACCTTTCGGCATTTTTCGATATTTTTAATTATTTTCATTAAATTTAAATTTTATTCTATTTTGTTAACACATTTTCTAATGAAGTTAGTATTAGTATTATTATTTATTAATTTATTTATGTATTTATTTATTTACTTTTTTGTATTTCATTTATTTGTATTTATTTATTTATTAATACTCTCCTTTATGAAGGGAACTATTCGATCTACTTGTTACGAGGTTATCATTAAAGATAATAAAAGTGATATTTTTGAATATTGCGTGATTGCATATTACATTGGGATGTTAGCATTTGAATATTATACAGGGCCTGCCATTACCAAATGTAATTAACATAAAAATATTTCCTGAAACACGCCCTTTTGAAATCGCTGTGGAGATATGAATCTCGAAGCGAATTCTGAGATACGCCCTTCCTAAAGCAAATTCTGGGGTATACTCTTCTTAAAGCAACTTCCGAGATGCCTTGCTCTACTTAACCGATGACTTTTACGCACGACCAACTCGCAACGTAAAAAATTAAAAAGAAAATTAAGCTTGACGTATTAATAAGCATATTGTGATTCAGATGGTCAATTTTGAAACTGATTTTCAATTGAAGAACTCATCGATGAAATACTTACTATACATGCATAAGCTGAATTTCCGACAGTGAATGCATTTATAGCTAATGACAATTTTAATGGCATTTTTCAACTATTACGTTAATATTTTTATAAAGACTAACATAGACGTTCAAAAAAAATTAAAGGCTGCGATTAATACAGCTCACATCGATACTAGCTTAGTTCAAAATAGAGCGATTAACGAATATAATTTAACGATTATATTTTTTCATAATAATGTTGATGTTGAAGAGTTTTTGAGAAGGCATTATCTGTAATACATGCAAATTTCGATAAACGATATTTTACGTTAAGTAAATCTCAATCGCTGTCGATCGACTCTGATAATTTTTATCGCAGCAACTATGTAATAGCGGTATGTTTATTAATGTTAGATTTTTATCGTGTCTCAAAAGACATCATTTTTATAAAATACAGCGTTATATCAATAAACGGGGTATTATTAACGACTAACGCCACGCCTCATAGACAACAATTTGATTATCGATCACCTTCGAGAGTGAACTGTTTTGAAAGTAAATAATGTCAGCATTTTAACGCTCATATGCTAAAAATGCAGTTGTCCGCGTAAGTAGTTATGTACATACATGTCAGGCAATGGGTAAATTTTGTATATAATCTAACTGAATCGGAGCATTTTCAGTAAATTACCTTTACCTTTAAATTTTCATTAAATTATCATAAAAGCTTAATGATACTCACTATTGAACTCCCCGACTCTCGGACTATACTCAGAATCGCAGTAACTTTCCCCTATTGCTCATTAGATGTCAATCGGGTATCCGTGAATATGTGCACAAAGTGTGTAGTGTATGGAGATTGCAAACTGTTCACTATCCAAAAACGGAATTGAAAGCTATTGCGAAAAGCAAAAACAATCGTAGTTTCCCATCGCACCGAGATTTAATTCCATATAACTACTGAGCATCGCTGCGTCTATTGCGAAGCTCGCGAGTTTTTCGAATTTTTCTAAAATGGATAGACTCTGCGCCAGTCCCGTAACACCGCGAGGAGGCATCGCCATAACTTTTCCAATTCAACGGCCACAATCCAACTCTCTACAGCAGAGTCTCGCGCAAAGCCGTCTCGCGAGACACATCGGAACAAACGAGTTTACCCGCGCTGCCCTCTCCCCATAAGCGAGAGAGAGAGAGAGAGAGAGAGAGAGAGAGAGAGAGAGTTCGTGTCGTGCTTCTAAATAAGCGCTACGCGTCTATTTATCGGGGCCCTAACGACCGAGCGACGCGCGGACAAAAAAATTTTCTCACAAGCGTACAACTAATAATTACAATGATTCCTGCGCTCGTCCGTTCCAAGTTTCTTTCGCTGCCTCTTTTTTCTGTTTTCGTTTGAAGCTTCGCGCGCTCGCGCGAAAGAGAAAACCTTCAAACGGCATTCGAAATCCTTTAAATACAGTTTGTTCATCACTGGCGCTGAAAGCCATTCATAAGCGAGTCAATAAACGTATTCCACGAATCATTCTTTTCGCGCAGCTCCGAAAAAGCGTTTCAGCCCCCCGAGCGCGTCTCTCTCTCTCTCTCTCACTGCCGACACAAGCGCACGGAAGACACATACGTGCGTACACAGAGGGAGGAGGGGGGACGGACAGACACGTAGACACAAGACACGAATTTAACGTCCCGCTAAAGACAGTAATAAAAAAAAGGCGATAATACAAATAGTCCGTTCACATATCTCGGCCGGCTGCTGCTGCTGCTGCTGCTGCTGCTGCTGCCCAGTTGTAAAAGTAGCGGCTGTGTATCATGGTATTTTTCAGGTTAAAATCAAGGTAGCAGCTGAGAGCCACGGTGTATACGTTATACTACGTGTATAGGTACACACACGCGGCGGCGCAGGGGGCCGGAGATATTGCCACTCTCGAATTTACATATTTCAGGGTAACCGAGAGCGCGCTCTGCCGCGCAAAGTATAGCCCGTGCCGCGATAGCGCCCTTTTTGCTCTCTCTCCTCTCTCTCTCTCTCTCTCTCTCTCTCTCGCTGCAGCGCGCTGCGGCGGGGAGCGGGTGCTCTGCGCGCTCTTTTTAAACGTTTTCTTAATTAAACGTTTTCTTTTCGCCGGCGTCCCTGTCGGGACCCGAGAAGCATAACAAGCTAAAGCGACCGAAATTCCTCAGCTCGGCAACGTGCGGCCTTCTTCCCTCCTCTCTCTCTCTCTCTCTCTCTCTCTCTCTCTCTCTCTCTCTCTCTCTCTCTCTCTCTTCTGGCATTCTATACGGGCGATTCTGCCGTAACTAGCCCAGATGTAGGCTCTGAAAAGGGCAAATCATGTTTTGCCTAGTACAGTTCAATCCGACGTTTCGTCTTGGAGTGATCATTTTCAAGAATGCCGATATTCTCGTTGCCTTGACTTGTAATTACCATGCGCGAGGAAAAATCAATCAAGAATCTACGGTTCAACGAACCATTATTAAAACCGGACAGATATCGTTCGATCTTTCGGATAATTTTCAAAATATACAGTTGAAATGTCCCTTGAGAACAGAGACTATTATTTAACTTTTATAACGTACAAAAATTTTGATCAGTTCCGTCCTCTAGATAAATTCGTATTTAAATTACGCGTGGCAGTAAATAAAATGCAATTTTTGTTAGCATTCAGCGGTTACAAAAATAGCTGCTGGAGAAAAATAAAAATAACGAGGCGCGCACGCGGACTTGTAGAACATGAAAATGCCAGCTTAATCTTTTGTGAGTGCAGAAAGCTGGAAATAGTTGTGAAAAATCAATAGAAAAAACAAGTGTTTTTTCGAGCCTCTTAGAGAGAGAGAGGGGTGAGGGGGGGGGGGGAATGAGAGAAAAAAATCTATTCTGGAGAAGTTACGGCAGAATCGGGCGTATACCATTAGGGAGCGAGACGCAGGCGCGGCCTATCTGGTGCGGCTCGCGCGCGCGCGCGCGCTGCTTCTACTCAATGGGAAATCCATCCGCCCTTTATTTCGCACTAAATCGCCCGGCGCTCGACGTTCGTTCGCTTCGCGTCGTCCCTCTCTTTCTCTCTTTCTCTGATGATGGAAGTTTATGCACTTGCCGCTCCGCCACGATGCAGCGTATATATATTGAGAAGAGACCCTCGGGCTACCCTTTACGAGGTCCTCCAATTGGCCATAGGTCCTCGGCCTCTCGAGAGAGAGCTGCTGCAGCGACGAACGACTCGCTAATTTAGAGCTACTCGGGCGTTCCACCCTGCTCTCTCTCTCTCTCTCTCTCTCTCTCTCTCTCTCTCTCTCTCTCTCTCTCTCTCTCTCTCTCTTCGGCACTGCACAGCAGCTTTTGTTCAAAGAGAATCGGAATGTGAACCCGATCCGTGTGTGTATACGCGACGTGTATACGCCGTGATTTTCTTTTTCGCCTTTTTTTTCCCTCGAGAAAACACAACGACTCGACTGTGCGCGCGGCAGCTCGACGTTTATTTGCATGAACTGCGAGACGCATATATACGCACGCGCTTGTGTACGTGTATATACCGTTAGCGGGGGGGGGGGGGGAGTTTCGTTGCGCGCCGAAAAATGAAGGAGTTTCGCGCGCACGGATGATACCGATGGACGCGCAAGAGAGAGAGAGAGAGAGAGACAGACAGACAGACGGAACATCGACCATTTGTGCGCGGTTCGCGATTCTCTCTCTCTCTCTCTCTCTCAGAGAGAGCGCTCGCATCGTCTGCAATTATGTCATTTGCCGAGGATAGAGATTATTGGTTCAGAGGTTTGTAATAATGCGCTCGGCAACTCTCTAAATTTCAAATAAAGTGAAAAATATTTCTCTCTTTCTCTATCTCTCTCTCTCTCTCTCTCTCTTGATAAGTGAAAAATTTGCAATAACATTTTAAGACGGGGTGGAGAGATGTATAGTTGCAACTATTGGTTCGATTCTTTCATCTTTTGAATAATAAAGAGTCTATTTTATTAGGTAATATATAGAAGCACTAGCTTTTAATTGTTAAAAAGGGCTACTGTAGTATTTATTAGGTACATATTCTCAGTTCCACGGCAAATTTTATTGATCTTAAAAAATATATATCTTGTTTTTTATAACTTTTTTGACATACTTAACACATTCTTTATTAATATAATGTATTTAATATATACACATATTTTTTACAATAATTCAAGCAGTAAATTCACTGTTTGCGTGTGGAGAGTATAAAATTATCAGATTAATTAGCACTAATTTTAACGGTTCGAACGGCGGACTAACCCCCATTACAGGGATCTTCTGTTCTGGCTATAATCGCGTAATATGCTGCGGATCTTTATGCGTGTACAATTTATATGATCATCGCCTTTGAGCTCTCGTATACTAGCGCGAGTGATTAGATTTATTTTTACTGGATGTATAAAGTACGATCGACTGTTTCGATTGCTGCTTGTTTTCAGATAATCATTGCGATTATGAGTGACGCACGAACACTCTCTCGAAGGTTATTGGAGCAATATATGGCAGACGTTTCTTTCCCCTATTTTTCGTAACCCTATCTTTTCTGAAGGATGAGTTATGGTAATAAAAATTAAACCAATGTTTTAAGAGCATAGATAAATACCGTTTATTTATCAACAATATTTTTTAACTTTTCTCGATGCACACCTTATACTGTTAATAACGACTTTATCGAGAGCTCATAACTATCTGAAATAAAAATTTAACCGTATAACTCTCTCTTACAAGCATTTCTTTTCACTTCGAAGCTTTAAATAAACATTAAAAAATATTACTCGAAAATTGATTTCTTTTTTATCTAAATCAGTTAAATAATGGTTTAACCTCTTTCAAAGTATAATAATTTATTAACTATAATTTTATTGAAAAATTGAGTACTTGGAGAACAATCAATATTGATACCATAATTGCGACTATACTCAATTCTTGGCAGAAGATTGAGAAACTCGTGTTGAAATGACTTTGTAAATATTCTAAAAATACTCTGAATCGAATTTCCACAATACGGGAGTGTACAACATAAATTAAGGAGATGTCGTATCAATAGACGACACAGCATATTTTATGAATCATTGGCAAAAATGTAAATATCATCGCTTAATTGTTAAGATATCGAAGCATAAAATAATCCTGCATCATTTTTTACTTCCAAAAAGACAAAAATAAATATAAAACTTAACAATGCGTACAATTCACGATCAGTTACAATAAATATACAAATTAAGCATAAATAAAAATGAATACTTTATTGCGCAATACAAAATTCATCTCTCTCGTCGCCGAGCTAATGATATATTTCTGCGTTTAAGAAATATACGCGTCAATGAACTGGCAGCAACCGCTTGGCAATATTTCCGCAAAAGTTGAGCAATCTTTTATTGCGCATAGAGCGAGGCGCGTGAAAACGCGTCTGTGCACACACGCACTCACAATTGTTTGCGCTGTAATTCAGAAAAAAAGACTGCCTCTAAATCACGAGCGCGTCACGCGCGCGTTGTAAAAAAGAATTTGCAGTTGTACGCGCATCGTCTTTTGGAAAATTGTACAAGAGAGAGCAATAAATTTCCATGACGTTTATCAAAAACACGTGTTGTGCAGCGAGAAAGAACGTTCCGAAATATCCGTGAGCGAAAATGAATAATGTCGCTAGTGGCCATGACTGAGTTTACTCGGAACCTAATTGATGTATATCTTTTTTCTATATTTGAAACTGCAGCGGTAATTATCCGCGACTATTAATTATACATCGATACGTAATTGCAGAGTACGTATGCAGCGTTAAGTTAATATTGCTTGACATTTCTTTCTCTCTCTCTCTCTCTCCAATCGCTTCTCGCGTAGTTTCTGCTTGCATATACGCATTATCCGGCGTAACTGTTTTACCGCGCACAGCGCGTATATCCACACGTGCTATGAAGCAGGCGAGCGTGTGTATATATGCGTGTATATATAGTAAAAATGAGAGCTGCAGCGGCGGCGCGGCTTCCAAATTTATTAACATATTAAATACATTGTCAGCGGCGGAGCCATAAAAATGTTGTACTATTATTACTATTATTAAGACTCGAGGGAGCCGCGCGCGCGCGAGTGTATAATATAATAATGAAAAATAAATCAAACATACCAATGATGATAGTTGGAGGCGCGGAGAGAGAGAGAGCGAGAGAGAGAGAGAGAGAGAGCCAAAAGCGGCTGCGTTTACAGCCTCCAGCCGAAAACGAACCTGTTACCGAAAAAAGACGAGCTCGAGTAGCTGCAGCGGCAGCAGCATATTATATGGCCCTGCGCGCGCTCACGAACTCCGAAAAAGAGGGCATGTCAAACGCATATACGCGAGAGAGAGAGAGAGAGAGAGAGAGAGAGAGAGTGCCGCGCTCATATGCGCACGGCAAGATCAGCAAGTGTTAAAAAGCTACAGTAGCTGCTTCCCACTCCTATATATACATGCCTCGCTCGCAGCTCCCGCGAGAGAGTAGAGTAGCTGCTTGTTTGCTTGCTTCGTTATATCAAATCTACACTTTGTTATTATCGCGGACACCTCTCATTTTTTAAAGCGCGACGAAAATTAAAAACTATCTCTCTTCCTGTCACATTTTCACTTCTTTTCTCTTATTTGCGCTGATAGGATCTTCATTCTCGCTTAAGAGAAACAAGCAAAGTAACGAGCAACTTATTAATGTATAGACTATATTGCTCTCAACTATACTTTGCAGTTGTGAATATTCATTATTTATCGAGTGCATATGTGTCAGCTGTTATTCGTGTGCGCCGTTTTACATGTTCTGAGCCTTGGCTCTATGTAGATATTAATTGTTTAAAAAAATATTTTCTCAGACCCGTATGATGTAAAAATAAATAAAATGATTTGCTAATATCTTATAAAGTTTCTTGCATTATATGGGATATTGTTTACTTGATATTACTTACTTAACAATTCATGTAGTACACGCATCACCATATTATCAGATTTTTTCAAATTTGGTCAGCAACCTAATATTATGTCTTTTTAAAGTTTCAAGACTGTACACAATTCTTGAAGAAAATCGAAAAGTAATAAATATTTCATTTGCTTCATAAGCTTTAGCGTTTCAAAACAAAATTTACAAAATAAAGTTGAGCATCAAAATCTTTTAATTTATAAGTTATGTATTCATTTTATTCGATATTGAGATATTGAGAGTATATTTACAAATATTTTCTACTAACTGAACTCAAATTTGGTAATATATTTAAAAAATTTTAATTTCTTTACTATTTATGATTTTTGTATATAGAAACGTGAACCCCCAATCACGGTCCAACGAAGTTATTTGATTAATTTTCCAATTAAACAACTGGATTGTTTCCTTTACAATTTTCGTGGTAGAAATCTACACTGTTGTATTTAATTTATCAAGACTTGGTTTCGAGATTTTGCATGGAAAATATAGACCGATCAATAGATGAAATACTTATTCAAGAAAATTCTATCCACTTAGTTAGTAGACAATTTTGAAATAATGATAATTCAGCAAATCATTAGTAAATAAAGTATGAATTAATGGGTAAAGAACAAGGTCAATAGTTTTATCCACTTAAAATTATGAGTTTGTTGGCTTTATTGGGCGAGCATTTTAAATGGAAAGTTTTCTTGCAGAGTCAGGTGTCCGATAATGAGTTAAACTCCTCTATACACGAATACTATCGCACAGGAGCTATGCGAAGAGAGAGTGAGGAGGGTGAGGTGGGGGGGGGGGGAGAGGGAGAAAGAGGAGGGGGGAAGAGAGAAATATCCGAGCACATGTAGCTTGTTCCCACACCGGAGGCCATGATTTATCAGGCTGGCGGAGCCGGCGCTGTCATCGCGCCCCGCGAACTCCGGAGAACGAGCTGAGTAGGTATATTATGGAGAAGAGAAGATCGTTCCTACCGTCGTGTGGGAGCTTGATCGCTCGCTCCTCGAACGGGAAATCGCGAGAGCAAAAAAAGACATTCGTATGAACTACTTGAGCTTATTCGGCATTTGACGGAGCGAGAGAGACTTTTTTGCCAGACCGAGAGCCGGTAGGTCTGCTTCTTGCTACGCTGCTCTCGGGCTCACTCGCGCGCTAAGCTGCTGCAATTTAGGGCAATGCCTCATTATTATACACACGCGCGCATTTCCAACCAAAGACACATTCGTCCGCGCGGGACTGTAATAGATTCTCGACTGACCTGCATTTCGATACCTAATTTTCATTTTTTTCCAATGTCTTTCCGCCAAAGCATTAATTTTGTTGTGCTGCGTATAGCTGCGAGTCGACTCTGCACCGGTATAGCCGCCGCGATTTTTCATCGCCTATATCTGGGTCGCGGCGACGCGCCGATATATGCACGTGTATCGCGCGGCGAATTTCAAAATCTACCGAGAATCACCATTGAAATCGAGCCTCTCGGACCGAGAGCCGAGAACCACGTGAGTTTCGCGAAAAGCAAATATTGTAGGAGGAGAGTCGAACACAAATCGTTACTGCGCTCTTAACCGGCCTCGGGCGCTCGCACTATTAGTTCTCGGAAATGTTTATCATATTTTAAAACACCATACAGAGCAGACGAAATGCCGCTTGCGAAATAACGACCTCTGCTCCATCGGCCTCACTCTCACACATTCGAGCGTAAACATCATTGTTAAAGGCTGCATCTACGATCGACCGAATTCGGTGCAATCTCTTATAATATATGAGCAAATCCCCAAAAATTTTTAAATTCCAGCTACTCGACGATAACCATGCTATAATAAGGGAAAATTTAAATTTAAAAACGGTTTTTTATGAGAAAAGTCATGGCCAATAAGCTCCACCAGTTTATCTTAATCCATCAATTATAATTATGAAGCTATAACTTGAAAATTTATGATTTTATAAGGATTTATAGTGTTAACTTGCTATACAAATTTATTTCTTAGCACTGTCAAAAAAAAGGTTTTCAACAAATTACATAAAAATTTATTTAGTACTTTCTCATGTATATTATCAAAAGAATAGGGTTTCAAGAATATGCTTCCATCAGGTAAAGAATAAAAAATACAAGTAGTACTGTAACTCACTTTATAAGAAATCAAATTCTTTATAAATTTTATTTTTTTTACAAAAAAAGTTGTCTATAATACATTTTTAAATAAGTAGAGTTATGCTCTACCGGATGGAGTATATTCTACTCCAAAATACAAATTTAAAACAATTATGCTATGTAAGTACCCTGAGTTAAACAGTTTTCAAGTCAGCGTAGTCGATAGGCCGCTCATGTAAAAATAAACGTTTTTTCATTGACAAACTAAAAATACCTTTCGAATTAAACTATGACCCTATGTCAATTTATATTTATTCTATGTATTTGCGTTTTGAGTCGTACTTGAGTTGCACATTCATTGCATCGACTGGTTAAACGCAACTAGAAATATAAAAATCTAATATCAATATATACTGCACGGAATAAATTTCTATATGTTTATATTGATCATTTCTCTTTCGAAACAAATAGAATAAATTGTATATACACTGAAATTTGTAAACAAATATCAGAAATTGCGTGGAAAATTCAGTGTTAGCTCTTATTCTTATTCGAGCTGTACCAATGGATAACATGAGTGAAGAAGAATAAGATTGTTGAACCTAATTTAAAATCAGTGCCTAATTCTAACAAAGGTTTTCAATTATTGTGGAATACAGAACATAAAAATGTATTATTCCTTAACTATCTTTCACCAAGCTTCCATGTATTCATCTTTCACTGAAACCAACTAAATGAAATCTAGATAGTTTTGAATATTTACACATTGTTATTGTTATTGTAGTTAACTTTTCTAAGTATTGTATATTTACGAATAATTTGTAGTATTGTTTATATAAAATTTGAAAAATAAATAAAATTCAATTGACGTTAATAATCATACAAAAACAGTTAATACATTTTTCTTTCAATATGACGAAATTGTAACTTATTCGAATGACTTTATTTTAAAAAATTTAATTTCAGGTAAATCATGCAATTTTGCAAAAAAAAAGGTTTAGGAAAAAATCATGAGCCCATATTTTTTAATACTATTTACGAGCAACTATGAGAGAAAAAAAGATTTTAAGACTGTGCTTTGAAAAATAAAATTCTTTTTTTTTTAAATCAAATTTTTAAATTTTTGGGGGTTTGTTCATATACCTATACTCGATGCAGCTCGAGAATCTCATTGAGTCGAAGAAAAATTTAAATTCAAACTTGTACTTTTTTATTCAAGCACTGTTTCGAGAAATTAATTTTTCTGAATCTTCATTTTCGTCATTTGTTATAATCAATAAATTAATTTACTAGATTATATGAAAATTTGAATTTACACTTAACCTTCCAGAACCGGGAAACGTAAGCACTGTTTGTCAGAAGCGATCGTTTCTAAATTTTGAACCCAACTCGCAGCAGGGCTGTAATTTACTGTACAACTATACTGCGTGGATACTAAGTCACATATACAGAAGCAGCAAAAAAAGAACGCACAATCTTGAGAAATGCGCACAGTAAACGACTGCAAGAACAAAAGTATTTGGCCAGCGCAATATTTTGCATCGGACGCTGTCGAGAAAGAGTAAGGTATGCGCTACGTGAGAGCGCGGGTTGGGCAAGCTCCGCGTGAGAGCCGGCCGCAAAAGTGTCAAGTAGAAAAATGCCCGATGCGCGAGACGCGGAAAATCGGACGGTGGCGTCGGCGGCGGCCGGCGCGCGTGTGTCTGACCGCAACGCAACCTAACTACTTAATCAAACACGCGTTGTTGTGCCTCGAGAGTGCCGGCCGGTAGCTGCGAACCAGTAGTTTCTCTCTCGGCGCGTGACGCGCGGGCGCTCGATCGGATATCTCGGATACGGGGCGCCTCTCGACGAGGGCTCTCGTTCAGGAAGCGTCGGATCAGTCGCGCTCCGGCTCCGGCCTGACGAGGGCAAAAAATTCGTTAGCCTCGCATGACGAAGCAGCCGAACGACGCGGTTACGTCTAATCGCCTGTCGAAGCCAAGTCATCGAAATCCGACCTGAGCGCGCGTTACGAGCTGCAGCAAGCCGGCCTGCATTCTGGTCCACGTGTCGGAGCAATCGGCCGAGCAAGCGCTCCAAGGTGCGCGCGCGCGTGCGTTCGTTCGACTGCGGGAGAACGAGAGAGAGAGAGAGAGAGAGAGAGAGAGAGAGTGCGACGAGTGACGAAAATAGCGAGCCGTCTACTCTGTGCTGTGCACTGCGCGAGTGCAAGCGAGACTTGCAGTTCTCCGAAATGAGCGCCGAATTTCCGACGGCTGCGAACCGCGACGGATATAAAAGAAAATCGATTCTCTCCAATATACACGCGCGCGTGAGCGCGACACGATCGTCTTCTTTTTGTAGTCGTCGAGGCAACGTCGGAATCGAGCTTATTTTTTTTCCAACGATGTCGCGGCCAGCCTGATTTATGCCCCTCGATGGCTTGTCGCGTGTGTGTACGATTTACACCTGGGATGCCGATAGTTTGCACCGACTATCTGCTGTATCTGTGGCTTGCAGGAAGAACCACTTAAGTGACTTTTTGTGAAAAATTTTTTTATGTCGAATTTGAGGTGCTCTTAGTACCCCCCTTTTTCATTGTACAATAGTAGGATTTCCGAAATGCACAAATATTTTAAATGCCAGCCGATTGCATAATCACTTAACTGCGTCTCTCGTAAAAATTTTACTGTAAAACCACTTAATTATCTATGCCGATTGATTCGTCGGTTTTTTTTTAATTTTTCAAAAATTGTCAATTTGCAAAAACAAAAAAATTGCTGGGATCGCTCTGATAAAATGCGTACGTATTCCTTAGCTGATTCTAAGAACTTATGACTCTTGACAATTTTTTCCAAAAGTGCGTGGTTTCAGAATAAAAAATTCGTAAAAGTCTTCGTAAAAAATGTTGAATTATAATATGCGCCAGTATGACCACACCCAGGTTCAAAATCAACTCCCAAATCACGTATCTTTTAGGTTTGGACATTTATTTCATTGGTTAGAGGGGTTCCAGATACATAGCAAATGAAAATGTTCTTGAAATTTCGAATTAAAACAAAATTGTGGTAAAACAGTTTTTTGTCATTGTTAATAATAATTTTCGAAAATTTCAATCACACCATTGGAAAGGGCATGAGTTAAACTTTAAAAATATGCCCCGTCCGAATTTTTTTAATAAATTGCATTAGTTACGAGCCCTGAATGAAAGTGATCGCAGAACCACTTAAGGATATTCTCTTGCAAATGACAATTCCTTCAATATTAATAAAATTTGGCTTAGAGTTAGATTTTAGTATACTTGATACATGGTTGAAATTTCAGCTCCGTTTATCGTGCTAATTTTTGAGTATTAAGACCGTAAAATATGACTTTTCAATCCAGGCTACATAGGCTGAGACTGCACTTGAGGTACAATATTTTGAGCTCTGATTTAGAAATCCAACCACTCTTATGAAAATTAAGTTTGTATTACTATAGACTGTAACGATTAAAGCGAACTATTTTTTAACAGGATAATCCATATTATTTTTCAAGATAATGAGAGGGTAAGTACGGAAAACTGTGCAGAAGAACATTTCAGGTGCTCAACTTAGCCCTCTCGGAATGAAAGAAACTAAGCGTAGGAAGGAGGAGACTTGTAGCACCGCTAGTTGGGCTCCACTGAACAAAAGAACATCCTTAACTCGAGTAATTTGTCTAGCTTGCGCGTCGAAAAAGAAACTATTTACAAATGTAATACTACGGTTGTATTCGTATTAGATACCTAATCAAATGAGCCAATACTGAGATCTTTTTTCTGACATTTCGATCTTATTATATTACTCCAAACATTGAAATCGCTTTTGCTCGAAAACACGAAAAAGTCACTTACGTATGGTTGTTCCTGTAAGCCACAGATATATATTCTTGTAAAATTGCCTATTTTTTCGAAATCGTATGATTATAAATCGAAGAAAGAAGCTCAGTTCGAATAAGAATTTTTTCTCAGTAATAAATCCATACTTTATCAGAGAACTTTCAATGCATACCGAGTACAGCACGAAGATTTTTTTCTCTATCGAAAAAATACAAGAACAAAAATTGACTTAAAACTGTTATTCATTGCAATAATGAACTTTTTTCTTTTTTTTTTAGATTTAACAAGGCTGGAAGAACTCGCACGACAATTAATTTTTCAAAAAAATCCGTAAAATCACACATCGCCACGAGAAACTTTTTTAAACACTAATATTGATGGGCATTTCAAGAGCGAGAGTTTTCGAAAAATCATAAATTATATTTGTATTGATATACATATTCAACTGTACATAATCAAGGTAAAAAAAATAAGTGTAGTGCCATTGTATAATGCAAAACCTTAATAATCATTAATAGCAGAATTATCATAATACTTGGTTCAAAGTCGGAATGTCGGAGAAAGAAGAGCGAGAAATACAAAAGAGCCGTGCAAAAAGAATCCTAATCAGTTGCCCGCAGCAGCGGCAACGGCGGCGGCGGCGGCGGTAGGAGCAGTAGCGCATTTCCCATGTGTGTTAAAGATAGGCTCTCCCCCCATTAGCATCGTTTTCTGCGGCTCACGGTCCATGCACCGTTCGCAGAAATAAGGCTAGCGATGACGAGGGCGCGCTCGGATTTATCGCGCGCTTCGCGTGATCCCGTGCAATTATCTCTCGCCGCGCGGACGCGCGCTCGGAATTTAGGTGAAACGCGTGACGGCGGCGGCTGCGGCTGCGCGGCCAAGGTGGCGGCTTCCGCGAGAGAATTTGTAGATAATTTTTGACGTGCTCTCGCTGGCTCTCTCTCTCTCTCTCTCTCTCTCGCGCGCGCGTTTAAGGGTAATTTCATAGCGAGCGAGAGAGAGAGAGAGGGAGAGCCCCCCCCCGTCCCCCCGATTGGTGGGCTCCTATTTATTTCGATCTCGCGTGCGCGCCGATGCGTAACGCCGCGCGCCGCGGATGCGCCGCTTCTCCGCATCGCCGGACTTTTTATGATTGATTGACAGAGCTGTAATTTGTTTTCCCTCTTCTGGAACGAAATTATTTTATATACAGAGGCGCTGCGCTGGATACAATGTCTTGTTGATTGAGATGTTATTACGTAGCGGCTCTCTCGCTCTCGCGATCCTCTCTCTCTCTCTCTCTCTCTTTCGCCACGAGGAAACACCGTGTCGCAGCTGGGGAACTCTCGGATTTTTTTGCATTTTTTCAGGCGACGGATGCACCTTCCAATTTTTATCAAACTTAATTGCTAGCCACCTCTGCGCGCTGCGCGATCCACTGCTTACATTTTCTCTGCTTATCTTTTAACGCGGCAAAAACGGTTTTCCTCGCTTTTTAGCGACGTTTCATCGCCGCATACGCTCAACATTCATTATTCATTAGTCGTTATTCATTATTTACTGCTAGCCGCGAGAACGTTTCGTACTTGGTCCCGTATTTCATTCAGAAAAGTACCTAATTGTATTTTGATATTCAAAAATTACAGTCTTGAATTAAATCGGCACAAATAAATCGACTGCGACGTATCGATTATCATATTATCATACATCAATTAAATTGAGATATGCGGTCGTATATTTCAATGTATATCGAAATTTTCCTTCAAATACTTTAATGAAAGCTCAATTTTCTCTCGGAACACTCGACTCATGGTTCGCGCATTTGTATAAGAGAGCGAAAAGATAAAAATGAATTTAATAAGGAAAAGTCGGATGGTGGAGAGCGAGAGATCGAGAGAGAAGAAGTGAAAGACTCGTGTTTCAATCTTTGGATGAGAGAGCGCGGGAGCGAGCGCGCGGACTTTTCATCGAGGAACACAGGCGGCGGTGGCGGCGGCTAATCCGTAGGTAGTATATACATATATATTATACATCTAAGTAGTAGACAATCAGATCAATCTGACGTACGAGCGCAAGAGACCAATCCCATTGCGATTCGAATCTCCTCTCTCTCGCAAGCACAAGTTTCCTCTGTCGAAAAACAGCGGGCATAATAACAGAGTAGCATATCGCGCAGAGCTGAATTGCGCGCAGTCATCTCGATTTTTTTCCGAAGATGCTGCGATCGGGTTGTGATACCTCCCGAGAGAGAGAGAGAGAGAGCGAGAGAGAGAGAGAGCAATAGACGATCTAAAAAGGCTGCGCGCTGCAGAGCGAGAGAGGGACGGCCAATAGACGGGGTAGCTAAGCTAAAGAGAGAAGAAAGAGGAGAAGGAGAAGAAGAAGCAGAGGAAGCAGAGGAGGAAGAAGAAGAAGACGACGACGACGACGAAGTCGGGAACGACGACGACGAAGGAGTTAGAGAGGCGCGCGGCGCGCGGCTGCACACAGCCCGCGGAGTAGAGGGGAGAGACGGAGCCGGGGGTTTGTTGGCATGGTCTTAGCGACTTGTAAGAGCGCCGGGCCCCAGTCGAACTCCTTCCTCTACGAGCGACGGAGCGTTCGTCAATCAATCCTCTCTCGTCGCACGCTTGAACTCGCTTTCACCTGTCGCCGCCGCGCCGAGAGCGACTCAGCGCTCAATAGAAAAGAAACACGACGCCGATGTCGGAGGTGCTGTTTGCGCTGCTGCTCGTCGCGAGCTGCGGGGAGGCCAGCCTCGAGGAGAGCCCGCTCCAGCGGGCCATGATCACCGGCAACACCAGCCCCAAGATCTTCGCGGAGAAGCGCTCCCTCGCCGAGGAGTTCAACATGAGCGGGGTCATCCAGCCCGACTACCTCATCAGGGCCACCCTCGACCCCAACAACATGTCTCAGTGAGCGTTTTTTCTCTTTCCTCCCCGCGCGCACGTTCTCTCTGCTTCGCTTCCATTTTCCCTCCCTACACGCGCACTGTACGCTTTTCGCGCGAACGAAAACGCTCTAGCGCGAGAGCTCTATTTTTACAGTAAACAATCGCTGCCCTCTCCGTCAGCGCGGGACTCCGAGTAGGCAAATATTTCTTTGACTTTCTCCGACTTGAACTCTCTTTCTCTCTCTCTCTCTCTCTCTCTCTCTCTCCCGTTCTCCCGTCCGCTGCGCGGGCGCGCGTTTTTATAGCCGTCTCGTCTCGTCAATCCGTCTTTTAATACCCCATACAAAGGCCGAGTATAATTGAACGAAAATAAACAGGCCTGAGAAAAACACGCGAGACTGTTTTCAACGAAGCCGCCGCCGCCACGCAATATAAAACTCTCTCTCTCTCTCTCTCTCTCTCGCTCTCGCAGCTCCGTCACACATATAACGCACACACGCGCGCGGCAGACGCAGACGCACTTAATACACATACACACGCGTCGGTCTCTCTGAAGCGAACGTACGAATTATCGGCGTTACGTAAGGATCTGCCGTGTGTACGAGAGTTCGTCGCGCTCTGACAATGACTCCCCGCCGGTCTCTCTCGACCCTTCCTTTTACCCGCAAGCGAGAGCCGGCAGCGAGAGAAGCCTAGACGCTGATGTCGCACACGTACACTGGAATATATATAAAGAATAGTATGCAGAGCCGGCGACCGGGCATGATGCCAGCGTGTGCGGAATACACCACGTGCTTTGACTCTCGTTTCTCTCTCTCTCTCTCTCTCTCTCGCTCGCGCGCGCGCGCACGTGGACCGCCGAACGTATATATGTTTAATAAACCGACGAGCGACGTTCCGGCGGAATTAGTGCGGACGAGAAAATAATCCTACGCGCGCTTTTTCGTCTTTACGCCGCGCGCGCGAGCTTTGAAGTCGCGGGGGCAAAAAGTCGCGCGCTCGCCGCGCGATCCGCAGCGATTTCAAACAAAAGCTGCGCGCGCGCTGCAGCTGCCGAGATTCTCGCTCGCTCGCTCGCTCGCTCTTTAATTGCGGCTCGGCTTTCACAATGAAACTTTGTTGAACGACTAATGCGCGCGACGGTTGCGCGAGTGCAAGGTGATAGTGACTTCGTTGTGCGCGTATGTCACGCCAAGTGCGCGGGCCCCGCTTTATTTGCTATGCACTGCCGTCTGCCTCGTGTCGCTGGACGTCCTTTTGTTGCCGGGCCGAGTTAATCTTGCGTGATAGCTGCGGCGCGTGCTGCTTCACTTGGCTGCCCCTTTTCGTTTGGATAATTTTGGAACGAGAGTGGTTATTTTGGCCGAGGTGCTAATTGAATCGAGAGGTGCGCGCTTGCATACTCGAGCGGCTCTTGCACAGCTGACGGGCGGCTCTGCAACTCTTTCTGCGGGGCAAATTACTCGGAATAATGAAACGCTCTGTCGATTCGAGTCTTGCAGAGATCCATCCGAGTGCACATATTAGATAACAGTCGTCACTGCATTACACTTGCTTAGAAGAGCGTAATGCTGAATTCTGTGTGTGCTTTAATTAAATGTTCAGTTTTAGTTGAGTGCAGATTTAAGTGTCGTTCTTATTTCGCAGGGACAAATGTGATACGTGACAAATCATAAAACTTCATAGCTATTTTGTTGGCTTTTCAATCAGCCGTGTTGATTTGTCCCGTCCGCCTTTAAAAGCAGCTTTATGCAAAAGCTGGCACTTTCAGTACTCAAACTCAACTGTGAGTGAGTGAAGCAAAAAAGCCAAACTAGCAGGTACTTAAAGACTTTAACACTGAAGCGTTAAATACGTAGACTCAAATGTAGGAGTAAGCAATCGTTGTACAAAATTCAGTGCTCTGCTCGCTCTCGAGACCGAGCGTAAAAACTCAAAAGCAGCACATGCTCGCGCTCGTGAAGGAGCGTAAGAGAGTGCGTATACTCAACTCTTAAACTCGAAAAATTCAGCGCGAACGAGTTACGAGCTAAATGAGCGTCGACGCTAAAAATTCGAGCTTATATTTTCATAAAATGGAAGTGGGATGTTTGATTAGCGGTAAATAATGTCAGTTAGTCTAATGTAATAACAACACACTATATTACTAAAGTGTCGTAGCTCGAGCGCGTCAAAACTTTTGTGTTACTTGCTTTTGTCATATCACGCAGAATCTTAATGAAATTCTCGAGAAAGCCGCGCGTGGCTGGCGAAGTATTCATTATTCGAAACTTGACAGGCTGTAGAAGCTGCGCCTTACGTAATCTATTCTCGCAACAAATCATAAAAAGGTTAAACACGCCCCATTCATTTACACCTTGCTATATGTGTGTATACCTATAGCAGTCGCATGCTACTGGGTTTGCATTATTTACAGATAATCATTGGCTATATATATAGGTGCGTCTAGCATGAAATTCGGGCCGAGCACCTTTGCAACTTTATAATGTATACGAATCAGTTTGTAGAGCATCGGAGCAGCTGTGAACGTTGAAAAAATTCGGGTGCGAATTATGCGTTTGCGTGGAATGTAAAAGAAAAAATTAGCGTTTCTCTCCCCCGGAGCAGTCGAATTGAGACGAAGCACCCGACTGTTAGATTCGTTTTCGACTTGGCTATTACTTTACTCGATTCCGTTAATTAGCTCGTATTCCCCTCTGTATAAACACGCTTATGAGTTTCCCCGTGCAGGCGCGAGGGGCGAGAGCGCGCATGTCAAATTAGTCGGACTAATTTTCGCGCAGAGGCGGATACAGCCGTGCAAGAGAAAAAAGAAGCCAAAGTGAAAAAGTAAAGTCGGAGCCAGCAGCAGCAGCAGCAGCAGCAGCAGCAGCAGCAGCTTTGAACCGTCGCGCTCGGAAGTGCTGATCCGCGCTGGAGCTTGAGCCCCCCGCGCGCGCGTCAGTCGGCGGCTCGGCTGTTGTATTTTGTCCGCGGCAATTTGACAAGCTGACAGATATTCCGTCGGCGAGGCATTAAGGGAGCTTGAGCGTATGCAAGGGAGAGAGAGAGAGAGAGAGTGGGAGCGATGTGTCACCTGTCCATCGTCGCTCGGCGGCGGCGGCGGCGGCCGTCGGAAAAGAGTATAGAGGCAGAAGCTCTGCTGCACTGGAGGAGGCTGCGCGTGCGAGCAAGAGTAACGCGGCTCGCGTGCGCCCAACGACGCGCTGCGTCGCGACGCTACGCGCCATAAAGCCGAGCAATCGAGAGCAACCCTTGGGCTCGGCGCTGCGCGGAGACTAATGCGAGCTAGAAGGCTTATAAGCAAGGCGCACTCGCTGCACACAGTGCGCTGTAAGGGCAGTTAGATTCCCGCAGCGAGATAGCCGGGCTCTTTTTTTCCGAGCTTTATGCTTTTGCTTGTATATATATATACGGCTGTGTATATAAGTAAGCGCGTGCGTTGTTAGCTGGGACGTGTACTTGCTCTGCAGCGCGAGACGCTTCGTTAAATCTTGCGGGCGCCTTCGATTTTTCCTTTTTTCACATAAACTTTCCTGCTATCCTACTTTCCTGCTTCTGTTCGTGGGAGTTGTTAAGAGGAAAATGTACTGCGCCCCGAGATAATTAGATATTTATAGTAAGGATAACTGTCTTTGCTTTTGCGCGAGGTTCTGGCGCTTCTTCCTTATTTTGGACAAGCGCTGTGTAGCGCGCGACTCGACGTTTCGTTTTCTCGCGGGAGGTGCTAAATGCTCAATGTCTTGGAATGCTTTTTCACTTGCGCGCTTGATGTCTTCCGAGAAAATTATAAGAGGGACTCGGCGCGTCAATGCTGCACAGCAGTAATACTGCACTAGTTAGCATGTACCCCAACTTTTCAAGCTCTAATAATTCTTCGAGCAAAATCGACATTGGATTTCAGCTATGTGCGCGTGTCCTACGCAAAGTCCAACAGTTGTCGATTTCCCCCTACTTATACGACTAATTTTTCCATCGGTCACTTGTCAGCTTGTCGATTTACAACAAATTTTCCTGCATGAAATTAGATTTCTTTTGGAGAAGAACGAAGACCGCTTTATCAAAAGAAGCGAATTTTTCTTTTCGTATCTGATATGTATTGATGACGGAAACTTTATCGCTTGTCAAACGAAATGTGCACTAGAAATATTTCCAACTTAACAATAAGTTTAGAATATAATTTTAAAAAATGTGAATAGAAAGAAAATTCGAAAAACAACGTTAATGGTAAGCGGAGTCTGAAAGTCAATTTAAAATTCAAATTTCACCCCGCCTATCACGTAGCAGACAAATAACTTGTAATTTGCATATAAAAATAATGTAATAAAAATAACGAAAAACTGTAAGATAATTATATAGTGTTCTGTATTTTTCGTAGAATAATGTAGTAATTTTTCACTTTGCAAAGCTTCTAGTGAATATCGTGTTTCGGAGGCGTTACGAGAAATAATTAAAAAACAGCGTCACGCAATCTTAGTTTCAGAAAACAGAAAATATTTAATAAATAAAAAGATTATTTTTAGAAAAATAAAAAAGAGTTTGTCAAAAATCGTTTTGGCAACATGTTAATTAAAACGTTTTCAGGATTTTTATAAATAAATGTAATATAGTGGATTGAAAAGCACGTACAAACCAATTGCATAATTTTGGTGAGAAAAAAAGTTTGCCGAGCGATAACCGATTCAGGACACTCTATACTAAAGCCGAAAATTGCGCAATTGCAGATACACGTATTAAAGTATTTTTATCTTAATTCTTTTATCAGCTTCTGCATTTCAAAAGTGGTTTATCCGCTTAATAAGATATTAAACGTGACCGTTCGAGCAAATGGATCAAAGGTGTCAATGGCCCACACGTGTCGCGAATCGCTTTCCCTCGGTCCCCGCACTGTACACGGTATTTTTTATCCAGTATAGCTAAACCGGAAGTTGGCTTGAAAGCGTGTCTCAGCGTTTCTTTGTCTCTTTCTAATTCCTACACTCGTTCCTACATAGGAATGAGGCAGGACTCGGAAATATTTTCCAACAAGAATTCGTGGATCTAAGCGAACGATTCCCCCGGAATCTGCTCCCCGAGTGCGATAAAAAGCGGCGAGAAGAAGAAGAAGAAGAAGCAGAAGCAGAAGAAGAGGTATAGTCCCCGCGCGCGTATAACGCGCAAGAGAAAGCTCAGCGCTCAGCGTAGGACACAGCGAGTCGTCGTGTGGATCATTAATGAAACGTCCGAGCGCAGTCCGAGCGTACGTACACGAGTAAACGAAATCCCCCATCGCTGGAAGCTCCATCTACGCGGAGGGTGGGCGGGCTTCGTAAGCTCCGCGTGTTGATGAATGCAGACGCATCGGTAGCGGAGCCGCGCGCGCTGCTCAGACTGATTCATTCGTCGATTCGGCGCTACTGCTGCTGCTGCTGCTGCTGCACAGTCTGCGCGCGTATACGCGCGGCCGGCCGGATTTAGCTTATACGGGGGTCGCGTGCCGCGACCCCAGACGCCGCGACGCCGGTATTGTGTCCCGTCGCTAATTTTACAATGGTCCCCATATAAACCCGGCGGCGGCGGCGGCGGCGGCGGCGGCGCGCACGTACGCCCCCGTGATGCTCGTATCTTCGCTCCCGCGAAAACGCCTCCCTATATCCCCCCCTCCGCCCCTCCCTTTTCCCTCGGCTGCGCAAAAGACGCCGCGCCGCCCGCTCTCTCTCTCTCTCTCTCTCTCTCTCTCTCTCTCTCGAGCTGCATATACTCCTGCGTTGCAGCCCTGCACTGCGCACTGCACGCGGTGCACTCTGCGCTGCGGCGGAGCTGCGAGCACGCGTCAGCCCGTAAGAATTTGAACGCGCGCGCGCGCGCGTCGAAGGAGCTATAAAATTTAAATTAGCACGCGCACGTGCACACGCACCTATACGCAAAGCCTTTTGCGGAAAGGGGCTTTTTCAATACAATTTATGCATACGCGCGGAGAGCCCTATATACAGCCCCACAAAGACTATTCGACGTTTCCTTGCGGGGGCAGCGCAGCAGCGCGTATAGATGTTTATACTTGATACCGACGTGACTGCGTCTCGACTGCTACGCTGCGCTTGCAGCTTAATCTTGTGGAGCTTCGATTCCTTTGATCTGCGGCTTTCTCCTGCAATTGCTGCTCGAACTCGCCACGCGGTATACACGCTTCTTTTTCTTTTCCTTCCACTGAGTATTCAGGCAATTTGTATAATACCAGCTCTTTTAGACTGTATATACCATTTTCGAAATCAGACTGTAGAACGGGTTTTGAATGAGGGATTCAAGACAGTAGTATTGTTAATTTTCACTGGCTGCGAATCTTTCAATTTGCATACAATATAAAGACATCTAAATTTATCAAATTCATTTCGAGATTTTTTGGAAAACCTTGTTTTCATTTATAATGACAGATATATTTCTTTCACCTTCATTAATATTTATTTCTTTTGATTAAAGCTTTATTATTTATACTATGGACAATCGAGAAAAAATAGAATTAGATTTTAGCTGATAATGAAATCATTTCAAGAATTGCAAAGTTTGTAAGTAATACAAAATTAACGTTTGACGAGCTGAAAATGGTTAATTGAGTTATTTAAATAAACCGTTTTTCAAATACTGTGTCGATATAGTCGATATTACACAATTATCAATAAACGTATAAATAAATAATCTGGTCAAATACTTATGAAGAGTTCAAAAAATGTATTTATTAAAAAGCCTGAACAAACAACCTCGCTGTTCGAGAGCACTGTATTGAGCAAGTTTCAAAGCCTATACATTATATAACTAAAATCTCTGATACAGCAGGCGTTGAATGACAAGGTACAAATTAAACATCAGCACCTTTCTAATCTCATTATTCCCACACATAAACTGTTAATATATATGTCCTTGCTCTTGCCTAGACACCGCTATACTTGTAGAAAAAGATTTTGGCCGAGCAAAAAAATATGACGCAAGACAGACGTAATAGCTGCCCCGTGACAAAGTTATTGTCCGCGCTATATGTATGGATTACCGATCAAGAGCTGAGACGGAGAGAGGAGTTTTCTGAGCGGCGAGTCAAAAAAGCAGGGATATCGCAAGGATATTATGCGCGCGTACGAAGAAAATATCAGATGGAAATACAAGCTGTCTCTTTATGCGGTAAAGAAGAAGCAGCAGCTATAGGCTGCAGCCTGCACCGTCGCCGCGTAAAATAACCTCGTCCTCTCTGTCTGTTGGCGTGTCTGAGTGTCTCTCTCGGGCTATAGGTATACTTACAAGTAGAGTAAATGTCGCGCGCCCAACGGCAGTAGCAGCTTTTAGTGACATTTATGGGGAAGTCGGCGGCGGCGACGCGCACTGCCGCAAAAAGAGACGCGGATCGTGGAAAAGAGAGCCGATGCGTTCGCGGACCTTTCGCACGCTAGGCTTATATGTAGCACGCGCACGACAAGGCTCGTCTCTCTCTCTCTCTCTCTCTCTCTCTCTCTCTCTCTCTCTCTCTGTATAGGTGCGTATGGGCTGTCGGTTTATTTATAAGACTGGTACGCGTGCGATGCTAAACGCCGGAGTTATATCTCCTGAGCCACGGGGAGCCCTCTGCGTATACGTGTATATTCGTATATGCGTGCGCCTCTCATTATGTGTATTTTGTAATGTTTTTCAGCGGGTGCGTGTGCCGTGTATTAAAACATCATTATATACAATGTAGCGCGCGTGTTTTGTTTACGCGCGCGCGCGCGCCCGCGTACGCGTGCACACAGAAGCCGACAGGCGAATTACCATATTATTTCGAGGCTTCTTGGAAGCTTCGTGGAAAGTCATCGCGGGGTAAATCGAATTATTCCTGACCGCCGAGAATGTTAATGCGGCCCAACTTTCGACGCCGTTTATCAGCCGCGTTATTAACTCTTCTCGCGCGCTCAGCTCCCAGCCGCCGCGGCGAATAACACACTTTTTGACGCGGAAAATTATTTTAATCATTACGCCAAGCTTTTTAAACCCGCGGCGCTCTTTTCTTCACTTCTCCCCGAGCAGCGGGGAGAAAATTATCGAAACGAACTGTTTTGAACTGATTGCTATTTAAAGGAGAAAAAAAGAATCGCATGCATACTTAAAACCGAAGGACGAACACGTATACGCGGCGGCGTATACGCTATGGCTTGTTGTTTGTACTCTCATGGAATCCCAACCTACCCATTAACGCGCAACTGATACTTTCGTACAGGTTCTCATATACACATTTTTCTCCAGATTTTTTTTCTTTATACACATACGAACCGCCCGATATGCGGGACACATTACTTACGTATACCGTTTGCGCTTTCTCGACAATTTTTCGTATATTAACACGGAGGCATAGAGAGCTGCGCCCTATAATTTACTCGTAACTAATGTGTACTTTTAACGATAAATTATTATTGTTCTTTTGATATTAAAACGAAATTATAAGTATTCTAAGTATCCTTCAAATTTCGCGGTACTCAAAAAAACGTAAAATTCACAACACTTTTTTATCGCAGTGCAATTATGCGATTGCATGCTTTTGCTGCGTTTAAATTTTTATTTTATTGCCTACATTGCATCTGAATGTTTGTTATCCACGTTAATCAAAATATAAAGGAAAAATTTCTTTTTAATAATTAATGTTATTTTTCATACCAACCATATCATATACCAATCGTATTATTAAATGTAATTTACAATAGATTAAAAACAAAGTACCACTATACTGTTGAAAAATTAAACTAGTTATAATATAAGAAAAAATGGAAAAAATTCGTTTCGAGATACTCAGATTTTTCATTCTTTTTGAATGTACCCACACAACTGTTTACCGGTACCGGGTGTGCCCATCTTAAAACGATTTTGACTTTAAATTAAAATTTTTTTCTTTCTAGGTAATAAGGATCGCATTCGATAGCGCAATTTACACTTTTTGTTCATTTTTATCGAATTGATTCTCTGACCCGAAAATTAAAATTGGCCAAATGACTCGATAACTCTCCTTCAGTTTCGCCACAACGCTATATTTCTCGCGCTCTATAAGTAAATATTCTAGTCCAGAAAACAGAACAAAGTGGACTCAGCAGCAGATGTGTGTATAGGACAAGCCGATCCCGCCAATCATTTGTTTTGTCTGGGCCAGCATCAAGTCGTCACCAATTGGTTTCCAGGCTGAGAGATTTGTCGTCGATACAAAGTATATGCTGTATACGGAATATCTGCACACAATGAGAAAGCCGCGCGCGTACGCAAATAATCGAGCGATCTTACATAAAGGTTTCAATTATTCAAAATAACAGTAAATCTGGCTAATTTAAAGCGAGCTTATAATTTATGGGAGACAGCGGGTAGTATATATAGCCGAATAAAGGCTTGAGAGAGGCAAGAGCGTAACATCCCTGATGGGAGAGCGAGCGCGCGGAGAGGAGAGAGAAATCGTGAAGAATCGGCGGCGAACGAAGAGGAGTTTCTCCTTTATTTCGCGCGGGGCACTTTCACCGCGCTGCGTAGGTATATATATATACGACGCATATCGGCATTAACATCGCCGGATGGGACGGGATGCGCGTCTGCGCGCATGGCTCGTCAATTCTTATAGTTGTCGTGTCGCGACGGTTATATGGGAAAATTTTAAATGTTCACTTCGTTCGCCTCTCTCGCGGTACATGAATTTCACGTAAATCATGGAATCCGCTTGGGCAACTGCGCGCGCTCTCGGCGCTTCGTGCGCAAATTTCTTACGGCGTAGTTTTACTTTATGTTTGTATAGATGCTCCGAGCGACGTGCGGCATTGAACGATCATTTTTACGAGGCTTGCAGGTTGCAAGCTTCGGGATAAAAATCGGAGAAAAAAGAAACGAGGATGTTAAATATTGATTGAATATACACGAAAACTTATGCGCATGCCTGATTGATATTTCATTGCATTTTTCTCTGCTTGTAAAAACGATTAGCGAATTTGCCGACTTGCTTTATTGCGCTCTTTTTCCGTAGTTCAAAAAAACTTGATGCCAGTATTTTTAGATATATTGATATACTTGTAAGCTTCGCAGTATACGGGCTCCGCACAAGATTTATAATTATTGCATTAATAATTATATAGTATTGCGAGGTAAAGCTATTGCTGCCTTTCAATTATATTGTTTGACACTCAGTTTACACATCGATGTCACACTTATATTGTGACAAGTATTTCTTACATACACGCATATGATCGTACAAATAATGATACACTAAAACTAAAAAAGAGTAGAGTTAATTAAGTAACAACTTGATTGCACGCAGAAATTCATTTTCTCAAGGATCAAGGACTTATAAAAAATATCACTATAATCTTATTTTAAATTAACCAATTTTTCTAGTATGTTATAAAAGTATATAATTAGCCGCACAATAGTAAGCGTACAGCATTGATTAAGAAAGGGTATATAAATTTTATGAAGCTGATTTATGCTAGACATTTATTAAAAATGTTGAACTCTCTAACTTGAACCAAATATAACTAGTCCATAATACTGCATGAAAAGAAGCCAATAAAAAATTTCTAGCAAGATTAGGCTTGTTCTGAAAGAGACATATAGTCCAGTCGCTGAGAAGGGTCTACTCAGTGTGAATATCGAATTCGACACAGTAACCAAACTTTTTTATGCATATTTTAACGCGCTTTAACGATTTAATGCAATTTGACATCAGCTGAGTTAAGAATAAATTTAATGATAAATTATATATAGTATATATATATATATATATATTAAATGCAAAATTAGCCAATTAATTTATTTTTAAAAAATGGTCATTTTTAAAAATGTCTGAAATACACTTGTTTATCGATGCGCGCGGCGACGTATAGAGAATCTTAATTTATTTCGCAAGGTATATACCCTACTCTAAACAAGATCCTCATTACCGAGATCCTTGAGAGTAAAGGAAAAAAGCAAGAATTTCGTGATAAAGAAAAATGTCCTTAACGAGAGCATGCGATGTCCGTAATCGTAGAAAGCATCGGCTGAATACAAAATATCAACGACGTGAGCAGCGCGCAAAAAGTTAATTCTTATGCTTTTCAGTAGAGAAACTATGCGGCGTTCGCCACAAACTTGAGAAATTCCAAACATTCAAGTAAAAAGTAATCTCGCAATGTATGCCCATAAGAAAGCTGTTACCACTGGATTCTTTAAGGGCTTTGCTGTAAATTTAATCTTCAATCTTTTTGCCGATACATACTTACAAAGAGAGAGAGAGAGAGAGAGAGAGAGAGAGAGAGAGAGAGAGAGAGAGAGAGAGAGAGAGAGAGAGAGAGAGAGCATCACGTGTATAATTACTATATAATTACTAAGGCGGAATTTATTTGAATATAAGCACAATATTCATTCGTATCGCATAAACATTTTCCTGCAGACTTCCAAGAAACACTGATAATTGTTCGGCTGACTAGGAGACCTTTGTAATTTAAGGCGAGGTTTTGCCGTTAGCGTTTATTATCTCGTCGAGTGCGTTCGTAGTAAAAATCGAATTTTTTAATTATTATACCCGCTAATAGTTACGTGCACAGTGAAACCGGCGCGCAAAGCTTACACATAACTGAAAAGTAGCGATAGAGTAGCGGAAAAAAGAAAGGAAATAACGGCGGAAGGAGCTATTCGTATGAATTCCTGACCTCGGTGGAATAGTAATATCATACTGGATGCAGATGAATTAATTCCAGGTTCTATTATCTGGGCCCGAAGACTGGACCGCCGCCTACGCTCCTGGTCAGCCCCTGCAGCGGACCGATATTCTGGAGCGTCAGCTACATCGGCCCTCCGGAAAACGATCAGCACGCGGAAGGCACCAAGAGTGAGTCTAATATACACAAAACAGACTCGCACATAGAGAGCCGTCGTCTAAACTCGCCCGACACTTGCGCGCGTGCCTCGGCATCCTCGCCTCTTAGTCCCTTCCTCTTCCTTCTCCCGCGCATGCCGCTCGCCGCGCACACTGCTCTACTGCAGTCTACTGCCGCCTCCCCCTCCCCCTCCCGAGTTTATTATTGTTACTCAACGCTCCTCGCGTTTAATTCTTCGTTACGATACGTGTCGCAGTAGAAAAATTGCCGAGAGCTTTTTCTCACTTTCTCGCGCGGGCTTGCGTACAGCGCTTCTGTTTATGCAGCGGTCCGTGCAAACAGGCCAATGTACAAGGCATACAAGCGCCCGAGGCTCGTTGTCGGCGGCTCCTCGGCCTCTCATCTCACTTCTCAGCTCCTCCACCTCCTCCTTCTCCTCGTCCGCGTCCGCGTCCGCGTCCCCCGCGTTTGGACTCATTTATAGCTTGTCGTCAAAGTAGCAAGTATATCGGCAGCTGTAAACTATTTCGCGACGTCTAGACACGCGCTCTCGCGAGACCCGCTCGTCTTCGTTTCCGAGGACCGTGACGAAATTAGAATTCAACATCGCCAGGAGTGCCAGCGAGCGAGAGAGAGAGAGAGAGAGACGCTCGACATTCTCACCCACCTTGTCGTGGCTCTTTCTTTTGATCTGCGGCTCTCTCGTTCGTCTCGCCTTTTTCTTTTAGATTCCGCCGATTTCCGCGCGCCGATTTTAGAAGCGCCTCTCTCCAGACGCACACGCAAATATCGCGCGAGTCTGTGACGAATGTGTCCCGCAGTCGCTACACAGCTCACCTCCGCTTTCTCTCTCTCTCTTTATCTCGCTTTCTCTCTCTCTCTCTCTTGACCACGTAGTGGGCACGCAGCAGTGGATCGTGAAACAGATGGTACCGGGCTCGCCGCCCATCTTCACCTACAAGGGCGCGGAGACCAGCAATTTCACGATGCCCGACGGTAACAACCTCTACCGCATCGAGATGAAGCCGATGAGCCCGCCGCTCCTCGACCAGCTGAGAACCCGATCGCCCAACACCGTCCTCCTCTACGCCACCTCCGACGCCCTCAACCACGTGCCTGGCAATTACAATCTCGCCCCCTCCAAGGGCAAGAGGCACCAGCCGCTCCTCGAGTTCCAGCAAAAGTCCAGCCGGCGCAGACTCATCGTCTCCTGGAACAAGAGGTAGGTCACCCTCACTTTCACTCGCCTCGTATTTCAATATCCATTAACGTCGCCTGCAATAGCTTCTCCGCACTCGCCTTCCAATCTCCTATGTCCAATGAAAAGAGGAAAAATCAGCAAACAGCTCTTTTTTCCGATGATAAATCGACAAATTAAACGGCGACAAATTGCAGTTTCCTCCGCGGATAAATTACTGTATGATACGACTTTATCGTTGGCGTGTTAATTAAACGACGGTATCGCATTACTCGAAAGACAGTTTGCCGCGTTAACGCGTTAATCAGCAGGGGATATTATCTATTATAGCTGATACTTAATTTCTTACACTCTGTATAAAATGGCTTTAATAATTTGTTAAAAGAATAAGGAAACGATTGCGCTGAAAAACCGGATAAAAAGTGAAAATGAACTTTGGAAAGAAGTTATTAGCTACTATACGAGAAGAGTAAAGATATCTCTCTCTCGCGTTCTCTCTCTCTCTCTCCCCATTGCTCCCTCGCTCCCTTTCTCTCCTTCTGCGCCCGAGCGCAGCCACACTCACAGACGCAGATCTCGAGAGGCGCTTACACGGACGCTCGGCAGAGATTTTATACGAATGGCGAGTCATAAGTTCAACAAATGTGCACATTAACCGGGCGACGCGCGTTATCAATTTCCCTCGCGAGATGTTAAATGCGTGGCGGATTTCTCGAAAAAAAAAGCAAATAAAGGGATGACTCAGTGCTTTTCCTGGAAGTTCTTTGACGTCACGTTTCAGTCGCATCGATCCGGATTTGTCGAGCTACCTACTGGCCGTGACTTCGGGCGCACATTTGTATCCGCCGACCCTCTGCGCCGCCGAGAACATATTGAAGAAACACCCGTGCCCGACTCGAGGCGTCGCCGGCCAGCAGCAGCAGCAGCAGCAGCAGCAGCAGCAGCAGGCCCAACAGCCGAGGACCGAGCCCGAGGGTCTCCACTGCGTCAGAAGGTCCAAGATCACTCTGTTCGGCCTCCAGTACAACGTCACCTACTACTTCACCCTCTACATAGTAAATAACGCCAACCATAACGTACAGCCCAATTTCGCCGACGACTCTCTGCTGCAGCCAAATTACCAGCCGCAAATCGCTTCTTTCAGATCAACACCCACAACAACGTCTCCAGTCGCGTCGCCATGGACTCCTTCAAGTTCCAGAAGATACCGCAGATTCCACTCCAGAGCGGACGCTACGTCACGACCAATCTGCGAAATCGCGATGGCATCGCTATCTTTCACTATCGCCCCGCCAACAACGCGACTACGCAGTTCAACATACTCGCCTGCGGCGCCTGCTCGGCTAGAGCCAGATTTCGGGCGCCGGGCTTCTCCGAGGTACCTTATTTTATCGACTCTCCTATTTCATCGTTCTATTATCTAGGAATTCTTTTTTCCAAATTACTAACTCGCTCGCAATCGCCAAATCGCTGGCTAATACCCTATAGTTTGTTTATAATATCGATTTATAACTACTTTGCCATAGTTACACAAAACGACAATTATCGCACCTAAAAAGCAATGCAGCTATTGCTTTATATTTTAAAACGTACAGCAAAAACACGACGCTATGGTCGCAAACTTTATTTTCTGAACTGAAAATCGCTATTTTAGTAAACTGAGGAATCTATTGGAAAAATTATGACTGCAGTATACAAGCAAATTCAAATAAAATATGATTATTTATCTGAATTTGCATGTACATACTTCAAGTGAGAAAATATACCATTTAAAACAATTCCCACCCGTAAAATTGGCCTATTTCAATTACTTTTTATCTAGAATCCTATAAACATTAATGAAGGCCCGAACATTTTTGCTGCAGATTTATTTCAAAAAATGAATAAAATAAAGTCGTAACAACTAATTCTTACAATACTGCATAACAATGATTTTTTTAAATATTTCAGTGATCAATTTTAAAAGTGAGTCTCCACCAATTTTTTATTTGCACCAAGTCTAACGAAACTTTTAAGGCTTTATTATAATGATTTAAAGTACAAGAAATAATAATAATCCTTAAAATTTCGACTAAATGAATCCAAAAATTTTGTTTTCTAAATTCTAAAAAGTAAACTCAGATATTCATGTAACAAAAAAAGCATTAAAAGAATAGATGTCTTAATCAAAAATTTTAACATTTTTTTGTTGGCTTTTATCGCTCTCCGAGGCAGTGGTTCAGAAAGGGTTTAAGTGTTTTTTAAAAAGGAAAGGGATTTTGATTTCTTAAACCCTTTCTGAACCACTGCCTCGGAGAGCGATAAAAGCCAACAAAAGAATATTAACTAACTACCAAGGGATAAAATCATACTAGATAGTCTATGCACACTCATCTAAATACATTCAAAAATTTTAACTTATTATCAATATTTTTTAATTAAAATAAGTATAAATTTTCAAAAGTATGGATAGAAATGCCTTACCCAAGTACCTGTTCGAAACAAGAAAAACTGTTTGGTTAAAAACTAGATCAGTTCCATACACTTTAAAATAAAACCTTGAAATTGTTAGAATGATTAAAAAATTAATTTACAGTATATTAAAACAAAACTTGCTCAATGGTGTACCAAAAGAACTGAAAAAAACTTTAACATTTTGCTTTATCATTTTCTTAATTGTAAAATTGATAATAACTAATTCAATTTCTTTAATACTCTTAATTTAGAAGAAAATCAATGTTATCGTATAACGCGAATTATTAATAATTAATTATAAAAATTATGGAATATCATAATCATAATAATAATATCTTAGTGTACATCAATTTATATACGTTCAATATAACTCGTGCTATCTTAAAATCAATGATATTACGATAATACATGAATAGACGGGAAAATTTCATGTATACTATAAATTTACTAGTGAAAGAGGAAGGGATGTCAGATATAAGAGATAGGATGACAGATGAAAGGAATAGAGTGTGAGAAATGAGGAGTGGGGCCGCATAGTAACTACAGGTGCAGAAGGATAGACAACTATATACAAAATACAAGGTCGAGCGTCGTACGAATAGACGATTGAGCAAATGCTACTTCCAAAACGTCGATGTACATTAAATTTTAAATTTTAATATTTTCTTGGTTAAAAACTATTTTTTATGAACATAAATCATGTAATTTTTATTACCTACTTTTTCACTTTAAATTTATTAAGAGATAATAACATGCAGCGATTGTACGTAATTATTATTATCGTATCCCTATTAATCAATTTTAAGCTTAAAAGAATGAACTGTTATGCACATTGCACATATACACAGTGTTGTAAAAATAAAACTAAGCTAGATATAAGTAAGTTTTGACCAATATTATGATTTTGAGAAAAATAATTATAAAAAATAATAATACAAATCGTTCACGGATTTAGAAGTCTTTAACAAAAAACTCATATCTCAAATAGAACAGGTTAAAAATCTCGTTTTAAAAATATAAACAGGCTTCTTGATCGATATCCTTATAACTATTATTTGCAGTAATATAAAGCATAGCAATATTGGTCGCTGAACTTGCCTACTTTCTCTACAATTTCTTATCGGATCTATTTGTCGAGTATCTGCAAAATAATAAAAAGGCTTTGTAATTACTGTAGCAATCGAAATTTACCTGTAACTAAAAACTTATTACAACTAATATTATAAACTCAAAAATAATTATGGGATTTTCAAATTTTTTATTTCAAAACCAGGATGAAAAAATGTTTATTTGTGCAGACAATTGTCGCTGTTCAAAGTATAGTCTATTTTCCTTCAGTCGTAAAATATAAACTTAAAATTTGTATAATAATAAATACTGTTCCGTCACCTCGAAGCAAGTCTATCTTGCGATTTATTTTAATTTCTTTTCGATCACAGTGTAATTAATTAATCAAATTAGTTGTTTTCGTTTATCTGCTATTCTCTTATAGAAAAAAGTGCAATTCATATTGCGGACGAAGAATAGTAGTATTTCTTAAAAATCTATAATTGAGAATAAATTTCTAAGTTAACTGCACAGTTCTTCATTCATATTATTTTTTAAAACTATAAAGCTTGCAGAAAGCGCGTATAAAAATAAAAGCACAATCTCATCCAATGGCTGCAACCCGCGCAGCAGTGCAAGCCGTGCTAATCTTCGTTTTGAATATATATATAAGCCACGGGCTTATTTTCGCCTCAAACTGCGAGCGAGAATGTGACGTACGTATAGGATAATTATGAGGGTACCCTTGAGTGAATTAACATTTAGCAATGTTGAGAGAGAGCTTTTATGTGCATATAATAAGGCAGAATGATTAATTGGTTGCGTGCGCAGGACCGACGAATCGACGGCGAGCTCGATCTTCGCGCGCCGGCTCTACCACCGGGCAAGAAATTCATCATCCAGATAACTGTGTCACCCGCCGATCTCGTCAAGATGTCAAGGATCAAGATTTTCGCCGGCGACGCCGAGGCCCTTCCCTTCACCGACGTAAGTTCATTAGATTAACATATTACGTGGGTAGGGTGGGAGGCAGTAGTAGCAGCAGCAGCAGCAGCATCAGCAGCTCATGAGCATAATCTGAAAGCAGAACTCGACGACGCGGAGCCACGCGTGGGAGTACAGGACGAGGCGCAAGTGCCCGCAGAACTCGTCGTCTTGGTGCGCAAGCTCCCGAAGCTACGCGCCGGCAGCAGCAGCGGCGGCGGCGGCGGGGCCCTGCACGACGAGCCGGAGAAGCCCGGCCCACTCGCTCACGAGGCCCTGCCCTTCCTCTCCCTGAGCTGCCTGAGCTGCGCCCACGGACACACTCTGGCCCCGCTGCATTGACACTTTCAAAATGGCATCTCTCTCTCTCTCTCTCTCTCTCTCTCTCTCTCGCTCTCTGCACTTGCCTTTTTTCCCCGCACGCGTACGCAGCCTTGTGCGTCAATGCCGCTCGCTTTCTTCAAAGGCGATTCATGCATTTCGATCCTCGCCAAGTGGATATCGCCGCGCAGCTTACTTACATACGCGCAGGCACGGGGTGGAGTCTTGCACGCGCGTTGCGCGCACGCTCAATGATCGAAACGAGCCGGGGCATTGGATAATGCGCGCCCGCTGATACTCGGCGCAACGAGCGCCCACTTAATATCATTGCGAATTTTCCCTGCCTCCGCGCCGCAGCTTGCGTGCAGTGCGCCACTTGGTTTCTCCCCGCGCGACGGAGACTTCAATGCCCCTCGGTAATTCTTGCGTTTCTTTTTATTTCTTCGCTCCTCCTTGTTTTTCTCTCTCGCCGCGCGCATCGCCGAAAGTAGCTCGACGCGATCGCGCGAGAACCGGGCCGGAGAAAGCTGCGCGCCTCTGCCCGCGAGGGGTATCAAAATGTATACATATTTCTTGTAATGCGCGAACAGAGAGAAAATTCGTCCTTACATATACTTATCCGTCTACGAGCCTGCGAGCGCTCTAAACCCCCTTGTAACCCCCTCTTTCTATATAGTATAATGAACGCCGATCGAGCTTTAAAACTAAAGATTACGTAGCAATAGAGAAAGCAATGTGTAGCACGGGATACAACTTTTCTTTTCGGATCAAACTATATAATGTACGTGTACGTGTATACCTATAAGAAAAATCTTCAGTGTTCAAACTTTCATGTCGCTTCAGCGTATCGACTACTATTAGGGCTAACTGACAAATACTCAAGCAATAATTATAGATACAAGTATAAAAGTTTCAAACGAGTGGATATCCTTACAGTGCCTGCAAGATTATTTATTTTACGAAATTTATTATTATTATTATTATTAATGATTAATTATTATTATTAATACTATTATTAAATTTTATTTTCATCGAGAAAATCCGTTCCTCGTACATGTAATGTTATAGACTTGCGAAAAAACATTGATGGAAATTGCGATGAATCTCCAGAGATATTGGCAACTTTCACGCATTATTATTTATATTATACTTATATTAAACGTAACAATTACTTTTTCATAGTATTATTGTATAAAAGCATTGATATACCTTGTGTATGTAATCTAATTAATTTATAACTACATCGTATATGCATTTCATTGGAACTGTATGAAGTTTTGACGACAACGAGAGTAGAAATACAATTACCGATGTAATTTTCTATGAAATTTCTACTTCGTATCGGACATTATTACCTTAGTTAATTTTACGATTATCTTGCGACTATAACTCGAGCTGCAATGTCCAACTATATTAAAGAAGCTTCAAAAAGCTTGAGATGACATTTTTTTTCGATGCAAACGCTCTCCTAATCGATTATACTTCTGCTGAATATAATATTGTGTACATAAATAAAGCATGCGATACAATGACTATACGAAGTACACGTGAAATATATAAATGTGTGACTGTATGCGTGACGTGATTAAATGCGTATATATACTTATACATGTATCGTTCGTGCGATTCAATCGCGTATCATATGATTCTCGGAATAAGTCCGAACTGCATATAATGCATTTTTCCTTTCTTATAGCACAAAACGTTTATAATCTTTCGCTGAAAAATGTCGGCTACTTACAAAAACAAAGTCCAAATTATTGTTATAATCACCGAAACAACGTAAAAGCAGTGAAAGTGATTGCTGCAAACAAAAATGTACTGAAAATTCTTAAATATAGCCGCACTATGTGTATCTTCGATTTACACACTATTGTGAATTAATAAATAAACCCGCGTATTTTCAGTCGATTAGTCGTCTAATCAAGTTATGTATCGTTCTAACTCGAAGATAATGTTAAGGTGATTTGTAATTTGTCAACATACTTTTGTATTATAAATTTCAATTTTTCTACAAACTTCTTTGCAATATTATTATTATTTTTTTTTTCGAAATCTCTCATCTTCCAATATCCCGCACATAGTTCGTGAAAAATCCATTTACACACATACATACATAATTTCCGGAAATAGAAATAAGTGTAATGTATGCATCATATGCGCATCGGAAATTTGCAATAAGCTCGACCTCCACGAGTGGTAAACACGCTCTGCAACCATCTGTCGGTTTAGCGAATGTCAAACAATAAAGGCCGATCATATTATCCTGACCGGGTGTATCTGGAGTGGACGCACTGAAATTGCAATCAGAAATTCATAAAAGCCGCTGTCAGTGCTCGTTATCGTTCAGTCGTACTTCGTATATCACTGTGCCTTGCAACGATTTCCGCGAATAACCTTATATCTCTTTCCAATACATACGGAGCTTTTTAATAAAATATCAAACTTTATTATTCGTGTTTAAGGAGTATTTTAAATTATGCAAATATACGTATAATTTGTAAGTGATCGAATCTGCGTCGAGAATGTTCATGTTATGGAACACTACGTCCCTCGACGTCCTCTTCGCTCTAGAACAGGATTTCGTGGTTTTCGAGGAAAACATAAGAACAGCTTTTCAAGCTTTTATCTGGCCCATCGTAATAATTGGCCTAGTCGGCAACTCCGCAGTGCTGATTAGAATAATTTTAGCACCAGGTGGAAAATTTTCAGTGCTGAAGCCCTTCTACCGTAGCGCCTTGCTTTCCTTTGCCATTTCCGATTTGCTCCTTTTGATCTCTTCCGGAAGTAACACATTGATGACGGTGAGCTATCGAACAACGCTGCTCTGGAAGTTGCCCAATTGGTCGTGCAGTGCTTTACCTTATTTTCAAACAGTGGCGATTTTCATTGGTTCACTAACGTTGGCTGGGATAGCTATTGATCGGTACAGTAGGGAGTCTTTTGGCTGGACGTTTCCTCTTACAAATTGTAAAATCGTATAAATTAACCGTGATTTTAGGTATAGAGCTCTGACGCCCACATATCCGCCAGACGAAGGGCACAAATGGCCTTACGCTGTATTATTTAACATGCTTATTTGGCTTATCGCCGTGGCTGCGTCTTATCCAGTACTGGGAATGTACGAGATCTACTCCCTCATCGTCATTAAATCAAACAACACTTTTTATGAGTATGTTTATTGTTTAAATAAACCTTCAATTTTCATAGAATTAAGTCAGTAAAAACTACCCAAAATCAATAACGAAATCGTTTAAAAAAACAAAGAAGATTACCGTGACCAACCCTTATGGGAACAAAACTCTCAATTGAGAATAAATTGGCATTCTCGTCCATTAAAAATTATGAGTAATAATTTCAATTTTAAAAAAAACCATTAAGAGTGCCAAATTACACTCAATTGAGAGTTTTTTCCGCAAGGGTATGATTATCTTCGTATTGCTCAATTATTGATAATAGAATATGTTGTTATGAACTCAAATTGCATTCATGTCCTTTTTTTAGCAGAATGCTTACTCAAAAAGTATCTTAACCTTTAAAGAATGAGAATCAACAAAATTGTAAAACTTTTCTTTCGCTTTATAAAACATAATCTCAGGCCTCCCATTTAGTCACAAAACCAAAGGTTTAATACTGGCGAATCATTCGATAAGGGTTAAAAAAGAAATAAACGCACAGATATAAAAAGTAGCTTTAAATGTATCAAGTATTTTTAACACGGATATTTAAAAAAAGGAAACTGACCGAACATTTTTTTTTAAAGTTTGCACAAAACATGCACTTGATATTCAATGGGCAAATTTTGTTTTTTATTTTTGAACTCTACATGACGTCGCGGGATTGTAAGTGAAGCGCGTACATGAAAAAGAAAGAGAGAGTGATGCGCAGAATGTATAGGAGTGAACCTCCATAAAACCCCCATTAAGCGAGCACCTTATCTGAGTGTTGAGATGGATAGCGAAAGTGCCAAAGCCTCAGTCCCAGAGAGACCTCGAATGAGTAGCGATCGGAGTGTAAGAGCTCCTAGACAATCGAGCAAGTCTTTAGAGTTATTCAGTTTCGTTATTCATTAATGCAGCTTATTGATTATTCAAGATATGTTTTATTTTATGTAATACGATCTTGTACGCCGCGAATCTCTCGTAACTTTTTATTAAATTGATCGTAAAATATTTTCATCCTTCTGAATAAAAATGTGCTGTCATTATTTTATACTTGTGCACAAGGTAAGTTTTTAATAAAATTGAATCAACTTTCAAGTACCTAAATTGCATAATTTTAATATGATTTAATACGTTTTTATAAAATTTTTCACTCTATATTTTGTAGTGCAAGAAAAAAAATAGTTTAGCGATTTTAGTTGAACGATTCGATAAACTTACGCACACTGTAAATAGATTTATCGAGTCGCTTTAAATTATAGAAATGAGTATATTAATCTTTATAGAATTTAGAAAATTCAGTACATACAAAATTGTACGTTCAGGAAAACTTGGGGACGCTTTAAAGGGCAAAACTATACTTACCATTAATTAATTATTATTGTTAGGGCAAAATTGTACTTTTTGAAAAGAAGAAAAGTCTCGATGCTACATAACGTCAAACATAAGCCAAAATTGCGTGTTTTGCTTTTTAGGTTAAAATATCTCGAAAACCCGAACTAACAAATGAATTGTTGGCCTTTGTTATTTCCCTGTGATCTGTTTATTGTTTTCGAATGTAGATAATTTTGTGTCAAAACATCCAATGGAAACAAATTTCTTTAATTGAAGCTCTGTTTCTCTTATTTTATTTTCATTGTATGATAAATTAAAATTTTATAAAATTGAACAAAATAAACAATTTTTATAAAATTGATTTAAAATAAAATTTAATGATGTTGAGCCTCCTTATATATATGCGTTTTGCCTGTGATAAAATGCATTAAACGAGCGCGGAAACGTTAATGAAAAAAAATTTTGAACATTTTCTCAATGAAAAATATACTGTAAATATAACTATACAAAATATTAGAATCGTTGAAAAGTTACTTAGACGTTTTGTGATAATAAATTTGAAACGTCTGTCCAAATTCGTTTTATAAACATATTGCTGATATAACATTTTTAATAAATTTTTATACATAGGTATGTATTTTTAACAAATTAGAATATAATTTATGGAAATTCAAAAAAATCTTATGCTACTCTACAAACAATAATTACAGAAAAACTGTATTTTTGTGAATTATCAGTTGACCAAAATACCGTTACATAAATATTGCACACATTTTTTAAATTTCGGTGATATAATTGTCGCTTCCCAGAACCATTAGCTCCAGTTCAGAAAAGCTATATTTTTAATTACTGATTTAAAACTGTACAATATAAAGTAATGCAAATAGAAGTTAATGAAAGCCTTGATAAAATTATGCCGTCACCGATAAGCACATGAAGATCGAAAATATAAGCCTTTTCTGCATAAAAATACGAATCAGTTACATTGAAAGCAACTATATATAATACCAAAATTTGAGCTCAAAAGTAATTTAGTTTACAGATTGAAAATTATTTTGAATTTCAGTAGGCCATTTATCAAAGTCCAAATAAAAATGCATACATAGATTTGAAATACATTAATCGACGTAAATACATTGTAACCATACCGTAAACTTCAAATACGAAGCAGCTTGAAAAACAGTTGATGTTTTGCTGTACATTCTTTTTATACTTTTCAGGGGTCGGCTGTGCTCGACGGATCAAGAATACGCAGCTCTCGTTTACACAGCTCTGTTCGTCACAATATTCATTCCCCTTGCACTGATTTTCGTAACTGTGCATGTGCTTCTGGCGCTAAACATTTGGCGCCGTCAAGAGCAGAGCAACAAGTCTCAACTCTCTTCTGGAAACGATTCCCAATCCACGGAATTTTCGACAGGTCAGGGTTGAACTATATTCGTTTCAATGAATCACCGCTATATTTTCGCTGCTTTTCCAACGTACATCGCTTGCAGTTTTGTTTGAAAATTCATTTTCCTTTACTATCCAATTATTTCCCTTTTTTAAACATTATTGGAAATATTAACCCTGCAACGAAAATAGACTCGCTCAGTTTATTTTTCTCGGTATGTAACTCGTTGCCGGTACACCGTTAGCTATATACATATCATCACAGCAGTGGCGAGACGTAAAAGTTTGTGTTGTTTTACAAGCGTAAAAAATTGAAAGCAGAGTCTGACGAGTTCCGAAGGAAAACAAAAAGTCCTTGTTCCAGGGTTTCAGCTGACGTTTGCTCAACCAATTTGTTCAATTGCTTTGTTTTCAGCACGCGTTACACTTCATTTGCACTTGATGTTTACATAGTGTCAAGATGCTATCTTGAGAACAAGCAACTTAATGCATGTACATTGTAGTCATGTCGATTCACAACATTATGAAGCTTTCGTAATACGTAAACGCATAGCTTATTCGAAATTCATTTATCTTTCCCTCGTGACACCCCTATAATCTGAGAAATTAAAATATCTAAAAATGGATGTTACGTTATTTATATACGCATTCTGAAAGAGTGATAATTTATTCTTTAATTTAAGCTTGCTGAATCAATATTTAAGTTTTCAGGTATATAGTAAATATATAAGATACATTAATTTGCGGTTTGACATTTCAAGATAAATTGAATAATTGACACTGAATAAAGAAAAGAAAACCTTTTTTACCCATATCGGTTTAAAAATATTTTGTTAGTTTAATTTTCGAATCCAATTATCGATACGTCGCGTTGTAATCGCTGCATAATTTTCATGCACCATCCATATTTTATAAGGATATTTAGCAAATATCCTTATAAAATTATAAAAATGCTGCAAGTAGGAAAAGAACTTTTGTTTTAGTATGTTTAAAACAATACATTTTTCTTTAATAAAATGATTAATCTCGATAATGTTGAAAAATTCCACAATGAACAACTTAATTGCTGAAAATTCAGTTGTACTGGTCACCCTAACTGTCCATCACAAGACGTGAATATCACCGTCACAATGTAAATGGACCACTTAAGTATAGGATACATGTACTTACATCTTCGTGTACAATTAATCCATTTCCTCGTCTTCTCTTTATAAAAAGTAATGGCTTCTGATGTTGAAGTATTTAATATACACGATTTTGATTGGTTGCTAAGTAAACGTGGCTATGGTTGCCAAAACATAACCCAAATGGCGGGCTTGATTTTATTAATTTCAGCTGAGAAAACTAAAAAAGTGAGTTTTTTATTCTGATCTTACAAGAGTAATAAAGTTTGCGTTTAAAAGTTCAATCCAAAAGTTTGTTTGCATTCATTAGAAGTAAAGTACAGAGCTAAAAATTTTGAAAGATTACTCAAAACAAAAAGCAGATCCGCTTAGGAACAAACGAAACCATAAGCAGAATTTGAAATTATTTTAAACTGCAACTCTTTTTGCGTACTTTTATTGTAAGTAAATAAACCATGAATTTCTTTGTTTGAGCCCCTGAATATTTCGTACAGGCATTTAATACTTTTTCTTAAAATATTCCATTTGTCTTTGTTTGTCGAACTTTCAAATGCATAAAAAGCTACAGTTACAGTTTAGAACCTGACAAATGAAATTGTGAAGGTGATAAATGAAATGTCGAAGGTATTTTTTTTCACGGGGGCAAAAAAGAACAAATAAACACTTAGAAAGTTATCTAAATAACTTATTTAAAATGCAACACATATATAGTAATTAGTCTTCCATTTCCTACTTCTTCTCGCCCTTCAAAAACTGCCAATTCATTTCCTTATGATAAAAAAAGAGTGGAACGGCGCTTTTTCAGGCACGAATGATTTTCGAATGTTCGGGGTCTGCTTCGAGCGCCTCGCTGGGAAATATGATTGTTTAGTTAAATTGTAAAAGAAGCAAAGGAAAGCGAATTTTTAAAATGATATTCTATACTGCATGTATGTATAGTTGTGATGAAGCTGCAGGTTTTAGGGGGTCTGGAAGAGAATGGAATAGCAGAGAAAAAGACAATTAGCGCGTTGAAATTGAATAATAAAAATGAAATTACAAGAACGGATGAAAAAGTGGATCCTCTGTCACGCAATAGCGCATGATTTCCGAAAGATTCGAGTTGGTATATAGCGCGGTAGCTGGGGGAATAATGTAAAAAGATCGCATCATTCAAAGTTAATACATCGCGAGATATTACAATATATCTGAAAGTCGATTAAATTTAATTGACTTTCAGACCCCTACTCCTGCTTGAGAGATATTGGCTCAAAGCGAAGACGCATTTTTTTTACTTTCAGTTTCGAGCAATGCACAGCGAAGAAAGCCGGTACGGTGCATGACGTCAAACCACATAAGACGCAAAAAAAGGACCGTAAACGTCATCCTCGTTCTAATCTTCGTTTTCCTCATAGGACGACTCCCGGTATGGATATTTCTTGTATTTAAACTGCATACCAAGTTGACTGGGACATTGTGGCCGCACCTACAGGTCATCTTTTCTGGCTTGACATTTATAAACGCTGCTCTCGATCCCTTCCTCTATGCGTTTCTCTGCGAAGCTCTATCATTGTTGACCTTTTTGCAAAGTTGCACGAGCAAGAAGCAAGTCGACGTGACGTCATACAATGACGAGAGGAAAGTCGCCGTTGACGTAAATCCTGCTATTGTTCCTCGGGGACCGTATTCATTCTGAGCCTGATACCCTTTACACTATAGTCTATACACACACTGCAGACGACTTTCATTATTTTCCATCAGATTAGGCCGGGCTCAAAGTCTGCGCGTGAAGGCGAATAAAAATAATCGCTCCATAAGAAACGACGCCTTAGTTTATTCCAATTTTTTTCAAAATTTACAATTACGAATTATACCTAAATATAATGCGAACGGGCGAGTACAAAAAATCCAATGCAGCTGGGAAAGTTGGGAATTAATATGGGTTGTAGGTATGAGCAGGTACGCGGGGGGGGGGGGGCGTAGGTGGGTATGTACGCGAGCTCAGACCTCGGAGAGTATGACTTTGGCGAGGAGGCCGCTGGCGCTCTCGGGTGGCTCGTAGCGCAGGGCTTGGATGGCTTTGAACAAAAGATCGTGCCTGTCCTGGTTGGGGCACATGGACCACTCGCGCAAGGCGATCGCCCGGTAGAGCGACAGACGCGTCCCGTAAGGATCGATCAGCTCGATTGTGTCGATCATCCGCTTGCAGAGTTCCTCCTTCTTCGGATCGTCGGGGGGGAGCAGTTGCATCAAGGAATGACCGATCGTCAGGCAGTGCTGATGACACGGATGCAGGAGTACGGTTAAGCTGAAATAAAGGAGTCAAAAGGAGTCCCGTGTGCGTCATAGCTGCCGAGGCTTTTCTCTTTTTTTCTGTTTTCTGTTTTGCTTTTCTGTTTTTTGCGCGCGCCGCGCCGGCCAGAGCGAGAGAGCGAGAGAGAGAGAGAGAGAGAGAGAGAGAGATATCTCACCGAAACAGCAGGTCCGACATGATTTCCTTATCAGCGGCGCTCATGGCAGCGTCGACCTCCTCGCCGAGCCTGTCGGTCAGCTGGCCGACTTCGGCGGCGCTGAGAACACCTGGACACTCCTTGCAGGACCAGTCGCTCTCCGGATTGAGGGGGTCGTCCGCAGTGACGAAGCCCTTCTCGCAGGGACACTTGAGCGAGCCGAGGTGGCTGCCGAGCTCCGTCGGATCGGCGCACCGATCGCACCGGCAGATGAAATACTTGGTCGCGAGCAAGTGCTCCCGTCGGGCGCGCGTCGCCCACAGCGCGTGCGTGTACGTCGTGCTCAGATGCTCACCTCTGCACGCAACAGACAATAGCGATTGCCAAGCTTTTGTACACTTTTGTTCGATATTATTGTACTTATTTCATTTCGACTACACTTACTTTTTGATATCGGTGACGGCGTAAACGCTGATCCTGGGCCTTCCCTGCTCGTCAAGGTTGAAGGTATACCTAGTATTGCCGAGGCAACGATGCTCCAGGAGGCAGGCCGTCTCGTAAATGGCCGACGAGCCCTCGGGTGGATTCGTTTCCAGAGCGTTCACGTCTATGAGGCCGCAGACCTTCGGCAAAACTTCCGACGATCCCTGATCCAGAGATAGCAAGGCGCCGAGATATTGCCTCGCGGCTTCCACTTCCTCGTGAGCCTCCGTACCAGGACCTCGGCTCTCTACGTGATTCTGAAACTTGGACAGAACTCGCCACTTCTTCGGGTACTTGCGCCGTAGGATCAACACTCGCAGTATCATCAGGTGGTCACATCTGAAAGTAAAAAATTGTTTCTTTTTCAAGATCATAGTTGGAAATATTGTCGGAAAAATAAATTTCAATAGAAGTGGAACTGCCAAACGCTTTGCATAATATGTTCCCTTCTTCTGATGTAAAAGTCATCGCCAAGTGCCATTCGATGACTCTGTATGTACGTTGCTGTTGAAACTTTAAATAATCGTGACTTCGCGCCATGTTCTGGGCATGTCAATTAACCCGTCACGGGTCGTAAAATTACATAACCCTCCATAACTGTCGCCGCAGTCAATTTTCATATTAACATGTCAAATGAACAGGCGGCAACTGATCAATATTCAAAGTTTCAATTGCAACCGGGTACATAACATGTTATTTGTGACCCGCAAAATTATCATGCAATTTAATAAACATTGTTTTAAAGCCTGTACAATTTAAGCATGTAATAAATGGTCGTAGACGAAAATTTAAGCTTACACTTATAAGTCTAAATTTTTTAAATTACACAATCCGGCGATATTAAACGAATATTATTAATAGACTTTTTCCAGGTATTAATTCAACTTCTTTATATACTTTATGGAAAATTTCTTTGAGTTCATATCGCATGTTTTCATGTATTTAATTGTTTGCTGATCTTAAAAAAATTTTTACGAAATATAAGAAAGTGTCGCAACTGAGAATACTTTTATTTGCCTATACTATATTGAGTGAATAAAGTACCAAACATATACCTTATCCAACGAGTAAGATGTTGCCGTATACCTTCAGAAAAATGCCGTTCTCCTCAATGATAAAAGATATATGAATTCAAGTTATTAATTTGATTTTATTTTTCCGCAATACTCGTATACCGGTAACCGATAAGAATCACCTTCTCCAGCTGCCTGATCAGTCATGCTCAAATAAATAATTGAAGCAAGCCACTCGATGTTACATTAATTTGCTGTAATGACGTCCTACTTGCTATACATGCGAGTTAAGAAAATTTCACAGCTATAAAAATTTTGCTGCTACAATATATAACGGTAGCATACAATGTTTGCAAATGTAAACAAAAATAAATAAAAAATAAAATTGTATCAGGAATTCATTTTCTCAACAAATTAATAAATTAGTTAAATTAAAAGACTTAAAAATATTCAAGCAAAAGACATCCACTTAATCAATACCGACTCCATTCCTCATCTTGCGCACTTGTATGCACGATATTTCTCTATGCTTACTCACGCCCGAATAGTAAAACTCATAGTTTCAAATGTCTAAATTGAATATGAGAATAAAATTAATTTTTTGTAAGAAACAAGAACTCATCAAGCAATTTAATTGTTTAAATATGCTTTTAAAGGTACATACATCAACTTCACGTACAGTCGATTGTTAATAATTGGCCTGCGAAAATCTGACTCAGCTAATTTATTATGCATACAAAAACAGCCAGTACCTACGCCTATAATATTCTTTTTACACATACATAGATTGATCAATCATAAAAACAGCAAAGCTGTAAAATATATACCAAAATATACACCGAGAATTAATTTCAAATTTAATAAGGCAACTATAATATAAGCAAAAACAAATTCTATCTTACTGTAATATCAACTATACCGATAAGAAAACATTGCCATTAATATTTGCAGAAACACATATATTTACGTCGAAATGAAATTTAATCTTAAATAAGAAAACATTTTGTTGTAACCTTCTTGAATAATAAATGATTACACCAACAGAAAGCAATTATGTTGCTCAAAACATGGGAGAGATCAATTGGATCGAAACAGGCACTTCGTACTGACGCACGAGCCGCGCGAGCAGGTGCACCTTGATTTTGAAAGGTTCGTCTATATATATAGAGAGCATCTTTTAAACTATTAATGATCCAAATTAGTTTTGTATTTTTTAGAGTAAAGTGGTATATATTTTAGCGATCGAGCGAATCGATCGTGTAACTAATGGCGGATGTAACGAGAAAAAAAAATTAAAAAAGAGAGGTCATAAAATTTATTTGTCTCAATTAAATTTTATGTGTGAGCCGGTGCTTTATGCGCAGCGATCATGCGAATGAAGAAATTACCGAAATTGTCCCGGTATTAACTCAAGAAAAATAAAACTATAAAGTTCTCCTGTGTCGCTGTCATGCCTAAAAATGGAATGTCAATAAATTTTCAGAGAATATTTTACAATAACATTAATAATAATTTTAAGTACTTGACATAATTTTAATCATTCACGCACGACTCAAAACAATTTTATATATAGCGAATTAAAAATAAATTATTACGATTAAAAACAAAAATCAATTGAGTCTCGTAAGCACACACTTACTTGTAACTATGTCGATATTATGTTTTTATATAACCATCTGTTTCAGTATTTTAGATAAATTTGTTCATGACCATTTCCTGTCTGCTGAAATACGTGTGCACTACCTACATGTTAACAGTTTTCCAATAATAATTTAAAACAGCTAATTCTCAAACCACAATTTTTGTAGTTCATTTTATTTTCAAATCAATTTCAACTATGCTCTTGACACCTAGGCCACTTCCCAAGTAATGAAGGTATACAAATTGTATACAAAAATTACAATTAATACACAATTAATGCATAAATAATGCATATACCTTCTTTTCTTTACGAAATCGGTTTTATAATATTTGCATAATATAATACTTTTCCGTACTTGCGCATCAATGTAATATAAACGTACTCAGGACACATGCATATACTTCGAATATTTTGATTTATACAATTTTTTATTAAAACAATCAATACGCAAAAGTTCTCTTGTCTTAAGTACTCATTCATATCTTCAATTTGAGTTACTAAACACCTAAAAATTTTGATTGTACGTTTCACAAATTTATTACCTACCATGAAGACACTCTGCTTCGTTAACATTGCTGAGCGTCTGAGCGAAGAAAATAAAATATTTCATTACTCATTTAATTCCTTGAAACTAACATTAAAATTTTTTTTTAAATAAGTGTATTTTTCTTGGCAAACATTGCCTAATTAACAATGAGATGTATAATAGAAAATATTAAAAAATAAGAGGGTCATTCTTCCAAAAAAAATTATGAGCGATCTGACATTTTTAAATAAATTATATTTATATAAAATTTTGAGTGAAAGAAACGAAACCAACGTTGTCAATATTAGGTAAATAAAAAATGTGATACATCACTCAACCTTCTGACCTGGTAACAAAGTTTTACTTAAAAGAGAATAGTCATTCTCCCTCCCAGTAATTATTTACTTTTTGCCTATCTTTTCTAATTCTTTTTTTTTCATTTATGTATGTGTCGTCTCTCACTCATACTCGTTCAACCTGTGATCTTACACCAAGCAGAGTGAAACACTGATTGCATTTGAGAACAAAGAAACGTATTTTGGTTAAACTGTTAAAGTTTGTGTTTTCTATTCATTCTATTTACATGAATTTGTGGTAGTTTATTGTCAAAGATTCGAGAATAAAAGATAGATTCAGGAATGTTCGTCACAGAACAATATAATTTTTTTCAATTAGTTAAATCGTAATTGTAAAAAATTGATAAATTGGGTTTAAAAAATGATAAAAATTGGAATGTTAACATATTTCATTTAACTGCAGTGTAAATTTCAAGGATTAAAATGAGTTGTCAAACATTTTATTTAATCCGCTCAATTACTCCGAATCGTGTACGTCGCAGAACAACTTTAGTACACAAAACAAGACGTGTTCCAATGGTAATAAATTTACGAGACGCAGAATCAACATTTTAAAGTGTTCAATAACGATTCAAATTGAAGATATGAATGAGTAGTTTAAAATGAAAAGAGATTCACATTGATTATTTTAATAAAAAATAATATAATAATAATGTTTACGTACTTTAAAAACAAACTTTTTTATTTTAGTATTTAAGGGTGTTCTTGTCACTTATTAATTTCATAAGGACGTTTGTTGACCCACATAATAACCCACTAGAGATAAAAAAAAATTATAATTGAGGTTTTGTAACCAATTAGTACGTACATTATAAAATAAAAAAATGTTTAAATTAGAAAATCATACAAATCAAATATACCAATGTATAACGAAGTACAACTCTCCAGAATGAGTTTCTGTTATTAATACATGAACAACAGAAAATACATTTTACTTTGAGTATATTTTGAAAAATAAAATGATTTTTTAAAATTTAATTTACGACACTATCAAAAGAGCGATCTCGAAAAAAAGCATAGTGCATTCCTCGCCCCTATATTTTTAAACAAAGATTAAAGTTTAGTATAAACATAAAAATTCATCAAAAAAGCAAGAATTTAAGAAAGAGACGATGTATTGACCTGGGCATGAGCTTAGCCTTGGCGAGGATAGCGCACTCGAATCCATGGCGATGCTCGTCGACGAGTCCGTCGCAGGCGACTCTGCAGGCGGGCCAAGCGCAGTTGGGGCAGCGGCAAAGCGCATCCTTGACGCCGCATCCGACGCAAACGCGCTCCTCCATGTGCGGAGTCGGCGCCCAGACGATCGGCGGCTCCGAGACGATGAGGTCGTCGGCTTTGAGGTCTCGTCTGGCCAGCAAGTGGCGGCCCAGCTCTGGACTCTCGCTCTCCTCGTAAGCTCGGCAGGTGCCCTTGTGGCTCGGCCAGTCCTCGCGCTGGTGCTCCTTGCCGCAGTAGAAGGAGAGCTTGCAGCTGCCGCAGCGAGTCGTCGCCGTCTTGCCGCAGACAGCGCAGCTGCCCTGCTCCTCGAATAAGCTCATTGCCTCGGCACTGCACGATTTCAATTCTTTAGAACATTTACATTTTTTCATTGCGATGCGTGCCTGACTATTTTTCTCGTTTCAGCTGCGCTTCTGGCTGACTTGAGCTTTCCTGCAAGTTTTTCTATTCCAATCGTTCACGCACGGGAAGCCTCTACGACTAGCAGGATCTTCGGAATGCCCCGCAAAATGAAATCTGCTTTTTGACGCTACATTGCAGAATTAGACGTTGTTCAGAAAACGATAGGAAGTCAAAGTTTATAAAATGTACGTACGTAAGAAAAGAAATTTAATTTGACGCACAAAGCACGCTCAAAACGATCGTTTGGCTAAAAGATTTTTACAGATTCATCGTAACTTTTTACCGAATCGATTGTTTACATAGTAATAACTACCTTCAACTCTTAAAAGCTCTTTCCTTCAACATTCTTTTTAAATAATCAATCATAACTAATGCAAAATTTAGAATAAAAAATCTCAAATTTGTATACGAATAAAAAATAAAACGTTTTTCAAGTAATGTTTAAAAATCTTTCGTTGATGCAATTAAAAAACTCTGGGAGTAATAACATAATCGTTATTAAATATATTCTGTTGAAAATGACTATAAATTGTATAAAGTCTAAGTGTACTAATATTATTGTAAAAATAATACTTGTTAACATTTTTCTGAAATTTCAGTTAATAAGTAACTTAGTAGTTTTCACTGTTTAGAATTAAAATAAATACATATTTTTTTTATAAATTGTAACAATTTCCTTTGGAATTGCAAAAATATAATGCACGTTAATTTTAATTATTTTAATTGTCCTATGCTTTATACCGTTATTCATTAGTTTTTACTTCTATTCTTCGCGAATTTTCTTCGCTCCTTCGCATTAACAAGTAATATTCTACTGTTTATATTTATTTTAATATACTGTATATTTTTTAGAAACAATTTTTAATAACTCTCGCATAGACTCTGATACTACCAGAAACATGTAATTATTGTAATAGTAGATATGTTTGATACTGTTACTATTAAAAATATAAATTCACTACTCGACGTTTTAATTGGAAAAAAATCGTTACGACTCCTTCAAAATTAATGACGTTTAATTATTTATGTTTACTTACCTCACTTCACTAAACGTAGATACAAAATATTATAATAATAATCTCAGAAAAAATATTCTTATGTAGAGATCATTGTTGTCTTCGAATATCAAATGAATCTACTTGTTATTTGAATAAAAACCTGTAAAATGTAACTTCCTCTTAAAAAATTGTACCGGGTGCAACGAAGTTCGTGTCCGTTCTAAAGTCTCTAAGAAAAGCTATAGAATACACGGGTGGGGATGTGTTTAATTTTAACATGCTAGAATTAGAAGAACGTGTGACGCCTACCGACAAGCGTTGCACTGCCTAGCATTTGCAATTAAAACTTTTCAAAATATGACATTATAAATGATCCACATTATGTAATCTATGTTTGCAGTCTTAGAAAATAATTAAATCACTGTAATACTTGTTATGATAATATTTTAATTTTGTTAAATAGAAACGTTTTATAACGTATAAACAAAAAGCACAGGAAATTTTAAATATCGGAAGGTAAAGAAATTTCACAAATGTTTAATTTATCATATTTCAATGGTTTATTAGAATTTGTCCATTTATAACTAAAAAAAGTTTTTCCGCGTTGGTAATACCGAACTCAAACGACAAACTTCGAGCTCAGCTCAAAATTTAATTAACATAACGAATTAACATAACAAAAATAAATCGCATATCAAATATAAATATTTTTATATGTATAAACAGAATTTATACGTACACATATATGTATGTATGTATCTATGTATATATGTAATGTATGTATGTATAAAAAAGTTCATACATGCAACAAGTATCATGGTCTTAGAACTCAATTTTACGACTAATAATTGTATGTCATTCAGTTTGGCAAAGACTTAGCCGTTGTGCGGCATCATATAAAACTCGATATCTTATATCATTGTGTAATAAATATATATTACAATCATTTCTTACGAAGCCTATAGACTTAGTATATTTACGATTTAGTTAAGTTTTACAAATAGATTCGTGAAAAAGTAATAACTCTTTTTAGTACTGTACACTTATAGGAAGGCGATTGTTTAACAAATTCAGAGACTATACTTGTCACGTTTTTTCCACACTCTATCAATGATATGAACGACAACAAATAATTATAGCATAATATACAAAGCATGCAAAATATTTTACATGGCCTACTTTAATATTAAAAGCACGTAAAAATTGAAATTATTCGAATGTATTTTGTACACGTCTCTATTTAAAAAAGCACCTTGAGATAACTTTCATCAACGCTTAGACTATTTCAAAATTTCGTAAATATTTTAGAAAATTTTTTATTCAATGTTCAGTTCACCTAATGTTAAACATTTGGAATGATAAATGTTTCAAAGTTTCCTATTTCTATATCTAATGATTTATATCGAAACAAATAACTGTTGATGTTATTTTACAATGTTATAAATAATAAGAAAGCTACTTCCACATTCATTAGATGATGATGTTAAAAAATATATGCTAAATTTTTAAAGTCTATCAAACATCATTTTAAAGAACATCATTGTATTTTAATAACTCTTGTTTATATAAAACAGTCATTTATTATATCACATAGTGAATTATTATATGACTCGAAACATCTTCCAAGTTGTAAAAAAAACAATTTTAAACCAACAACTTTTTGGTCACTTAACTAAGAAATAACATTTATATTCAAAAATATTCAACATAAATTGTAAAAAAATGTATAACAGTACATATCTTACAATAATACTAAATTTAAATCAGTTTAATATAAACATACTGTTAACTTATGTTATCATTTTCCTACAGAAAGCTGCGCTTTCTTGAAAGCCTCTTTTTTATCATTGTTTAATTTAATAACAACCTTTTTATAACTTTTTCTTTGTGCTGTTCATATCACCGTTCAATTTCTCTTCCAATCTTGGAGGAATAAAAGATAATCGAAGATAATTAACACCGTCCTTTACAGAATTAATTAAATTACAAATGATTACTGACGGCGTTTCGTATTCATTAGGTACAATTCCATCTACAGACGATTCAAAGAAACTGAATAATGGGAACCAAATTCTTGTTCTATTTGAATCCCTTTGCATTAGCGCTTGGTTATTAGCCAATGTATGGTAGTATAAAAACAGTCGAGAAGTTATGTAAAACGCAACAAAAACATCAATAGAGTAATGTTCATGTGCGGCAAGTATAAAGAATATACCAAACATATTCAACATCCACGTAAATGTATGGACGAAGTATAGACCTCTTGGAGTATCTGAAAAGTAAACAAATGTTTATTAAAGAATATTATTTGATCTTGTAATGCTCCAATGAGTATCTTTTTAATAAATAAGTGAAATGGTGTGAATAAAATTTTACTTACACTCAGTAATAAAAAAATTTAACATTGTCAGTGCTACAGTATGTCCACTAAACATATAATCTCCACAAGTACGAACTCCTTGGATCGACATACCAGCACCTCTCCATATGACATACGCCATTTCGATTTTGTTATAAAGCTCGTTGTAAAAACTGTTAAAACAATTTACAAAATATTAAAGTGTTATTTAATTAATATTAATTTCTTCCCCGTTTAAATCAAAATTTCAAATAAATTTGAAGCATAGTAAAATCTACCTGGATGAATCTGTGATATGAATAGTTCTTGGCTGACACTGCAAATGCGCACCTGGTACCGACAGAGATGTAATAAGCATTGTAACACATCGTAGTAAAAAGACTGTACCAGATAAAGCAAAAAATCTTCTTAACAGTATAAATCTAAATAAGAAAAATTATACTTTAATTTATACTGTTATTAAACAAGTATTTCATATGAATGTAGTAAATTAAAATCTTATAAAAAATAATTGTATTTACCTATACTTATGAAATATAAGAACAAGTAGCCATATAGCAAAAAGTAATGTCCCTGTTACTTCACACATATCGAATGCCCATGGTATGTGCGGTACATTATCTAAGAATATGTCTGGCAATGGTGGATACTTTTTCATGTCAGGCACTCGGTCATGAACGATGACCATCACAAAGGCAGTTATCCATGTGACAATAAATAAATAACCTAAACTAATAAACGTCTTCCAGATTTCTGGAGATAATTGAGAGGCAGTTCCATCCTCAGATATCGATGCGGAATAAAATTCCTGATCAATAGAACCATCATTCGTTCCTGCACTCAGAGTAATCTAGAAAAATAATTGGAACAAATTTTAATTTTACCATTTTACTACTGCATTGAACATTAAATGTAAAATGCATGCACTCACATCATTATTTTTTGCAGTAAAAAAGTTTTGGGAAGGAAATAACTCTATATGCCCTAGTTCTAATAAAAGTGGTACATTTTCTCTTTGCAACTGTTTGACACTGATTATCAACCGTTTAATAACACCGATTCTTAGTGTTGACATTATTTTTAAATCATCTTCTCGCAATGTTAATAATGCCTTTCCATCTATTTCATGATCCTTAAATTTATTAATAACATCAGAATCTCCATGACCATTCTGAGTTAACCAATTGACCACATCGTGGACACTCCATTCCGTTACGATTTTTGGTCTCATTTTTGCTCTTGATGCTAATTTACGTTCCTCTCTCATTTCTTGATCAATCACTATAAAATATATATGTTCATATGATCTTTATTTTGAAAGTAATTATAAGTATTAAAAGCTCCAAAAACTTACTTGCTTGATAGTTTGAAGAAGCAAGCTATAAACCTTCTTGAACGACGAGAGAAAGAGGACTAACAGAATTTTTCATCTTTAGTGACTCATGACTGTTCACCTTTATCTAAACTGAGTCCAACCATTGTTTCCTTTCATCTTGACAAAGAACTGTATCTTGAACTATCACAGCTGAACCTTCCTGCAGTTGGAAAATAGAAAATATTAGAAAACAGTGTATCATTCTGTGGAATGTTATCTATGGTCAGCAACTGCAAATTATCTATCATAAAGCATTAAAGTGGGACACATAACTGTACATAAATAGTCAAGACTGCATAAGTCTAACTCAAAGTCATTGACATTTTCTTCATCATAAAAACCCTCTTTAATATGAGTAAATCAAAGTTTTTATAAAAAAATTATAAATTCATTTTTTTTAAATTTAATCATATAGTTAGAAATCACAATGAACAGCACAAAAAGAACCTGATTATCATTTATATAAAAAAGTGAACGTTTCTCTCAAACATGCAAAAAAATTCATGAATACATATTGTTCGATGAATGATAGTAAAACGATAATGTCAGTATTTTTATCTACGTCTTTTATAACCCTCAGTATAAATGTATATATTTTTTGTTGTTTACCAGATCTTCAGCCCGTCATTCACTGTTTGTGCGCTGTTAATTCCCCTTGAAACATTTCCTAAAACACGATGCTTTCATGATTATCGATGTCCTACAATTCATTGCAAAACTAAAAGTCTTTATTTAGCGTCAATATCGTCTTTTATTTGGTTCAAGTAAATTTTCTACGCGACGATAAACAATCTGCCTGGTCAAAATATTTTGTGACTATAGCTGCGACTCTGCTCGCACCGCAGCTCTGCCACAGGCCACAGCTGGGCTCGCATATGCGCTGTTGCCACATTTATTTAAACTCAGGAAATACTAGGTCAAAACACCGCCACATACAAACTACATTTGGTTTCTTTCATCAATAGAAAAGAATAATAATTAATAAATGTTATATGTATATTAACATTGACTTAAGATTGTTTTAAAAATATGTTTGGTGTTAGAAAGCCAAAATCTATATGGTTTGGTCATCCAGCATCTTGAAAGAATTATAATAATAAACTCTATATTATACTCTAGCAAGAGTATTTACTTGAAAAATGTATGGTTTCCAGATAAATGTAAAGATTTGAAATAAATATGATACTAAAAAATTACAACAATTTCGTTAAAAAATGAATTTAAAATTTTTTTAATAATAAATTTTATACTTAAATTATACTATCCACTTTTTTATAATTTAAAGTTAATATAAATGAATAATGCAATTTTATGTTTTGCATAATAATTTAAAAATGCATTAATTACCGCTTAAAAACTAATAAATACTTTCTTTTCTAATTTTGTAAGATATTTATTATAAAACAAATTATTGACATAAAAAAGACTTTTTTCTTGTATTGTAATACAACTTATTGACAATTGTTTACTCTCAATCAAAATGTTTATTTATTTTGATTTTTTTAGCATGAATTCAAGCAGCATACGCTTTTTAAAGTTGCATATATACGTTTTCGTTTGTAATGCTAACCAAAGCTATGATTTGTATGGCCATTATCCAAATAATTTGGAACATTTTTATAAATAAAGTTTTTATTATAAATATTTATTAGTATCTATTGATCTAATATTAGTATTTATTTATCTATATTTCGTTATGATATAATTTATGATTTTTAAGTAATGATCCATGTTCTTATATAGAATATAAAGAATTTTCATGCAGTGTGTTGTTCTAAACAAAAAATCTCCAGATATAATCTGGATCTTGTACACTCTTATATACTCTTCGAATACTTGCAAGCACAGGTGTTTAAACGATTTTTTATGTAGATAGAATACCTATTCCAAAACACAAAAAAATTATTTTCTAAAATTTTGCACTTATATTTGGTACAATAAAAGAGAAAGATTTATAATTGAATTTGAGCCATTTTTTTAGTATAGTAGTTGAAATTTTGCAAATAAATTAATGAAAATTGGGCTTTGTTGCAAAACTCGCTTGCCCACCAGATTTCAACTTAGGTCAACAAAAAAGATTGTATATATACGATATACACACGTTCTTATTTAACGAAACTAAAAAAAGTGATGAACGATTTTCAAAGAAAATTTTATTAATTTTAAATAATTAAAAATCAATTTTTTACTTTTCAAAAATTATTAAAATCATAAAAAAAGAGAGAAATAAACTGTCACGTTCAGTTGAAAATTATAAAAGAATATAGCTCGTGTGAAGCATTTAAAAAATCTGTCAAGTACTTCATTTTGTAGAGCAAAATGTTGAATCTTAATTTCCCGTTCTTGCGTCAAACATTAACAAAATGTTTATTTTTTTTTTTTTTTATTTCAACTGTTGAATTAATATCGATAATATATTTTAAAAATAATGACACTGCATTTTCTTAACACGAGTTATTCTTCATACAAATTGTAAATCACTTCAATATATAATTTAAATGTAGAAAAAGTTTAATTCAGTTGTATATTTCTTAGCGATTATATTATTTCAGCAATTGAAATTCTCACTATGAAAAGCCCTTTTTTGCACTTTGTGTTTTTTAAAAACAAGGGTCGTATGATTAAAAAGTGTTCTCTTTTCATTAATGAAAAATAAGTGAAAACTATGGCTTTTTCAGTCGCAGTAATAATAAATTTTTCTCTATTAAACATGAAATAAAAAAATCTATGATACTTGAGACTTAAGGGGGCTAGTCTGACTTAAATACTAGATTTGGTATGTTTCATTAATAACACTGCAGAAATTTTGTGAATTGCAGCAGTTAAAGCCAATCTTTTTTTAAACTTGAAGTGTTCAGTAAAAGCATTATTTTAGCATACTCAAGTTATTGATACTCTGCTAATTCTGACTCTGATAAAGTCCATTGTTTTAAGCCTTCTGCATTTTATGTCAGTTGCCACAGATTCCTGGATTACTTGTTTTAAATAATTCGTTTTATAATTATTACACCCACTTATAAAAGATATCCTATACAAATGCATGTAATAATCAAAAAAAGAATTATTGTAAAAAAGTAGTCCAAGGAATCCAAAGTACTACTCAAAAAGCCACATTTTAAGCCTAGTCTGGTGTAAAACGATTGGCTAGTTGGCTAGAAAATCCGTAGCAACAAGTGACTTCAAATACAGAAATTTAAGGCTTAAGGCAATGGACCTCATGAAAACCCAGCAGCAGAGTATCAATAACTTAAATATATGCTAAAATGATGCTTTCACTATAAGTACTTTCAGCTAAAAAAGGCTTGTATTAATTACAGCAATTCGATGATTTCTACAATGTTGTTAATGAAATGCACCAATTCTAGCGTTGAAATCAGGCTGGCTTCCTTACTTCACCCATTGCATGGAGTGAATATCACCCTGGCTAAACTGTAAATATGCCAGGCAATAATCATAGTGTCACGAGTATCATGTAGGCTCAAGTAAAAAGTCTAAAGATATTTTGTATATTTATTATACATTTGTTTTAATTATAATCGTACAATTTATTCTCAAAATTGTGCATTCCCTTTTTCCAGAGAAAGCTTTGTAAGTAAGAAGTCGAACAATTTAAAATTTGGTTACAAACATGTTATCGATCCTGAGAAACTTAAAATTTGAAATTTCACCATCCTTCCCGCCTCTTGCAGCCGCCATACCCCATCCCATATTTTCTCTCTCTCTCTCTCTCTCTCTCTCTCTAGTCTCTGTCTCTCAGCTGGCTCGCTCAGTTTGGTATGTGCTGCAGCTCGGTCGTGTTCGTGCGGCCTACGCTCTGCTCTCTTCACCCCCACCCCGCAAGGATCATCGATCTCGAAAGTCGATTCGCGCTCAGCGACCGCCATTAGACACACGCCAGTGTTCTATATGTATACCTATACGGAGTACACCATCACCGTAGCGTCAAAAGGATCGAGATCGACGGTAAGCACGACGCGCAGACGAGACTTTCGGAATTGAGCGCTCTGGAGCTGTGGAAGATGGCGAATCGCTCTGCAGCGACAGCAGCAGTGAGCTGCCATATCGAGGCGACTGGGACGACAGGACGCAGTGCTCTCGGGACCAGCTAACCCAGCCAAATACTTTGCCATCGTCGCTGTGACTCCAGTTGACCAACGATATCGATTATCGGCCCGTCTCGTTCTGGCGTGAGCTGCAGTCTATCTCTATATCTGTATAGTGAACGTCAACCAACCTGTTGCAGCTCTGCTCCGTTCTAAACTGCTCCGTGTACATATATAGTTTTCCCTCTGTGCGCTTGCTTCCATCGCGAAATCCGGAATACTTGCTCGTACATACGCGTGTGCTAAGTACACTCTGAAAAGTGTTCGTGTAGCTGATGCTGCCGCTGGTGTTGTGCATTCGGACGAAGAGTTCCCGGTTGCTGCAGTCCATAGCATCATTACGACCCGATGAGGATGAGGAGGACGGGGTTATTCGCTGCACGTTGACAACTATAATTGACGAGTAAGTTGCGCCTTCTGCATACACAGCCACATGTAAGTATAAGGTCTGTCCTTTGTGCGCGAACTTAGATTCGAAAGGGAAATGCGTGTATAGATATACCGATTTTTTTTCTTCCTATATACGCATCGAACCTGTTCGTCTATTGCAGTGTAATGCCCGTAGCTTCGCAGAGGTCATTTTTCATTCAAAGGGACATGAGCCCATTTTTCTTAATCCTATATTTGAATAGAAAGTTTTGAATGTTTGCCCAGACTTGGACAGGTCGGGCGTTTTGTGCTTAAAAACTAACCTCGAACGATCACCGAGGAGAAAGTACCAAAGAAGCTTATGCGGCTTATAGGTATCGAAGCTGAGATTTTTTTTACATATTTTGTTGCTTTTTTTACATACCGCAGTACTTACTGCGGTCACAAACGATTCACGTGACGAACCGCATTTGACGCTAATCTCAAAGAGATGCACGACATTCCAATGAACTTTTACAGATACTTTTACGGCTTGCTCTACACGCGTATATAGTCCCGTAAATTCTACAGCCAAGATTGGCAAAACCTGTATGCACTTTCTATATTTAAAAGGTTTCATCGCTAAACTTCACATGAGAATTAATTGCTCCTCAATTATTTTCAAAATTAATGCACATGATCGGATGTATGCTATAGTTTTTAAAGCCGAAGAAAAAAACAAGAATTCAGTTTGAAAAAAGAGGGAAACCCGTTAGACTTAATAACATTGTGTACTACGAGTAGAACTAGGTGAATTAGAGGCATGCGTAATGAGTCGTTCCGTTCGCATGCCCCCGAAAGTTGTTTGTACAAGCACCTGCACCGACACACTCGCATACCACCAAGACGTTATACATCCTCATTAACAGTCTCTTCTATATAGCCGAGCGAGTGTAGAGTGTGTACACTGTACTGCACTCTAAACAGTCACTCCGGAAGCTCGTTCGAATAACCTTTTTTCCAGACACCTGCGCATTAATCATGTAAATATATACAAAACGATTTTTACTTTCTCTCGCTGCTGCACCTACGCGTACATTTTCAACTAGATTATTCTAGGCTTCATTTCCGATTTCATTTTCTTTGCAATCCTGTAGCAGTGTAAGCAGTCCTACAGCATTGAAATTCGACGCGATACACGCAAAGTATAGTCTTGTAAATTAAATGTTTAAGAACTACTGTTGTGCAATACGTAGCGCCGCTGCAAGAAAAACGAATCATTCCTTAAATCCCATAAAAACAGAACTACATTTTTGTACTCAAAAAAGGATCGTTTGAACGGAGAAAGTCAATTTAATCATTTGAAATAATTGTAATTGTGTTTGTTCAATTAGGCATAAAGACGCAGGATGCCATATAACAAATTTTGCTCTTCATACTTAAAGTGAAATGATTATTGAATTAGCCCTTCATATACCTGAAGGAACG